>SWCR01000028.1:0-52062 GCA_007556565.1 Elsinoe fawcettii | reverse complement strand
TACCGACGTACTCACGGGTGTATTTTGATACGACTAATCACCGCCACTTGTTACAATCATTTTATTTGTGGACTGTGACCCTATTCAGCTTAAGCATGCATGCATCTAATGACCAATCTGGTATGGCGAGACATGTGGCACCAACGACAAATTTGGTGGAGAAGCGGGTTTTCATTCCGGAGGCTTCCTGAGCACCGACAATCTAACCGCTCGGCCGGCGGGATTGCAGCCATCAACGCAAGTACCCGATTTATGATGAGCACCTATATGAGACGTTCGCAGACCGCTTGACCGCAAATATTTCCCTGCTCAGCAAGCCAACGGAGTCACGTGGGGGCCGCGGTCTCTCTCGAGCCGGTCGCCACACGAATGGCGCTGCGCGCGATGACAAAAGTCATCGCGCTGATATGTTCGTTACGTCGCCATCCTCTGAGCTAATGACTGACTGCTGTACAAGCACCGATTTTTCTCTTTCAGTTCTTCTTGCACGATCGTCATCAAGCATGTCACATTCTACAATGCAGGAAATCACTCATCAGACGGTACCATTCGAGACCGCTCTACTCCACCAGCCACGCCGCACAATTTTGCCGATCCGTGGCATGGGGATCAGCAATCACTTTGGCGCAGGGCGCTTACAAAGTCCTGATCATTGGTAGGCCAGCACCAGTCATTGGAGGGAAAATGGGCATATGGCGCAAACAATAGAAGCAGGGGGTGCGCCAAGAAGACAACCAAGTGCCTGCTTCACCAACATACCAAATTATTTTTCAAACAGATATGCGTTGATTGCTGTGGTCATGATCATGATCGCGTCGCACTGAATGGCGGCGAACACGGCTAAGACCATGAAATGCCAACGCTTTTGCAGCGCAAAGCCAACGACAACGAGAGTGATGAACATTAGAAAGCTGGCCGGGTAGATGATCGTCAGCCTCCCTTCCGGTCCGCTCACTCCTGCTTTCTTTCCTGCTTGCCACTGGCTGACAGAGTCGTGCATGCGATCGCCGAGTAGCCAGCCGAGTGACACACCAGCCGCCGTCCTCTGGATCATGCGGCTCAGCCCATATTCCGACCTGATATGACGATAGCGTTGCATGCACCAGATCAAATCATCCGTCGCTCGAGTCTATTCTGGCAACCTTAAGAATGTTCATTCCGGCAACCTCAAGAATATTCATTGCAGCTACCTATCGACCACGACACGAACGGAGTGCCTACATCGATGGATCACGAACCAGAGCATATGCTATCCACTCTGATTTATCGAGGTGACCATTATCTATACTGATAGGGACTCTGTATCAGCTGGTAAAAGATCCTACAGCTGGCTCACAATTTTGTTGTCCTCGATAAGAGCATTTTTCTCATTCCAAACCAGAAATCGTACCTCAATACTCCTTCTCTGTCCATCCATTCTAGTGGTAGTCGGATCCTTGGATGCCGCATGTGAAGGACCTTGCATGAATTGTCAAATCATCCATCTTTGAGCTCATGGGAGGAGACCTACCTGCTTGGCCATCTGTGTCGACTTGCAGCATCATCAGCGCTTCGTATGGGTCCTGTTCCGCCAAGTAGTACTACTAATAATAGACACGGTAGGACCGGAGGTTGTTTCGCTGTAAGCAATATCTGTCGCCACGAAATCCTGGTCCGGTCGGGCAGTAGATTCGTCGCAAATCATCAACGGCCACGGTCACCGAGGCCCGAACTTACGTGATCATGCGAATGCGATAATTTCTCCCATCGTACACAGGCGTTTTCCGCTTCTGGACCAATCTCTCAACCATTTTGTGGAGTGTCTTCGGAGTGTGATCTTAGAAGTCAAGGTGAATGTATGGTTACTGGGACGATGACCATACCTACGTGTACAGCGAGCGCTGGCTGTTCATAAGTGGTACGCTCGCCGCTCGATATTGGAAAGGACGGTTCGCTCTCACGGATCTGCCTCACGATCAGTCTGCCGTGAAGGTTTGAACATGAATGCATCGAACCGTGTAGCTGTAGACGACTACTTTTTCACTCTTGAGGATATCTTGTAAGTGTAGAGTTAATCATGGGATGTGTCCATTTTCCGGCGCATTTTCATCTTCACTATCATTAATTACACCGTCGGTCGAAGCGAGCCCAGCGTTGTCTGCCTCTTCGAATTCGAGGACGACGAAACCGCTCTTATCGAGGGAGGAAGACTCTGTACAGGTTCGTAGAACGGTAACGTGGACTTCCTCTGGTTTCACAAATGAGGATTCGCATAGTGCCTCTCCAGGTGAACATGATGATAAAGATTCCGTCGTAGAAACGTGACCAGCTACTTGCGTACAAAAGTGCGCGTATTAATCTGTATTGACGAATAATGTGCTCTGTGCTGGCTAAGAGATGGGCTCCGAGCTAAGCGAGGCAACCTACAGCATCCAGGCACCCATGTTGTTTGGCTACACAGTAGGTACGGATACGAGCCACGGATTATGCTATCTTCATTCTCTTCTTACTCCTAGAGCTCTGGCGAATCGCCCTCAGTACCGGGCGATGGCTCATCACGTCACGAAAATTGGAACATACAGCACAAAACACATGTGACATTGTCGAATTCTTCGCCATCTCCCTCGCCATCTCCCTCACCATCTACCTCGCCATCCTGTACGATGGAAGCTTCATCTTCTCCACGAGCGGCTTAATTTCTCATGAGATTGGTCTCAAGTCGCGAGGAGCTTCTTTAATTGCAATTGCAGCACACAAGACGAAGCTCGGAAGCGACGGAGGCTGATATATATTGATAATTATGAAATATCATATGACTCTAATGCTCCGTCAATGGACTTAGTACCAGAATATCCTTGTAGCTGTGTGTCTCACTCACTCTACACACCGGCTACAGCCTCTGCATACTGAGTTCTGTGCCCCTCTAGCCACTCATCATGGTCGGCTGCTTGTACAGCAGGCTAAGCTATCAGAAGGCGAGATGGGAATGACCATGGGGGACTTTTTCAAGTGCTTCTATCACGATTGGCACAAGGCCTCTAAAGACGAGAACGTCACTTCTAGCTGGAGCAAGAATGGTCTGTTCCCCTCTGCTCCTCCCAGCCCGGCTACTCAATGAGCTTTTCCCAAGACTGTAACACTAAATGGGCTAAACAGAGAGGCACGAGGTAATCCTTCTGCTTGCCGAGACTCGCCTTCTGGTATGAAGAAGTCGAAACCAGCCATCGGCAAAACTGTGGATTGCGAGACTAGAAAAGGTATCAAGGGGTTTGGCAAGGACCTCCAGAAATGCAGGGTAGAGGCTACCATCGAGAGACTCGGTAAGCAGCAGCCAATGGAGGGTCATGAGGTGGACTTGTGCACGCGGTGGGGTAACCTTCTGTTTTCAAATGCTTGGCTTTTCCACAACAAAACGGTTGACATCGATCTACGACCATTGGCATTGCTACCTATGCAAATTGCGCTCTACAGCACCTTTCGGCAATGATACGGAACGATTATGGAACGCGTAAAGCCCGATCTTTCTTCTGCTGCTCCTGGTCCTTTGCCTATCTTTCATAGCGATCATGAGCACATACACTACTACAATCTTCTCATCATCAACAAGGTCCGCGAAGCTTCCACTGGATCTGGTCTGCTGCTAAGGTGGACCGCGAAAGAAATCGGACAATACGTGGCCACAGTCCTCACTCTTTGTCACCTGAACCGAAGTGGCCACCTCGTCACGCCTGACGACTGTAAAGAAAGAGTCGACGTGACCCTGTCCTGCCAGAAGGCGCAGACCTATTTTGAGAGTCTGAAGTCAGTCAGATCAGACTTCGTACCGGCATTGCAACGTCATGAGCCTGACTTCAACGATTTACCTATCGATTGTCAAGATTATGTGAGAAGCTTCTTCGATCACGCTGTCGAGACGAGCGCGCAGGAAGCAAAATGGACTCAATGGACGCACAGCTGTCCCGAGGCAACGAAGATGACTGTCAGAACAGTGGAACAATTGTTCTCGCCTCCTTACCTACGGCCACTGGACATAAATAATATAGAGTCAAATTTGCTCAACGGGACAGGGAGCATGGAACGTCAAATCACGGTCGAAAACTTTCCGCTTCTTACCGTAGGCTTTGACATTATATCACCAGCAATCTCTTCTTCTGGAACTCTATCCTTTCCAGAGGGAAACATTGTGTTGCAGGATCGCAAAATGATAAGCAACATACAGGACCTGTGGTGTCAGATTGTGGAGCAACTATTATTCTCTTCCAAGGATTATGCAACGCTAGCGCGGGGACTCCTGCGTGGCAGCATTAACTCTCCTCCGCTAAAACCTTTTCGATATTGGTGCTTCAAAATCGCAAGAGAAATCTGTATCAGGATCATCGTCGACATGGATTCACCCCCGTACAACGCCAAGGACTATCAGCTCCGGCTTCCAATCGTGTACAAAGAGGTGTGCGAAGTCGCTCGGGAACGCTGTGAAGCACGTAAGCGAAAATTTGGTACTTCTTAGGTGAGAATGGCAGAGCCGCCGAGGAGCTTACTGTGCCGTACACTGGCCTTGCGGGACTCTTTGCGCTGAGGTGCCGAGATGTACATCAGTGATGAGACCCAGAGTGTACCTTCGATCCATAGCAGAGGAATTCAGATGTCTGCTCCACAGCATATATCAATCAAAGCCAGTAGTGCTGATCCACGACTTGATGCGCTCTTAGTTCACCATCTATCAGTCAGATCAATGTTTCCCGCGCTGTTCGTGACCTCTAGCATTCTCTCGGAAAGTGCTGCTGTTTGTCTCATTCATAAAGAAGTGATCTGTTATATGTCTTTGGAGTCTCTCCGTTCTCGATATCGCCAATGTGAGAAAGGAAAGTGGTTCCCGTTTGTCGAAAGATAGAGTAATCCGCAGAAAAGGGAAATGAGCGAGAAGGGAGGCACCTCATGGAGAGGATCAACCTCCTTCTATCGACTCGACTCTCTCCACACTGGGATCCGATCAGGCATACCAGGCGGCATTTGAAGAACATGACGTCAATGCCGGGTTCCCGTGGCCACTGACTGACGATGGTCAGTGGGGGATTAGCGTTCGCGGGAGAACGCCATCTTCGACTTAAAGATACAGGCGGTGAAGGAATAAACCCCTCTTTCAATTGCAACATCAAATCGAGGACAGTCGATCTGTCTCGAACTGTGAAACTTTATTCCGATGATGAAGGAAGGATACTGCTCGCTGTAATCACATGGCCCATCACAGGCAGCCCCGCCCTCTACACCGACAAAATAGTCGTCAATTGTGTCAGCCTGAAAGGGTCCCGGTCCGCAGTCTTCCTTGACAGTCGTAGTTGAAGGCGCCTGCATATGGGTGGTTTGCTTGAGAACTCGATGCTCGCCTTCAGAACCCTCACGCTGGCGGTGTATTTCGTTTTGGAAGCGTCCAGAAGGTCCGCGTTGCGCGGATTGATCCTCCCGCTCCTTCGGCCGAGCAGATACAGTAGGTCTCCCCATCTGTCATCTACAGCGTATCTCAAGATCTCCGCCGAGCTTGTTATTCTTCCTAGAATCAAGGGAGAATGTCAAGTTGTCGCGAAGAAGGCAGCGCTGTTACAACATCTGTTCATATGACGGAACTTATACAGAAGGCTGCAGATCGGGGGAACGGAAAGGAATTCTCCTGACGGGAGAAAGCACAAGGTAAAAAGTCGTCTCCATGACGAGGACTATTCGTGCCCACCGTATTGATGTAAGAGATAGCTTATACGGGTAACAGCTCCACTTTAGTCTGGTCCGATAGGATTCTTGGTCGAGGAAACGATGAAATAATAAACAGATTGACCATAGTCGAGGTAATTGCAAGAGCAGTTCGACAGCAGGAGGCCTTGAGCAGTTCGTAAATGTGTGTCAATTCATGTCGTCCACTCGTTTAACGCTAAGTTCGCATGGTCTGGCTTACAAGATCGACGCCTTTTCCTGCCACGTCGCGGTGCAGACCACCCATTTGCAAGAGAATTGCAGCTTCGCGCATCGAATTCGCCACTGGAGTCGTAACATCCAATTCCAGAATCGTAGGCAGAAGAATCTACGTGGTGAGAAAGGCAAGACTCGTCGTGAGAGAGGTAAGACTCGTCATGAGAGAGGCAAGACTCGTCTTGCATTCCTTGCAGTTGAGGGGGGGGCGCTGTAGTCCGCTGTCGCTTCTTTGGATTTTCACTTCGGATCCGTGAGGCTTCGACGTCAAACTCCTGTTTGCGCATCTGTCGGATCTCGGTCGTGCCGCCAAAGTGAGAGAGGACGGTCTGTCGAGGCAAACCCAGTGCATAGAAGGCTGGAACTTGGCTTGTGATGGTCTGAAGTGCAAAGCGTGCAAAGAAGAGCTTAGTCCAGTGCAGATAGGATGGCGTTTCGAGTGGTCTATTACGGCACTTGGCGATCAGGCCAAGCTTGTCCTCCAGCGCGTGAGCCACGAGTGTAATTTCACCGATGGATGATTCTTTGGGAGCGAAACAGACGAAATGAGAATCCCAGGCGTGGTGCATGTCGCAGCGCAGGCCCACCATGTTGCTATCGTCATGGATGCCTTTGCCGTTGCTATCACCAAAAGTGTATTGGGCCATATCGTTCTCGATAAACCATCGTGTCAGTGTGCCTGACTGGGGGATGATGTCGCTTTTGTTCATGAAAGTGTCGTCTCCAGTCAGGAAGCTGCGATCATGTGTCAGACGCAAACGAGCAGAGTCGGCGCTCAAGCTAGCTTCTAGGTCCAGTCATCGAGAAGGCAGCGATGCATGAGGATAACTCCAGTGTGATGGCAACGGGACAATCGGATATGGCGGCTGTAAGTTTGGGCGAGACATTGTCGGGACCCCCATCGAAGTCGACGCAGTTGGATGAGCACTTGGCAGCCTAGGTGTTGGTTGCTGAGCCTCCGACCAATCTGACGGAAGGCCCGCTTCATCACGAATATAGTGATCTTGCATGCCATGTTCCTTTCTACTTCTTCCGTCTCTTAGTCTCTGTTCGGAGAGTGATATAGGTGGTTCCTGTGGAACATGGAAGTAGTAAAATCGCCCGCCAGAACCAAGCCATTAGAGGTCGCCTAGTCAGTTCTGCGGCTTGAATGGTCACGTTGTCCTGGCTGCGAGCTGTAGGATAGGTTTCCATCAAAGCGATTGTCTGCGATGACGCTACACGCTGCGTGTAGCACCGAGCACGCGATACCGTATTTACCATCTTTGTCGCAGTCGCACGCTGGAAGCGATACTAGTACATTTCCTGCATCGGTATAACCAGGATGATGAACTCGGACACGCTAGAATTTGGCTCGGGGAGTGACTCGGCGTAGAGGTGACTTGAGTCGTACATTGGCCATGGATACTTGCTCCACGGAGAAAGAGTTGTTGCCATGGGCATCGTTCAGTAGAACAAGTCGAGAATAGCTTCGCGCTAGCGTTGGCCGGGCAGACTTGCCGAGCTTTGACCTCGCCCAAGTGTGGGGCATGGAGAGTTCAGGTTAGAACCAACTCTTTAGTTTTCAGGGTCGCCAGTCGCCCTACATATCAGTGATGCTGAATATTGTTCTCGCTCCTTTTCACACAAGTGTTGGAAGATTTACAGCGAAACTGGTTTCTTCGCGGCATAGAAAGCCTGCGCCTCTATAATGTATGAGCGGCAGTGGGTGTGTAAGAAGAAAATGACGGGTCGATCACTTGCATTGCCGCCCCTGGTAGTTGGGGAGATTGAGATTTGACTGATCAAAGCCTCTGCAGTAAAGGGGCAAACTTTGCATTTGACCAGTCTTTTCAACCTGTATTGCACACAGTGGCTATGTGTATCGTGATGTCTGCCTAGACGGGCTGACCCTTGGTGAAAGACATCATAATTGAGGTATTATCATTCTTCGTTGATCTTCCTGCATTGCACGCTCATATTCGTGACGACAGCTGTATCGAGCTTGAGAGTGTCAGGCCTTGTGTTGGCATTCGATCCGAGCGATGCGCTTCTACAGCGCGAGGCGTAATCTGTGGATCAGCACAAGTCTCTTTACCAGGATCGGGTCGAAAGACACAGCCACGACCACGACGCCCGCAGAAACCATTCCCAAGAAACTCCAGCAGAGGTCTCGTGGTACGAGATGTTGACATCTAATGATCATTCCACCAGCGTTTATCCTTCCATCGCAAGAACGTCTGTCTAAGGATGGTTCAAATAAGAATCTTTCAGCTGGGGGCGACCTCTCCAAGGATCGTACTCTATCAGGCATGTGCGAAACAAAATATTCATACTATGGTGCGTACTACATGCAGCATCTGCCGGGATCCTTCTGACATGCTTGGGCGAATTTGAAAGCGCACCAAGTGGAGAGTCGTGTGGTGGAGACAGAGGATACCAGGCGCAATAGTGTATCAGCACTACTCAAAAGCGGAATACTAAGAAGACTAGATAAGGGACGACATACTAGCCAAGGTGAACACGGCAGTCGGCTTGCGAGAGTCCTGAGAACCACAACTTTGCACTTGGATCTCGCTCAAATGTAACTGTTCAGAATGAGACGGTACGATCGGCATATTTCAATTGCTGATATTGATCCATTAGAAATACCTTGATCAATTTGACCAGTCATTAGTAGTGCAAGAAGAGAGTCTTCCTTCTAGAATTCAAACATAAACCTTAATATCACTATGGAATCGAACATACTCCGATGCTCACGGAAGCGAAAGTATCCTTCCGAAATATGAAGTAATGTCTAGAGGTCACTAGCTTTTATAGTAACGAGAGCATACTGCATCTTGCCGCTCTGCAGCCACCACTAGGACCTGAAGTGGAAACAGTCTGTAGCATAGTACGACTCCAAATTGCCTCCTCTGGTCCAATAAAACCGATGAAGTACTTTCGCTGCCTTGTCCCTTTACTCCCATCTGACTGTTACTGTTCCGATACATGTATGGTGAATCGGCGAACGGTTAGATTCGGAACGCCAGCGCACGCTTAGCACGTCTACATGTACGTGTGTGGGCAAACTTCCAAGCGTAAGTGCATGTCTGGGTAGAGATGTCTGTTGTTGGTAGTCGCGCGTGCAGCAAAACATATCTTCAAGAGCCGATGGGGTCAAGGAAGTAACACAGGTGATTCATGTCCTGAAGCATGAAAATGGTATTGGAGTATTGGTAGGCCAATACGTCGTCACGAGAGCTTGGGTCTGTGATGCTCAGTGCCAGCAAATGAGGGAAGCCTACTGACCTAACTCTATTATTGCGGTGTTTCGAAGCTCTATTCAGATCACCGATCGGTGCCGCGAAGGATGTCTAAGCTCGAAGTCGAGGACGCTGTCCTGTTTTCTCTGAACTGCGCTGACTATCACAATGACTTCCGACTCCCTCTCTGAGTCTGCTGATAGCAGGAGTCGAAGTCTGCTAACGACAGTGCTATAGGCTAAATACAGTCTATTTGCTACGGAACGTCCCCAGACTTCATTAGGTAGCGTATCTTGAACAGGCAAGTAACCATGAAAACAAAGGCTGTTCTCTCCCTGGTTCTCTGAAGAACAAGCTCTTGAGCTTCTTTGATCCCACGATTGTCATGGCGGAGCTACCGATCGAGACTGAAGAGACCTGAAGCCTCTATTCTACAAGCCTATGACGAGTCTTATGGGCTACCACAATCTACGCAGCACAGCTTTCCTCGATTGAGTGACCTCAAGCGCAACTATCACAAAAGAGAGCAAACTCGGCACAGGCTCCCCGCATTGCGCGTACCAAGTATCTGCATACGATACAGCTTGTGGCTCGTCATGACGTTTGGAAGTCCAGGGCTTGCAAGTCCGCATTGTCATTAGTCCATTATGCTCTGCTCAACCCGATAGTATTCCTTGACAGAGGATGCTCTCGTTCCGTGTGACGATGGCATTGTTGGATCACGGAGATCTACTGGTTGTGGCATTCACCATGTCCATGGTGGGCGTTCCACACGAAATGGTAGCAGCGCCTAGGAATCTGTTGGATGCGATGGTAGCGCTCTGTATACGAGTGCTTGCCGCCATTCCTTTTGCATGACCATAAATGGAGCTCAATCCTGTCCCAGTACAAGATGTCCCACTTCTTCGGCATATCTCCAAATCGGCCTTGGCCGCACATGACGCATCTTTCTTTAGTCATCGTCATTTTCCTACGTATTGAGAATCTGTGCTGCTAGCATTTGAAGGATGATATCGACCTCAGGTGAGAGCAGCAAACATATATAAGAAACTTTCTGGCTTTCCAAATCTAAGCGGTCTTGGTGCATTCCCCCCAAGGATACTATCAAGAGATTTCCGTGATCGAGTACTCTCTGTTGTGGTACGACTCCCATGTAATGGAGGAGCTGCAGTGTCACGGCACAAATGGCATGGTATAGCTGCATTTCTTGGTTATTCTTGCTGCGACGAAGTGACAAGAAACTCACCGGCGGGAAATCCCTTGACGCTACAACCGGTGGATCGAAGTCTCCTCCAGGGTGGGTTTGTGCCGGAAGCGATGAGATGTGAGCCGCTACTTGAGGTGCTATCCATATCTCGTAATATTGGAGGAGCTGTTCAACACTGATCACCTGTTGATCACTCCCAATAGGTGACTGTCGAATTTGCTCCAGTACGACTTGTATAGATTGGCCGGCTTGCATCCAATCAGCTAGTACTTTCGGCGATCCGCTGTCCAACTGGCTTCTAGGCTTCAAGAAGGCGCAAGATTTGTCTTCCGGCAGCATCAGGATTAATCCAGCCGAATCGGGAAGCAGCATATCACTCCCAGTACTAAATAAGCGATCGTTCGTACTGCATCGAGGGTTATTTATGTCGGACCCTTGCGGTTGCTTTGCTGATATGGCATATTCAGGCAGACTTGAGAAGCTCTTTGGTGTTAGGAGAATAGCAAAGGTGCCAGGAGGATACTCTCCGGCCTCTCTCAGCCGGTTTTCATCGTCCGGAAGATTAGCGAGAGCATACAGACTGAGCTCGCTAGGCTCATGATATAACTTTCGCGCGACGGAGATCCCGGCCATTGCATCTATCAGGGTCAGCATAGTGTCAAAATGGGGACTGCTGATGGACGGTATGATTCTTGGCCATAGGAGATAATCTGATAGACTCACAATCCCAAACGTGATTTCCAGACAATTGGACATGGCTGTGTGTCTTCTTGCTCTCAGATGTGCAGTCCCGAAACTTCCATTGCATATTCCAATCGCATTGTCTGAAGAGACGTGTGCACGGCTCGACCATATCATCAGCATTCAATCAAGCCTCTAAGGTACGATGATCCAGGTCATCCAAGCCTAGAAAAGGACTCACCCCGCATGTTGGATGTACTTCATCGCATTTCACCTATGACATTCGGTTGGCTCGATCTGGTGGGTGAAGAAGTAGACAATCCCCAATCTCACCTTGCGAGTTCGACAAGTTCTGCAGTCAAGTCAGCGTCTGCTTTGTAATGAATGCATAGAAGACAGACGCGCAACCATTTCGGGTACGGCCGACAGAGCGCAACGGACGCTTCGCTCTTAAGTTTGTTGTTGGCTGACAAGCAGCCGATCTGCTAGTCGTCATCTGCAGCGGCCGGCGAGTTCTAGCTTGAGTTCGTCAGCTGGATGTCGCGTCTCTGTGCCCGTATTTATCCTTGTCTTGTCTTCGCTTTTGTTCGTGTAGTTCAGGATACATTTGAATTCCCAGATCAATTGTTATGTTCGAAATTTGACCTCGATCTTTACCGAGCAGGATACGGCGGCAGCACTATCGATTCCATGGAGCTGTGTTACACACAGACGTCAGAGAGATGAGCGACTAGTTCCTGAAAATAAAAAAAGACGCTGGGCAGCTGGATTAAATGATGCATTGGATGTGGCGCGGCTGCATGATCGAAAGGCATTGCCACGACTGCTACTGGTGGAGATAGTACATAAAGCCCCACCGTCAGCTAGAGCTATCTCATGCCAGTGATCGTAAGAGATTGTAAGAGACAATTACCAGCAGCCTAGATCAGAGATGTCTCCGAATTATTGAGAACAGTAGACATGAATTGCGCAATTGCAAAGCGGTGTACTTGTAGAAATGGAATTCCGATAGCGATTGGAGAACGCTCGAAAACTGGTAAGCCTCACTGAATCATGGACTCCGACCTGGGAAAACAAAGATTCTCGGACGGGTCATCTCGTCACTGACGAGACGGATCGCTTTTCCGCGTCTGTTCGAAAATGCAACTCCACCGTTTCGCTGCAAACCAGTCACCCCACCATTCAACAAGGTCGGTTTACTTGGCAGCCATCCTGATGGTTGTCGAGCAACTGCAACTGCGACGATGTTTCGTGCTTGGATCCTTTCACCTTCTATCCGTCTTTTCGTGACCTTCACCTACTGTCCTGTGTATGAGGATATGAGACGCACATCTTTAACTGCTTTCGAGACTTTCTTCGACCATGAGAAACTGGGCACTGACAAAATCTCTCACCTGACTATACAGGTGTCGAGCCTGACATGGCTCTCGACAACACTTCGGATCATATCACGTCATATCGACCGAGGCGACTTAGATGCAGACAACTGGTGGATACTACGAAGCCAGGTGAGTGACATCGTACTTCTATGGTCAGAATCTGTGACTGACACTTGTATAGCCGGTCATCATTGGCTACGTTTCCACTACATTCTGGGTATTGTCGACAGCCAGGCAACTCTTTGACGGCGACACAGACGTAGCTAGGCGATATACCAGAGTAAGAGTAGATGATCGAACAGCATCATATCCATCTTCGCTGAACAAGGCATAAATAGCTGACCAGGACAGATGAAGGGATGTACTAAACCTTTCGAGTACGACAAGCATTCTACTCGCCCTTTCTGTCGAAGAGTTAGAGGACAGCTCCACCCAAAAGTTCACGGTTTGCAGTCGCGATCAGCCTCCTGCTTCTGGTGTCTCGGGTTGACGGGAACTATTCTGCCACAGTCAAGCTGTGTCACCCTCAAGCCGCCTGCTACGGATCATGGTCAATGCCAGATTCAGTCATACCTGGACGCTGTCACATACTCCTTCTCCGCGATGATCGTTCGGGCGTGCCTCTCCTACAGTTCCCTCTGGCCATCATCCTGTGGCAGTTACGACAACCTTGATTTTTTAAAGTTTTCATTAGGTTCATCGGCTCATCGGTTGTGCAGCACCGTGATGTTCTCTGGTTACGAGTATGTACGCTCATAGGCCTGTTTAGGTCGCAGAATATTCAGCCAACATGTTCGAGATTGTGTCTGCCTAATTCCGCAGACTGCCAGGATCGGGGAATTAGCGGACTTGCAAGCTCCGGCCCACTTGAAAAGACAGAGCAAACGGTTTGGCATATCGTGCTATCTAATCTTCAATTTCCTCGTCACTGGCAGCAAGGACTTTCATGTTCATCTTCAACTTCGTTGCAACGAGCAACGAGCCTAGCTGGCGATCACGGCCTGGATATTAGACACACCTCACTTTCTGTTGAACATCACATACCGTGCCTCAACGGGAGATTCTCCAAGGTAGCCCCGCGGGCGAGTCTCCATCGGCCTGTCCCGGGGTACTTGTGAGACTGCTCGGTACATCTTGATCTATTGAAGTAGGGTCTGTCACACCAACTACATATCGAAGTGAACCACAGCCGTCGCTGCTACCCTCTGACAGTATGTCAGTCAGAGAACATCAGCTTGCCCGGTCGATCGATCGAAGTTAGCGTCATCCTTGAGAGGTTGTGTTGCTAAAGTCGATCCGCCAATGTCTTATGGCTGTGATTGAGCTATGGTAACCAAACACAATCTAGAGATATGCAAGATTTTGGGACATGCATGTAAGGTCCATCGAGTGTCGTCGGACATTTGCGAGTCTCATATGCAGACACACATTGTCGACTGCCCATGGAACGATATTGAAAAGCTTGCGTCCAGATGTCGATTGTCTTGGGTATGGTAATCCATCATTTGCGATGAGTCTCAGCGTCATCGGAGCTCAGCTCAGTCGACATGACCTGTGGGCGACCGACGGGCGTAGCAATGGCCGGACCTCAGACATAAATAGTCGGAAGTCTGGAGGAGTCGCGATGGATCGTCTCTCATCCGGCTAAAGCGTTTTCCACATCGGCTTGGAGGTGAGATGAAGCGCTGAGCGATGATACAAGGTCGATGGCGCATAGGCACGCGGGTACTTTGGTCGAAGGTCCGTCTTGTACTCGTGTATTGCCGCGAAGGACGTCGGTGACCTATCTCTTTGAGGAAGTCGGGTGAGAGAAGCAGCGGCCCATAGCCGTGTAGGAGATGCAGAGGATGAGGTGATGCGAGCGATGAGCCAGAGTACGAGTTGAGTGACAGTTCTGTCAGTGGCACCATCAAAGTGTTCTTAGAGATATAACGAATGATATCATGTATTCGAAGATGGGTTGGTGAGAACGCGGCGACATGGTCAGTATTCTTCGGGACTGTAGCGAAATTATATCCACATATAGACATGGAATTTTTAATATGGATAGATTTGTGCTGTCGACAAGGCGGTCCTCATGTCGAGTTTTGTGCAAGCGAGAGCGAATCAGTCTTGTGATTGTCAGCCAAGGGCGTCTAGCTCTTAGGCATTTTCTCACAGTTTCGAGACCGGTGATACTAATAATGAACACGACAGTATAAATATGGATCAGCATGGGTCTTCAGGCAGTCAGAAATTGCCGAGACATGGAGCCTGGCTTTTTCGAGCTAAATTGAATCGTATTCGTCAAGCAAGACAAACGTGCTCGTTCAGCAATCTATTACAACGCCTCTTTTGTCCACCTTTGATCTCAATGCGAGACCCTACGCATCATTTAGTTGGTAAAGAGACCTTCGTCTGACCGTTGCGAAATTCCAGAATAGCCGTTTCTCCCTTCTCGTGCGCGGATCTTCGTCGACCGTGCGGCTTGTAGCGAAACCGTAGCACTTGTGGCAAGGCAAGATCGAAGTGCTCATACGGCACCAATCATGACATTACTCCAAGCGCTCTGCGATTAACTCTATTCCATGTCAGGACATGGTCTATATATGCATCCATGGTTCAGGAGCTAAGGGCGGCACTACTGCTTGCTAGGGTCGCATTCAATTTTGGTCGTAGAGCTACAAGCCGAGGCAGTAGGTATAAATGAGTCAATTACGTGCGTAGACATGTGTGTTCATAGTGATCCACTATAAGTACTCCGTGACGGCGTCTCATGACTAGCTGTGGGATACAGATGGACCTAGAAGAGTGGACAGTATCGTGGTTCAGATCTTATGCGACCGTGAGCGTTGCCATGCGAAGCTGAAAGGAAAGTGGAAATGATTCAGAGATGCTGTGACTTTCCAGACGTGGCTTGACGACTGCTGACAGCATGGTAAGCTAAAATGGTCGTGTTCCCCGTGCCGAGACTCTCATGCGCCCATACGTCAGTATAAAATGTCATACTTTGTGTGTAGACCATGTCTATGACCTACGGATGTAATCTGCCGAAGACTCTGAGTGCGAAATTGCCACCCTGTCTGCTTTACAGTAGTGAGCTTTTCATTACTGATTTAAGACTGATCTACTCACCATGAGGATACAGTCTCGAATTTTCCAGACCATTATGAGGTATGTGTAGATCCTTACCTATATTTTTTTGATCACACACTTGTTACTGCATATGGCAAACACTGCTCTGATGACACTCATAAGGACGAGATCATCAAGACTCTAATTTCTATTCAACCGTATCTTGGAAGTAGATCAATCAGACTGGCTAAGACGCTTGTCCGCCCACTGTGGAACGTCCTCCGCAGAACCCAACATCTACCTTCGTGCCCCTCAGATATTCGTCGCAAGCTGTAGATCCGCGTGGATACACTCCCCCCCTGTGCAACAAGGCCCGGTTATCGTGAATAGTGGTCGACAATTCCTTACCGATACACGTTGAGTCAATCGAATAGGCCCGAAGCAGTCCGCTGCTCACAATCGGAGAAATCTCGACATTCGACTTTGATGTAGGAACTCCGCCTTATACAAACACACGACAGCTCCGAACAAGATCGCCGTATGCAAGTGTCGAACGAGCGGACGAAAACAGTCAAACACTCTATGATCAGGATCGTCCAAGGACCTAGTCACATCAGTCGAATTCTGATAGTGCCAATTTGGTTACTGAACGCTCCGTTGCAATTCGAAATTTCAAGCGATTTGGCGATATCAGCAATCTCACGTTATCAGCAATCTCGCGTTGTCAGCGATCTCGCGTCCTCTGTACAAGTTTCACCTTGCGGTATACCAGAGAGGTGGTCTTGACTGAGTACAGAATACAGAAACTAGGGCGATTCCGCTTGAATTCATCGGGTCGCTCATAGATCTGGCCACTGGCTTGAATACTTGTTCACACTGGCTGCCTCAACAGTCTCTCATATCGCGATCACCGGTATTGTCATCTTACATTGGATTTTGGCCAACATGTTCAACAAAAGGATACGGCCACATGGATGGGTAAAGATTGCGAAAAAACCATCTGTCAGCAAAGTTGATAATGGTACTCTTCGATGCGACCAGCAATCCCAGGCAAGAATCCTCAAATTGCTTCATCAAAAATTGGACAAATTCCGGACAGACACGGAGAGGGATGGGGAAGTTGTCCAAACAATAAAAATGCATTGTCAAGCCAAAGGACAAGAAGCTCAAGCGTCATCCATCGATCACTTCCAGACTACGGATGGACAGGTTCAAGAGGTTGCGACTCACGAATTTTGGACAATGTTCGGGGATCACAATGACCACGAATATCAATGGGAATTGCTAAGCAACGCCATAGATGCGACGCGACCCACCTGGCGTATCCAGCTTCCCTCAAGATACTGTAGTGAAGAAGAAAGCACGCTGTCTTTTACTTTGGACTCCTTGATTGCGGCTGGCAGGTCGACAAAGGCCATTGTCACACTACATCCAGATTCGACGCCCATACTGGCAAGAATACTGCGGGAACAGCACGACGGCCTGGGACGTGGCAGCGTTTGCTACAATGAGCTCGAGAAAGACATCTTGAGCTCGCTTGAAGATGTGCAGAAGCATGCGCGAATCACAACTACAGGTAAATCGTTCTTTGGATTGGACGCAGATTTGTCCGTCAAAGTATCGGAATATGCCAGTAAGGCAGCGTTTCGGGAGATATTGCGACAAATAACCAAACTTCTCCAACCTGCAAGACATGCAGAGCAGCATGCCAAGAAGAACACTTCCCTTCCTGCCCATATGCAACCAGATTGGGCATTCGTGGACGTTACCACACTTCCACCGGAATACAGCATCATCTCTTTGCGTACGCAGCTCGAATTGGCTCTTGACCGATATGAGCACATCATACGTACCAAATGGCCAAAAGAAAACAGTCAGAGTGTCTAGATAGTGATCCGACGTCGTCGACGGTCTCGTATCTGGACCCAGGAGTGGTTTCTGGATGCCGCCAGCGGTCGATTCAGCATTTCCCCCATCGGACACATCGCCAGGCGACGATTTGCAGTATGAAAAGGCTGCGAGATGGTCAGTATTTCGAGACATCTGCCGGGCAAAAGCTTTGTCGTCCGTTCACTAATGATTTATGATCTGACCAAGCTCTCGTCCTTGCAGATCGAATCATCACATGGAATGGCTTTTCGCCATCCGTAGTTTCAAGAGCGGCGTCATGCTAAAGCGGCTACGCAGACGAAAGGTGACACGGATCTGGCGATAATCCCTAGGGACGGAGTTGACAACAACAACCCCGGCCACACTCCGACAGGCGTGGACTCATGGATGGCAATGGATTTTGCCACATTGACCGTACGGCTTCGTCTTTTGACGCATAAACTGTGCATCTTGTTGAAGTTTTCTTTGTCGGGGCTTTCTCATAAGTAGAGCCGTCAATAGAACTGCGCAATCCACAATAAGAAGGGAGTGTGGTGGATTTAGAAGATGATTATTTGTCGCATCCTTTACAGCAATGCTAAAGACATTATCTTGATGAATACCGCTGGAAGAAACGTCGGGATGGACATGAAGCACTGAGTGCGGTTGTAGCAAGAGAATCTATATGACCTTACACAAGGATACCACCTGTTCGCAATGGACCATGTCGAGAAGACAGGGCATGTATCTGTTGAAGACGCGACCAACAAGCTGAATCTCGCCATACAGTACTTGTGATGGGCGATCGATGTGCCCTTCATGATCGCCTTCGACACTCTGGGAGCATTTCACGATCACCTGCAATTGAGTAACCTATTATGGCCCTCTGCTCTAATAGAAGGGCCACTCTCCGGATAGTATCAAGCAAGGCTCGAAACGCAACATAGCCATGTTGGGTCACTGGCTTCCGTCCTTTGCCTGTACCAGTTACACAGCCGTGCAAATACGTAGCCATGTTTTTAGCGGCTGGCGCTTTCGCTTCTGGCACACTTTGCAGCTCACAGATCTCCGCCAATACTCGAAGAGATTCGATGAGAAACTTCTCGATGGGACTTGTCACGACATCTGGAAACATTGATGGCATTCTTAGAGCTTGGATCTATCTTTTAGGCGACACTCCCACCTACATTATCGGACACAGCAGATACTCCGGCGATACTATAATGATCCTGGTATTCTCTGCCAGCCTACAATAGCGCATGGAGCGAGACGATCGTCGACGATACAATCAGCTCGGTAGACAGCACCTACCGATGACGAAGAATGTCCCTAGTGACTTTTAGAGGTTGGCGAGTTCAACGAACGCTGCTAGTCACGCTATGCGATACGTTTACGACCGAATCGAAGTCACAGATTCAAAGACTGCTTCCAGCGACTGCCAGGGAGACTCTCCGTCAGAGAGAGAGGACAAGCCTCATGGATTTGTGCTCTTATTCAAGAAGTTGTCGATACAGCGCGATCATGGCTTGACAGAGTGGAATCCTTCCTCTCTCGCACACTAGATGTGACACATGGAGGAAGTGATAAGGAAAGAGACACATTTCGTAAAGCACAAGTGTGAGTTATAACTCCCTTGCCTCAAGTTTGCCATTAGCCTGCATCGCTTTCCCGCTCCGTATAAGTTGCTTCAGAAAAGGTGAAGCAACGCATCAGCATCATTGCAATCCTCCGTTCGACTTTTGAACTTCGTTCACTGCCTTATCGAATCGCACACCTTCATGCTAATAATAGACAGCTTGCCATATGAACCAAGCACGTAGTGTGACCACCACAAGCGAAGGGGTACCTTCAAAAGCGCCAATGAAGAAGTGTAATTGGGATAATGATGATACAATTGTTGTTCAGCCGGACTGAATAGATCAAATCGTCTGATTTCCATAAAGACGCATCGCCGGGGTATGGTTCTGATCGTCTCTGTCAACTGACTGTCTGAAGAACGCTATCAGATTCGCATATTGGTCCGAATGTAGAGATGTCTGGCAGTACCCTTGGAAAGTATGCTTGAAATCTCCTCTTCAGACATGACCCGAATTGAGGTACCTGCTGGCCACTCGTATACTAACTTGAGATCATGTTGATCTCGTAAAGACTGCGATGCATATCTTCGAGACATCCTTCGACGACCTTTCTCGTCTATCATAGGTGGCTTGCGTAAATTTTAAGGCACCGTACTGACCCCGGGCTGAAACGATTCAAGTAATCTACGACAACCGTTGTAGATCTCTCCTGAGGAGGTGCAGTGAAATTCGCCAGGTCAGTACTATATAGGTCCACCAGACCGCCGTCATCGATCACGAAATGAAATGTACTTTCGCTGAAAACATTCCTCAACGCAAGTTATTATCGAAAATGAACAATCTACATACTCGTCTCAATAGTCTTGACAAGTAGCCTAGCCGTTGCGTACATGGAAGTTTCGTGATCGACGTTGCGGACTGCCGCAGCCGCTTGCCAACTATACTACACAACGTCAATCCCGCCTCCACTTATAAATCGGGATAGGCAATTTTCTTGTCCGTTCGTCCAAAGTGCAAGGACCGATACCTAACGTTCTTCAGTCGGCTCCGGAGCCGATGCTTCCTTTATGCCGCAATATGATCCAAGTAACGGAAAGATTCACGGTCGTCGCCCACGCCAGAGGCCTCATATTGCCCCCTGGTGTAAGAGAGAGCGCTTCAAGAAGAACAGGAGAGGAGTATGACGACATTTGTTGGTCATCCAAATAGAAGTCGATAACAGGCTCTTTAGACAGCTATCGATCGCTGCGAAGATACTGCTGCAGGGGATGGGTCGGCTTTTTCTTGGACCACGTGTTGAATCATCCCCAATAGCAAGACTCTGATTCTTGTGAAGTGCGTCAAGTAGCAGAAGAGTCTCGTGAGATAGAGACACAACAAGTGACACCTCCTCTTGCTGCCGCGCCATCAGCTCGAACGTATAGGTTGTCGCCGGGTGTTCGGCGGTCATTTAATAACTGGCCGACAGTAGATGATGTACAGCGGCGCGTGGTCTCTGTCATTAACGTGCACAAAGAGTGAGTGCCTCATAGTGCCTGTCTGAGTGGTCATGCGATCGAGGTTCTGTGTGTGGCCGTCAAGAATGGCAAGACACTACCTCCGCAAGGTAGACATGCTCAGGAAGCTCTTGCTGTTCGCCGTA
Organism: Elsinoe fawcettii; assembly: GCA_007556565.1. Taxonomy (NCBI): domain Eukaryota; kingdom Fungi; phylum Ascomycota; class Dothideomycetes; order Myriangiales; family Elsinoaceae; genus Elsinoe; species Elsinoe fawcettii. Next base: position 31,492 of record SWCR01000028.1, on the reverse strand, counting down.
TCCCTGCTCAGCAGTTAGCCGGTAAGGGTGACAGAGGTAACGAGCGTGAGGGTCCGCAATGGCGTCGGTAAGGTGAGGAATGGGTTTGTATATGATTCTCGGGTGATGAAGGTGGCCACCCACCACAAGTAACAACACGGATGGAACAAGCCGAAAGAAATCACCCATTTCTAACCAGACCGAGGTAGAGCATGTATGAGCAACATGAGGGAAGGGGTCATGACAGAAGAGAGTGAGGGTACTGACTGGGCGCGGTGTGACCGCTACCACGATGGTCTATCCGGTAAGGCAGCGGAAGTCAGGAAAGGGTCACAGGAAAAAGAGATCTTTGAGTCGTCTAAGAAGGAGACCAGAGGCGGCTGTGTGGCATGCTGGTTGAGCGAGAAGGGAGAAGAACTGGCCTGCTTGAACCACGAGCTGGGCGCCTGTCCAATAGACCAGCAAGAACTGTTTATTACAGAACTAGACGGTGACATCATCGCCGAGTCAGCAGATTCGCCGCTGAATACGGTATGCCAAGATGAGCAAGACGGCCGTAAATGTCGCATCAGTCAGCGCCTGTGTGTAATCGAGGAATCCGGAGGCACATGTCAATGGCCGGGTTTATCTACGACAACACTCATCGCTATTCCGCGGGATGGTATCGAGCGGAACATAACGAGGCGTGCAGGCTGGGAAGGAGTATCTACTTTGATCGGCAGGAAGGACTGGAAGAGGTTTGCTAGATGGTGTGGTGCGAGGCGAGAAAGGCGGTTGCGGGTTGACTTGATGAGCCATTCGATGCTGCTAATCGAGGAGTGGATATTATAGAAGACGCAGGATTGGCAGAGAAGGTTCGAGACTACGCAGGGGGGGCGAGCCGCGAAAGTCGAATTTACCTCATGACCTCGAGGGCAACTGTGCTGGAAGTCCGCGCTTCAAAGTCGGCATAGCGGGAGAGGAGCCACTGGGAGATGGTAGGATAGCCAGCGGAGAGGACGAGTGAGACTTGAGGCAGGAGCAAGGACGAGAGAAAGAAGAGCAGATGTGGCGTGGCAGGCAAGGCAAAACAAGTCGAGAGAAGTTCCGGGAAATGGTTCAGTAGTATCATGGAACATGTAAAACACGTCGCGGAGGCAGTTCGTCATGGATAGATTGTGCAGCCGTAGAGCTGCCTCGACGGTTGGAGATGGAGAGGTTAGCAAACGCAATGTTAGACGAGGGACGAGAGACGCGAATACGAGTCTCTTCGCAGACTTTGGGCAGAGTCCTCCTGTCACACTCTCTGTACTCCTGGTATCTCCTTACGGATTGTCCAAAACAAGGTTGACCTTTTATTTCCGTCTCTCCCCTTATCGCCACCCTCCTTGCATCGCCGCTAAACCGTATTTCCGCTTCATGTCATGAATTTCTGTCATCTTGCATAACATTTCTCTGCGCTAATGTTTCATTGCTATGGGTGGTGAAAAGGTCATTGGTCCTGAAGAATCGAGCAGCTCTAATCGAGTAGCTTGGCCGTGCAATGCGTTGTTGTGATCAGTCTAGAACAGTATGGTAGCCACGTTTCCTCCTAAGCTCATGAGTTGTGAATGAGTGTTGGACATATGCGATTGTTCTATTCGACACATGCCATGTTGTCTGAATAGCCCTTCGACGTTGACGTTCACCCTGAGTTCCTACTTTGCAATACGTCCATCAAGCAGCTTTGCGTTGTGTCCGATGTCGTCACTTTTGGATGAATACCAGAGGCAACGAGCAATGTTGTTGTCGATGAGATGGGTGCTGATGTTGGTCGCTCTAATAGGCGTGACACTCTGTGGTATTGTGTCCTGAACCTTTTCGGCAAACAGTTCAGACAACTTGCCTACGTTTGAATGACGACCTTGACCATGGTACGTATATCTCCAATCCATCGACGGCATAGACTATCGGTGCTGCTCGAGATTCCAGCTCTATTGGAATCATGTCGGTCTGACTGTTCAACTTCTAAGCACACACAAGCATGACCCCTGCTCTGCATTAACGCTGTGGTACATATACCGCATGAGCCATTAGCTGACAAGACTCTCTAGATTGGAGCTACCGTCACATAACCACTCCTCTTACATTCGGGGCCAAAGGTGAGGAGGGCCATGTCGGGACAGTGGGATCTCCAAGACATCTCACATTTCACACGTTGTCGTTGGATCCACAGCGCCATGGTCCTCGTTTCTATAATGATGAGCAGAGTCATCTTTGGCGAGTCGTTGCTCTACGGCTTCTGGCCTACGACTAGTATGGTAGTACGTGACGATAGAAGGATGTTGGTCCGCTCCGCACTATTGATGTCCACGATATCAACTCTGATCATCGCCATTCTAGTCTTGGTGCAGTATTCAGCTGGAGTTCGAGCCGATCACAGTCAGGATGGACAAGGCCAGAGTATCCACAGTCGAAACACGATATCTGTCATTGTTGGGTAGGGCTCTGCTGCATACATCGTGATTGGAGATCTGACTATTCATGCTATATCATCTTCACGATATTGACATTACCGGTACAGTCGTTTCTATCTTGATCACTGTCTTGCTTCTTCTCTGGCTTGCTCTCACGTTGCTGCGAGGGAACGTTGCAAAATAAGCCCGTACTGGCATTCACGCGATATGTATTATCGGTCTCGCCTATGGATCAAATTCTGTACTATGATCTTATCTCGAGAGCTGGCGCGAGAATAGCTCATATATCGCTGCATTGATGAAAACGCTCGGAGCATCCAAACTCCAATGTGCCATCGATCGTCGCCTGGCTAAGCAATGCCAAAACCACAAAAACAGATTGGGATGAAAGAAACATTCTCTCGGCTGGCACTCGCTCAAGGAGGCACTGTGGGAGCCATAATCTGGGAGAAGTAACTTGGATCTGGCTGTCTTACCGGCCGGCAGGCAGTGCTGACTCTCAATAGTCTTGAGCTCTGGCTCTTGGTATATCTGACACTCTTCCCGCAGCTCGGTCCTTCCTTTCACAGAGCGTTCTTTCGAAAGGAGAGGGTGTTTCTTACTGTGGCTGGCAGTGAAAGAATACATCAGTCGGCAATGAATGTCGGATCTGGTGCTCGATCTGAGCAGTATCTATCACAGCCTCGAAGAACGCTCACACCTCCGCCAACTCCCATCTTATATAATCATAACTCCGCCAAAACAGTCCGTTAAAAATGGCATACGTAGCGGTCAGAATCCTTAATTCACACCCGGCAACACAAGACGTGAGTATCGAGGTTATGTACCGGGAACAGCTTGATACTTCGACCTGCATCGTGAGATTGTGTCACTACGAACACATTGAGCAGAACATAGCGGAGAATACGTAGACGGAAAGAGTTCTGCGAGGAATGACCTGTGTCACTCTTCGAGCATGTTGATTTTGGAGTACTCTAGATGTGAAAGAGGAAGGAGTAGTGGAAGCCATTTCAGAGACTTGGTCCACGTTGCCTTCGTCCGACCTATCCATTCATAGTCAACAAGGATGTAAATAGTTCAATGGGAGGGTCTCTCCATGTCGCCACTTGGAGTGCCGCTGCATCACTCTCGTCGCCTGTAGAAATCGTCATGATCACCACTGCCACCAGTCGAACTTGAGCAATCCAGTGCAACGTTACTCTGTCTTCCTGCGTGTCTGAAATACATGAGTATTCTTCTTCCACCACAATTATGTTCGGTACCTCATTAATGTGAATCGCCACTTCCTCTGTGGCACCTAGAGTCCGTAACAATCCATTCTTCTCTGCATTGCCATCGGGTCGGCTGTGCTTGCCACACCGGTAAGAGCTAGTAGCTCCAAACATAGCAAAGGATGTGAACGAATCGACAACCTCGACAACCAAGACCACAATCCGCGTGATCCATCTATACCCTTTCATCCCCTAAACAGTATTCACAGGAGAATGCCACGCCATGTGACCGTGCGGCGAAACCTACCTTCGCTCTCTGAAACTGTCCCATATAGCACAGTAGAGGCGTCTTTGGAGAGACGATCTAGGTGAACTTCAGGATGGTTGAGCTATGCGAATCATTGAACTTCCTTTGACGAAGCACATTGAGCTGACCGAGTTTACTTACACAGCACTGTACGAGTGTAGTTTGCACGAACGCTAATTGGCGTCTGATACTTTGCCTTGAAGTGATCAAGAATTTCAAAAATACTTCTGTTCGTCGTGTACAAATCGCCATGTATGTTGGTGGGTGGGTGTCACTGTCCTGTACAGCGATCTCTAAAGAGTGCCAGACGATCATCATTCTTTGACATCTTGTAAGACAGGAGAGGCTCAGAGAAAGGGCCAAACTCCGTAGAACAGTCATTTAGTCATCCGTAGTGACCTTGAGGCATGCATTCTTAGGAGGCGTATATTATGATAGATGTCAATCAGAAGACAAAAAGGCAATACCACCAGCAGCCAGACCGGAAGAGTTCGCTGCAGAAGCGCACATTCACATTTCGAGCGCGTATCCGTCACTGTCGGGATTGAGCTCCGACTGGAAGAAACATCGTCGACACCTCCGCCCGACGATTAGGACTGTGCACTTCTTCCACACGCACCAGTCACGTGCACAGTGTCTCTACCAGTGTACGGTGCGGTGCCTAGCTTACCGGAAGGCAATCCAGTCCAAGAACACGGGACGGACACGGTGGGGCCATCGTACATGCAATACAGGATACTGTGAAGAATGTGGTCAGTGGTAGAGCTGATATGAATACTTGCAGTCCATACACACCGGCTGTTCCTGTGCTATCGGATGTTTTGAAGATCTCAGAAGACTCTAGATTCGTCTAATACTCCATGACCGGTGAGATATGTAACTCCTCGTCCGAATGACAACTTCTCCGGTGACAGAGTCCAGATGCCAACGCTTGCAGATTCTGCTCCAGCTGCTCATTCCAGACTTTCCGACTTCGTAGAAATTGTTCAACAGCATCGATTCTCTCCTCCAGTTTCTGCACGAGCGTCTGCTGTTTCTTGGTGATGACCGCGAAGCGAAAAGCCAATTTCTTCATATCGCCAGATACGTCTCGACAGGACTCTTCTAATGAAGTGATACGACCTGAGATCTTTTCCATATCCGTCGTTGGATCAACATTTGTAACTTCAGTTTCCTTCGCCGCCTTCACTGCATTCTCCGGATTTGTAAGACTTGCCAGAAAGGGTTCGGGTGCACAAAGGTTTTCGTTGATCTGGTCCTTCTTCTTGGGTTGACTTGCACGAAGCTCACGTTTTCTCTGGTTCCTCGCCCGGCGCCTCGCCTCCAATTCGTCGGGAGGCACTTGACGCTTTGCTCTCCTTCTTGATCCTGAGTCGACAGGTTGTCTTGATATACTGCAGCGCACCGGTTCCACGACATTAGATGATAATTTGGGCGACTTGCATTCGTCGTGAGTGTCAGCGACGTAATTGTCTTGCTTGCTGTGCTTTACGGTGTCCTTCATCATGGTCCTTCTCGTTGTTTTGCAATTCGCCTCTTACACTGGTCGTACCTTCCGTGCCGCACGATTTCAAGCTGGTGTCCGGATGCGAAGATCGACAAGAAGTCCTTATTTTGGAAGCATACTTCTCAGAACTGATGGCATATTACTCGTGAAAATACCGGAGTCGACTGGAATGATTATATTGCAAAGGACACAACGAATTCGGGGCTGGATCAAGGCAGATGTCGGAGATTGATCGTGCCCTGCAAGGATTGCATTCCAAGCGACAAGCGGGGGACTGCGACTATATATACTTACTGTCTGACACTGCACTAGTTGCAATGACTCGGCCTTGGGCGGCTTGGGGATCGTGATCTACGGCAACGCCAATACTAGCTGGACCGGTGCGGGACCCTGCTTGACCCACCATTCAGCCTTGCAGCCCGCCCAATTAGAACAGTCATGAAGTCGGAGACCATGCTCACCATGTCAATGGCACTCAGGATTCATGGTTACTACCTCGAGACTGATTAGATCAACAGAATCACCGGATAACGCGCTCCACAAGCTCAGTAGTCACACAACCTCTGTAGTCAATATTCAGCTTCCTCAATCTTCTAGGCTAATCAGCCACCATATAAAGATCCAAATGAATGATGGATTTATGTCATGTTGCAGTAGATTTAGGTGACTCGTGCTCATAAGAGCCACATAGACTACGCCTTGGTATGGCCTTCTTGGATGCTGCTCTTGTCTGAACCTTGACAGCCTCAGCACTGGTACTCTTTTTCTGCGATACTACCGATTGATCAATTATTTAGCTGCTCCTTTATGTCATGCTAAAGTCACAAAGGTTTGGCATGATCACGCATCGAGTGTCCAAATGTGTACTCGTGTCCATAGTTTCTAGTGAGTAACATCAAAGTCAGACTTCTTTCGAGCTCTTCACATCACATTTAGCGGCACATAGTATATACCGGCAAGCGAAACAAAGTTTCTTTGAAGGTGCTCCTGTTCCGAAGTAAGAAGGTTTCACCACTCGATTATCGAATGACGGGAATGCGAATAACATGTCATCGATAGCTTTGTCCACCTGACCTTGTCAGAAATACCAGATATGACACAGAATCGATGCGGTTTCTGACCAGAATCTCTTGAACGCGGGACATCTTCCACGACCTGTACGGAACCGTTTCATCGTCACACCAACATCTGAGGACAGCTATCCGAGCTTCAATATGTATAAGTCATGTAGGGTAGCAGGCAAGGGACGCAGAGCGGGCGCAGAGCGACTGCAACAGCAAGGTTGAGATCGTGTCCGACTCGATTCGCACTGACGAGTTGATACACGATGTTCACTGTTTTTCGAGAGAGTTATAGACAACACATTATCAGGAAAGGACCCTTAATGGGTCGGTGCAGGTTTCAGTATGACCAGACGATAGCTTGGAGCCGGCAAGTATCTGCAGAGGGCACTGGCAAGTCAAATTTGTACGATACATTATGGCTCTCTGGACGCTCCCGATATGACCAGCTGCAATTGATAGGTACAGAATTGTCTCATTTCACTCGTTCCAGCAACTTGTAACATTGTCCTCTTCACTGCTGAGTACTGGACAGATATCACCCTTTGCGGACGACATCCCTAGACAAATTATACTTGCATCACCACACGTGCCAATATATGGAATTGGGACGTGTTTCACAGTGCCCCACTTCTTTGGAATAGCAATCAGGGCGGCAAGACCAGGAGGAGCGACCTCGACTGTCAATCATGTATGCATATGAGAAGTACTCCCAGTAACAGGACGCTTGCTCCACCAGAGCATTTGTGCGAGCATTGTGGATATTACCCTATGTAAGCATAGCTTCTGATCAATTCCCGGGTTTGCACGTTCGTCACATCTACCATAGTAATGGTGAAGTACTCCCTTGCTACTACGAGCTGCACTGATATTACGGACGTGTCACTCTCGACTCGGCTATCGACGACTTCTGCTGCCGGTCAACTACAAAAGGGACAAGCCATTGAGATCATATTATATCGGGATGATCCATTCAGGTAGCAATGGACGCAGGTGGGTTCAACGGCGTCATTATATCTGACAACAATGATAGTTCCTACCAACGGTAGATGCGCAGCTGACCACTACTGAGGGCGTGGCATCTACTCGATCGTGTTCTAGACGCTGGCACTCACTCTCAATTCAAGCATGCTAATGCTGGTGAGTGTCAGCGTACCTCTGCTGGCTGCATCCACCAAGTCACCATCACTATTGCAATGGCTGAGGACGATCTCCAGCAATTGTGGCACGTTGCACAGACCAATTCAGGCATTCGACGAGTTGCATAATTGTCTATGCGCAAAAGCTCACCATACAGTAGGACAAGATATGCATGATCAGTTCAGTGTAATAATTTGCTTTGAGTCTATAGCCTGAATGAAAAGATACACGCAGCTATGTGAAGTATACGTAGGGGTTTTGCTCCTCCAGCTGCATAACTTAGTCACCAAAGGCTCTGCCTAAACACCTCATTTTGATTCAACTTTATTCTACTCAGTATTCCATCATTACTATTCAATAGCATCTGATTATGTATAATGCAGTTGATGGATATCACTCTTGATGTTTTCCGGTGGCTGTACTCATGAACCACGCGCTTGAGGGAGGAGCATGATGGTCCGACCTTATGTATCTCTCACTTGATACACATTTCGCTTGGTTCTTGCCGTTCATTCTATCTAGCCTCTTAGAATGCTGAAGTGATGAGACCACGACCGTTGTGTGAGCCATTCAGCCCATACATATCACTCTCTCAGCCACATTGGTTCAATTCAACTGAAGAATTTTGAAAGAAGCGTGCAGTCATAGAGACACCACTCCGATCTCACAGTGATATACTCTCAACAGTTCGCTTCTGCTACTGAACGACCCACAAGGAAATTCTTACCCACTCATTTTTGCTTTGCACTGACCGCCGGAACGAGACCTAGATTGCTGCTGCAGCGCGTCATATCATTCGTACGCTCCTTCGAGTCGATCAAGCTGTGAATATTGCCTGCTCGCAAAGTGTCGTTTTCCCTGTGGTCATGCTCATCCGGCAAGTGCGCGAGTAAATTGAAGTGCTTTCGATCACACTCCCACTTAGCTGCAACATTGATCTAGCTTCTCGCTTCGAGGAGTGAATATGGACGATTGCCACACCGAACTATGAATTCATGAGGAGAAGACGATTGAGATTCGTAGATTAGGACAGTGTGGGCCACTTAGTGTGTTGTGGGCGACAACGTGTCAGTGTGGAATTACTGATCAGGATCAAGGTCGCTTGGTAGCCGTGCCGCAGGTAGCCGTGGTGTTACATCCATCACATGGCCAGGAAGGAAGTCAATGAGCATGCGCGGCGGGATATTGTGGCGTACAGCTGCATGTCTCCACAAGGCGCAATCGAGATCCGGGACCAAAGCTGTTACGGTGCAAATCACGGCGCAGCGAGATTTACTTGAATCTAGTGTCCTGCGATTGGAGATAGTAGTCAGTGTAACAGTGAGATTCAAGCTCACATCAGGATCATGACTCGTCAAGACTACGCCGTCCAGACTCGCACGGGACAATAGGCTGAGCGACGAGGTCGAAAACAGCGCCTTGGCAATCAACTCGAAAAAAAGGTATGACTGGTACGAGTCTAAAAAACATTGATCGAAACAGACTTGCTCGATGAAGAGCAGCTATCACTGCTCCCACGTTAATCTTGTCAATGGCCAATTTCGCAGCGTCAAGACCCAGCGGGAATAGAAGATGGCTCGAAATTATCGCTCGTTTGTCCAAACGGGGTTAGGAAGTGCTTTGAGCTGAGTCTCCATCTTAGGCAGTATCAATCTGGGTGGGCTCGCAACAACATCTCACCGTCATGCCCGCGGGTTGGTCATCAATCAACGGAGGCTGACTGCTTGATTGCTCTGCAGACGGTTCACCGAGGTGTCACACAACACCTAGTTGTACTTTCTCGTTGAAGGGGTCAAACTTGAATCACATCAGCTTGTTGAAGTACCGCGCCATCAGGACATACCGTAAATTTGGAGCACTACTTCTTTTGACGAGGAGCAGCGCTTTATAAACAGTGAAGACTAGCCCATCTAGATATCTTGACCACAGTCCAGATCTCTCGCAGTCCATCAGATCTGCTGCTGTCGCTTCAGCCCCGAAATTCTACCGACATTTGCAGGTTGTCCGTCACACCTGGATTCGTAAATTTCTCATCTTGAAATTCAGCTAGTATAGGTTTGCGCAACGACTTATCTATTATGATAAGCGATATATAGCTAGAACTATAGTATAACTTATAAAGGCTCAGCCTAGGATCTAAAATCATATAATATAGCCTTTTAAAGTGCGTAGTCCTACGATAAGTCAACAATTTGAAATTTGGGGATCGCTAAATTGCGCAATAACAAGGGATTATCAAGGTCTAAAACTTGGTATGTCGATAGGAACATACATTCTGATCATATATTGCGTCTTATATCATGATTATATATGCTGCTTTACACGCATCGCTAATATCGTTAGATTTCTAGAAGAGAATTATGCAACGCCAGGTGTGACGGAGAATCTGCAAACGTCTGTACAATCCTTCGGTCATGACAGGAGCCATCAAGGACGCTGTCTGGCAATACTGGATCGTGCTTGCGAAGATAGATTATTGTGTAAGGGAAAAGTCATGTATACTGCTTCGTTAGAAACCTGTCTTTGCTACGATGTATGTCTCGATATCCGACACAAATGATGCTATACCCTTTGACATGTTCGTAAGGGCTTTCTTCAGGCTCGTAACGAATGTCGACATCTCGGATAATACACTGGGCATCCACTGTGTCAACATGATTGCTGAGCAGCAGCTGTCGTCTGCGTCTTCTCTGAATCCCTTTCTCGTCCCGATCATAATACCATAGGCATGCATACTTCGCTTCACTAGCTCCCGACTCCGAAGGATGAGTCTCATGCCGTTGTGGGAATCCCATAATCTTCGCATACCATTGGGCTCGTCTTATTCCCCGAACCTCGACATTATCGCCGATGTTATAGCGTACCGACCCTGACGGTGTCAAACTGGACCAGAGTGTACGACACGGACTGTCATCGTCTTGCATCAACTCTGCCAGCATTCGATCAGCGCCCTTGCTGAGAACAAATTACCAACCAGCCCACATTGCACACACTTCTCGGGATAGAAAGAGAAGGACCTACCCGTAATTGATTAGGATCTCTGAGCCGGCTTGTATTTTGCATAAAGTCGTGACCGAGACCACTCCGTCAATGCCTATTCGCACCATTGCATTGGGCTTTCTGCGGTGATTCAAATATCTCATGAGGCTTTGCCCTTTCGATGTGTCCAAGACTTTTGCGAATGTCAGAACTGGAACAGCTGCAGTGGTTGACTACAAACCCTTATCTCCAGCGACTTGTATCCCACTCCACGCAGGTATGCGTCGTACTTCTTCGGAACAGCGTTCAGTATCGGTTTCCAAGGTGTCTTCTTTCACCACTTCACCGTCGAAATGACCAACAAGCCGTCCGCGCTGCAGTGTGTCGAAAGTGAAGACACCACGACCAGCAAGTGGTATCTTGGACTTCTCGACGAAGACAAGCGGAAATTCTTCATGACGCTTGAATGCGGCTTTAGGCATTCCAGACAGATGTCTACTCGTATGACTGATACCACAAAGGCGCCACCATCCACGAATACATCACAATCCGCCAGACGGCTGTTGTAGATGCGCTCGATCAGCTTGCTAGTATAGAGATACTGGTGGTGGTACTCGAGCCAGAAGAGATGGCTGATTCTCGCTGATTCTCGCGTTGCCGTAGTGACGAGAAAGCGCGATGACTTGGCGTACTCGTCTCAAAGTCTGAGCAGCGCAACTACGACGTGGACAAAGCAGTTCGATCATACTTGTCACGCTTGAGGAATGATCGACTGTGGAGCCAGGGAGAAAATGGAAGTAGAGCATAAACATTCATGCCCGACTTTACAAACAAGTTGTCTTCGAAGATTAGTTTATTATTGCACTATTATCGCCGTACTTGATTATGCCACAATGCCAATATACCAGCATACCACTATGGGAGCAGGATGGCATCCCTGAAGGTGCATGCTTCGAAATGTACGCATGTCTACCCCGCCAGATTCTTCCACCGGCCCTTTACAGAAACTGAGATGATGGCCCCACGGTTTTTTGGAAAGATCGCTGGTTCTAACTGTAGGTGCCTTGTCCAGGTGGATCAGGGCTTACGATGTTTTTCTGTCGTCCTGGCTTCCAAGCGTATCACCTCGATGACAGTCATGACCGCAAGACACTCAAGGCGAATCCGACTGAGACCCACGCAAGGCTCATTGACAAGCTGACGGAGCAAATCATGTCGGCAAGGCAGCAGTAATAGCTATATCCGACGTAATGATATCAGATGACAGGGTAGAAGGCGGTCCATAAGTTGACTAGCGTCGTTCAAATCATACTCTTTCACTAATGATGTAGACAGGTGCTCAGCTCTTGTCAAATGGTCCTGTTATTTCTGCACAATCGTCATGGAAACAAGCTCTTTCTCCGTTACCATGGACGACATCATGTCTAATGTCCTCCCTAAAGACGTGACCTGACTCCGACGTGCCCCCTCCAGAGTGTACGTGTGTCGTTACTGTGTGTGTATGCTTCTCTCATTCTCTTTCTCCGGACTGTGCTTTCAGGCTGTCCTCTCCAATGAACGTCTGGACTGTGCTCTCAGGCTGTGCTCTCCAATGAACGTGATGTAGGGTTTTGCGAAACGCTAGCGCTATAGTCGAGAGGATAGGAACTGCGTTGCATTGAGTAAACGGTGATGCGTAGATGACTACGCTGCGGCAGGGCTGCGCATCCTGTTAGAAGAGGCCGCTATACTATGCTGAAGCCAACCCTCCCCCGCTTACCTTGCCGCCGATACTCTACAATCCAATTGACGATTGCGATCGCCATTGTCACTAGCAGTGTGATCAACGCCAACAGGGCTTCACGACTCCATGCGCCCGTATCCATCGACAGTGTGGTCCTTACGAAGTCGCTCGAAGATCCTGTTTCTGGCTCTTCGCCTCTGGTTGTCGGAGGAAGCCTTGCAAAGGCCCACGCGAGACGAGACGATCTTCAACGAGACTGGAGGAGACGTGCAGTGTGCATTGTAAGCTGCTGTCTAGGTCGCACAGAGCGTGCTTGTGTCACAACGCCTTGCTTTCCTCTTCCTGGTGCCCTGCCGCTCCACATCTGCGATCATGATGCAAGGTGCTCCGTTTGTGGTCGTCGACAGTCTCGTATGTCCTCGTGCCTGTGCAGTCGCTTTTGAGAGCTTCGAGAAGAATTGGGGATATTGCTGTATGCGCAGGCCGGTCCGTAGTCAAATGTGACCCCTACAACGAGGAATTTGACCTGGAATTGGGAGTGAATTTCGCTGCACCAAAATGGCCAGGGCAAAATGGCCAAATTTCAGGGTCTAGCTCCGGCACGAGCAGTCACGCGACTTGCCAAGCGAAACAAATTTGCGGCTCCGATGCACTGACGAAGTGCTTGAAATGGAAGCGCCGCCGAAAAGGCTATCCTCCAACGGCGTTGGCACGCTTGAAGCAGCCAATGAGGTCCAATGATGATATCCAATATTATATCTGGGCAAGTTGATAGAATGAAGCGATCTGTTCGTCTTTCCTGGGCTAACGGCTCTAGCAAATACAGTGAGTCCGCCAAGCGTGCGATGCCGTTCCATCTATTTTTGCGTAGCCACATCATCGTTTGACGCCACCTGAACAAGCTCACGCATATATGATGCAGCATTACAAGGCGTGATGAGTGATCTGTAAGTGCAGGATTGGGCAGCTCACAATAATACGCCGTACCGATATTCTTCCATGATGATGCGGACAATCAGGACAAGTCAGAAGTGGTAACTCCGGACTTCAATGCATAACCTCTGTTGTGACGAGGAAGGATTCAAGACCACGACGCCCACCCGCCCTGATGCATCTCATCGGAAATATTGAACGATAGTAAGTTATCGAATTTGGTATACACTGTATCACCAGTCGGCAGACTTACAAGAGTCAGAAGATGCTGCCGTCACAGAGACAGCCTGCTTGATGATTGTGGCCACGTCGGAGAGTTCTTGTGTAATTAGAAAAATTGACGTCAGTCAAGCGTTCCGTACTCACATAACGCGAAGCCTGCTTTCCAGGGGAAGATAAAATGAAGTTGAGTGCGCTATGAAACTCGTTCGTGATTAACATTAAGTTACTGTATGGGAGACGACGGCCGTGCTTTTGTACAGCATGCCGTGCTTGTCCCTGCCTTACTCCCTACCTGAGGAGCGGACACGACAGTTTCCTAGTTTGCGAAGCTTCTTTCTGGCTTTCTTTGCAGTCAGCGCTACTTACCCGCGCCCGCCCTCAGTGCAGACGAGAGATAGCGTGAACGAGTTCGCGACATGAGAGTCCTGCACTGGCCAAGTCGCAGGAGAACACGTTTTCTTTAGTGTGTCCTTGACCACATGCAACTCCAGTAAGACACTGTACTACTCACTGGTGCTGGTAAGATTTAAGGTGACACACAGGACCGACATGATGTTTGCCAAATGGACGTAGGGCTCCAGCAGCAGCAGCTTCGCGGAGGCTGGAAATGTGAAGTCATTGACGATGCATTTCACAGTTGAGCGATTTAAGTTCTTCAGCTGGCGAGTCCTCCGATGTCTTGAGTGATGCTTGAAAGATAGCGATAAAGGGCTTCAGCCACGGGTCCGACTTTGGTGATGACTTGGCTGACGTCTGGATATCTACAAGAGTTCTTGCTCGTGGATCAACGATGGCTAATCCGACCTAGTTTTTCTACTCGTGGAACGACAGAGGGGACTCTTGAAAACGCTATGGCTAAGATGTATCGTTTCCGCTTCTTGTCAGACTGTAAGAGATGCTCGCCAAGTAGAATTTCGACGTTATTGACAACGGCGATCACTTATGGCCCCGAGCGCGTCCATGAGCCTCACATCTTATCTGAATGAGCAACAGTAGAGAATTTGCAAGATACTCTGTCAAATCGAAGGAACTCTGACTTCTGTGAAAATGGTAAGTCAATTGCATACTCCACCGCCGGAGAACATAACTTACTGCAGATATCTTCACGGCCAGCCAGAGACACCGTTGAGCCCGTACGCTTTCTGAACTGGCTGGCTCGTGGAAAGGTAGGTCGTCATTGCTATTGCCCTGGAACCAATTGTCAGGGAAGTAGTCTCTACACCACAACAATCCCCTCAGGGCAAAGTCTTCAGTCAATGGTCTTGAATCATTCTCGACATGAGGGATGAACTTCTGTTCCGGTCTGGCGTTTTTGACTTGTTCTGTGAGGTTGTCCCTGGTCTTGGAAAGATGATTGAGCTGTGTAACAATGCTAGTCCACGGTATAGCCGCCAGAAGAGCTTTCGCCTCAATACATGTCCTGTGAACGTTGCAAAGACTATCCAGTAGAATAAGCAAAATATGTAGCAGTGGCAGCATGTTTTTCATGTTTTCCTCATTTTTGGCCGAGAGAACGATTTCAGTAGTACTTGAGAGGACATCGATGGAGATCTTGAGCCAAGGGTCTGATTTGGGTGAAAACTTTGCTGATGTCTGATTACCTGACTCAGCGATGTCAGTGCAATAACAATGCAGTTGACTTACATAATTCTTCTGCTCCATCGATCGACGAAGAGGACTCTCGAAGGCACCATAGCTGAAACACGCAGCCATGTTAGAAATGACAAGGAAAATGCCATACTGCTTCCACTTCGTGTCAGAATGTGAAGTACTCTCACGAAGCAAAGCCTGAACCTGAGTGACGACGACTGCGATCTGCTGTACAGGTTGCTTCGCACAGATCAAAGAGTGCATGTGAACGAAAGTAGCATCCAAAGTCTGCAAAGGCTCGTTCTTGTTCTCGTCCGTCTTGGCTGCGAGGATTGTGTTGGCTGCTTCGAACACAGCCTTCAGTGAATGCTTGGCATTGTTGAAGGGCTGTACGCTGCACAATGCCTTGTTATAGAAGTAGAGCTGTTGGGGCAGATGAGGTCTCGCCAGTATGCCGAGATGGTGATAGAGGCGGCCGACGTGGGGCTGGCGATCAGACGCCTTGGTATACCAATAGCGAGCGACATCAGTCCATACTTCACGGACGCTGATGCTGTGATTTTCGATTGCCATTCTGTATCTGGCGAGGTCGCCCAGGCATTCAGTCCAGACATCCTCAAATAAGGTCACCGTCTCATATAGCAGCGCCATCATCTGATAAGATAGGTAAATGAAAGCCTCCATGAATTCCAAAGACTCCGGGAGATGTTGGCGTAGTAATTCTAGATGTGCATGTATTGCGCACTTCCACAAACGAAGTGGTATTTGTCGCTCCGACGCCAGCGCCCGCAACTCCGGAGGCGCCGAAGGATGTTGGGAGGCAAGTAAGAAGTCATGATGCTCATATAGTAGTGTTCGATGTAAGGCAGTCAAAGCTTGCCAACCCTCAGGCTTGATGGTCTTCGTTTTGTCGGCGATATGGCCCTGATCGAGTCTAGTACATCTTTGTTCGACAATTTCCAGGCTGCGATATAGACCCTTTACCTCAGCAAACAATTGATCCTTGGATATACTGTCGGAGGAGACTTCTCGCTTGAGCGACGACGGAATCTCATGATTACTATCGAACTTGACCTCACGCAAGGGTGTCTCGGTGGGTTCCACAGCGTTTTGTGAACGCAGCGGCAGGGGCTTCGAGCCCATATTGGTTCGTTGTAAGAGCCCTGCCGGCTCCGTCGCGTCGCCGGTGAGATTGCTTGGTTCTTCTTCTAGCGAGAGCCTCGAGATTTGCATCTGCGCACTCTCCACATTCGCCATTTGCAGAGTCTGAGAGCGCGAATGCAATTTGACGGAAGAATTGGAGGCATTCTCAGAAGTACCTATCCTGACTGATGATGCTTCTTCCTTCATCAAGGCAGAGCTGACGGCCACTTTAGCAAGTTGCCACATCTGGAGCTTCAGGCAGTAGCGCAGGCAAATGGCTGTGAAGGCCGAATATAGACTCACGATTGTGTAGACGGTGTAGCCGCGCTTCTAAGCACCCTTGGTCTGACTACAAGTGACGTCTCTTGTTGCTGCGCTAACGATGTTTGTGTTGGCTGGTCACTTTCGCTATGGGCAGTCCAGTCCTCGTTGTTGTAAAAAGTCCGACCACAACAAGTCCTGGTCTACTCGCGCTGTCTCTGAGTCGATCTACCACCTAAGTCTAGCAGAATTCCGATTCTACGTCGTGTCGTCAAGCCTGAGAAGTCGATCAGCCAGCGTTCATGTTGAGTTGGACATAAGACCTGCGGAAACTTCAGGCAAGACGATGACGTCTTCAGCCACAGTATGCGCGTCTCCTTCGGTTCCCCTAAGAGGCCTTCTCGCCGGTCGATCGATTTGGTCGCAGATTGTACTCGTCTCGATAAGTGCTACGTTGGAGCCCGATGATTGCAGTAAACGAGCGGTGCAGACTTCTATATCGACGCAGGGCTGGAGTGAGCTAGACGTCTATCGCATCAAGTCTCAGCATCCTGGAAATGCTTCTGATTCATGAACAATCACAAGCAGCAAACTGATCACCGAAGCTGTGTCAGGTGGTACAAAGACTTATGTGATGGAGCGCAAACGGAAGGCTTTAGCATTTGGAGTGGACTATCGATACTATACTCCCTTCTCCACTCCTTCAAGGGACTGAGAATTAAGGCAAAGATCAAGCGCCAAATAGTGGGTCCAGGGACAACTATTGGTGGTCACCCGTACCAGCTATGTGTCAGTGTAATTATCGTATTGGAAATCTGGAAAGAAGGCAAATTACACCCTTTGAGCTGAGCCTACCATTTCCCTGTAGGTAGTCCCAGCTGAGGTCATCAGTCGGCGCATGGCCTTCGTGTGAAACACCCTATCATTCGAGACTCTAGGAGAAGAGTCCAAGAACGCCGCACGACTACCTCAGCGGTGCGTTGGATGCGTACATGCAGAATGAAGCAAGTATTGCCGACGAAGCGACGCCTTTCGACCAAGTGCTGTACAAATTGGCCATCGCAGTGATAGCACGCAATTACGGATGTAACAGAGAGCCTGAAGCGATATTTGACACTGCTGCTGTACTGGGCACAGTTTTTGAGACGGATCTGAGACTCATCAGCGGACATCACCGGGCAGGCAGACAATAAGCGGCAGGCTTGCGTGAGCCTACCCCACAGGTCAAACTTACCTTTCTATTCATCGATTACCATCGGCCATTAACCTTCGCTGAGAAGCGGATCCAGTATACCGATGGAGTGCAAATGATCTCCGCGATCGATCATAACCAGCGACGTGACCCTCATACTCCTGCCGGCCTGAGAAGTCTGACACCGTGGAAACTCGATTGAATTCACATTCGTCGTCGTCGGAAAGCCCAAGTGCGAGGTCAAGACCCCCAGCCACAACGTCAGCGTCGTCTCTGGTGTATAGGAAGCAGCTTTCCAGCCCTTCAAGCGGCTGGGTCCAGGTGACCGAGCGATCCTACGTTGAGGTCGACATTTTTTCAAACGAGTGCGGAGTGCGAGATTCCTGTTGGAGGACTGTCTGACAAAGATTGGTGTACTTGTTGACATCGGGTCCTTGACAAGTGTCGACTCGATTCAATGGCGACAACGAGAACGTACGCGTTCCGTGAGGACTGCTGGTTACATGAATTCAAGCACTGATGCTGCGAATGAACAAAGTCCAAGCGTTGGGAAGAGGTCCCACTATTGAAACATCAAGGAGTGTGAAGTAATTACTTTATCTCGAATACCAGGCAAAGATGGCATAAATGCCATTATTCTCGGCTGGGTGGGGTACAGAGAATGAGTATGAGAATGGTAGGAAAGAAGTCTCAGTCTCCTCATACTCCATCTGCTCACTTTTTGACGTTCGGACGCGGCCACGCATATAATGCCGTATGATACACTTCCTTACCTAGATCATGTGAAAGGAGGACAGATCTGGGGTCAATGATCGTGCGACAACAGGGCACGTACGACAGAAGACCTACTTGGTATGACGGATCGCTGGTTGAACACTACGTTGGATGATCTTAAAGTCTGAAAGGAATGAGAAAGTGTTCAGGGGTAGCGACGACCAGCACATATATCATGGGCTAATGATGTATGAGTCACATGGATCTCTGGCTATACACGCCCGGATCGTGATTCACATGATAGCCGGTTGACCGTCATCACATGCATGCTTCTAAAGCTGGCTCCAAAGTCTGCCAATCAGCGCTGTCCAAGCATAAATAATAATTTTGGCTTTCGTACTTCCTCTTGCCGACCCTGATAGCTAGTGATAATCACTCATCTTCAACTTCTTCGTCACCTTCGTAGGTCAGACATGGCTTGATGTTGTACGGGCGAATTTCTTGTCCCGCTCCGAGCTGAACCTCCCTGAGGACCCCTTGGCCGATGACATAGTATCGTTGTATCTCTTTGAAGAAGATGGTAGGATGAGCAGTGGTCAACTCTACGTAATTACTAGGTAGAGTGTCCGTAGCGGAGCCATCCTCAAGTCTTCCTCTGGATCGCTCTCGAGTCCTGCAAGATCGGCGAGGAGTCTTTACGTGCAGTTCGCCCTTTGTTTGCAAAAATTGACTTTCTTGTGAACTAAAAGTCGTATGCGGACCGCCTGACTGCAATACTACTGACAGCGAAGAAGATATATTCGATATATCCGAGGGCTGTACAAGCGATTGCTCTTTGCCTGTCCAAGGCAGGATCGATTCTCTTTGTTGATCCATGGATCCGTCATATTCAGCATGACATGCTATGGAGACTTCTTCAATTGACCAAACACCGTCCGAAGATGTTTCGGCCCATCCTGGCAGGATGTCGCTGGAATTCCGTGGAGCAGCATAGGATCATGCTGTCATATCTGCTTTAATTCTGCTGTTCATGTCCAAAGTGTCTTTTGTGAGACTACGACTTGGCATATTCAGGGATTCTCCGACCTTCCAGGGATATGTGCATTCTTCTTAACCTCGCGGCAGGTGCGATTCATACAACGATGTCCTTGTATCCAGATATGAGCTATAGTCTAGCGCAAGTGTCCAAGAGGCTTGACCATAATGTACATCCGCCGGTGGATATAATGTGATGGTCTGTGACGTATGTTGAGTGGAGGATGGTGAAAGAGCGTAAGGTTCTCGTTGCAAAGTCATTGTTGTTGACGGTAACATCGCTTGTGTTCCTTACGCTCAAGGAATTCCTCTGTATATATGCGATCAGCGATGGCGTTTGGTATGCTACAGTAGGCGAAACGCTATGAGAGATAGGGGTTGGTCAATGCCTAATGTAAAGTCAAGCCCTGCCAAAAGGCACAGTCGAGACAGGCGGGTCAGAGATCAGTCCAACTTCCTCGATGACGGACTGTCGCTTCTATTCCGAGAAAATTCCTGCTTTTTCGCTGAATAAAACTTAGACACACCCATGCACATAATGGCAATAAGCGTCTGTTCGTCGATAAGTCGGCTGACCGCGCAATCAAGCGCAAACACAAGGTTATAGCGAGCCACTCGTAAAGTCCATATGTCCATGATTTTGGCGTACTTTGGAAATAGACTCGGCCCGTGACAATATGCTCACCTGGAGCTTTGACACGGCGATACACTCATCCTTCACTGGTTTCTTGTGAAGACGGACATAGCGCCATTGCAAGTCTTCAAGGGGAGACACATGTCCATGGATCTGGAGCTCAAACATGACAGACATGATGGGCGCTTCGATGGACAACATCACGGAATCACTGATTCAGGCGGGCGCAATTAGCATCCAGGCAGGAATGCGGGGTTGGAGTTTGGAGTTTGGAGTTTGAAATGAGATCATATTTAGGAGATAGTGGTGTCGGACTTAGCCGCTTTTTCTTAGAATGCTGCCCACCTCGAACTCAATTGTGTCACTTCACCATCCACTACCCATTTCCATCGTTAATAGCCATTCAAAAATCATGCATACATTGAGACTGAACATTGGCATGCAATCACCGTCTTTATTGCATTAGTGGGCAATCGCCGTTGGTTGACAGCATGATCAGTCACGGTTTGTTCTGGGCCAACACGTATTTACCACTGTTGCGTGTGCCAGTTCAAGGACATGTGATCGGACTTTTCGCTTTCTGTTGCATTTTTCAATCGACTGATGAGTTTAAAAAGCGAAGCCGGCCTGGCGCTAGCTATTCACGGGTGTGATGAAGATCGTGAGTGTCGTAAATTCCGCTGAGTTGACGCTCAGCTGTGGCTTGTTCCGCCTGATGATGCTCGCCGCAAAACGTTATCGCTATTTCCTTACACTCTGCGCATTCACGCCACTTCACTAGCGACGACGTCAAATCCGTATGTGGTCATAACATAGTTTTCAACCGTACAGCTTGATGCCATGTCCTCGAGCCATGAGCCAATGATATCGTATGTCCCGCGCTTTGCTGCAAGAACACTAAGGAGTGGTCGCAGCTTCTCATGGGCTACTATGGAGTGTCGGACCAGTGTAGAATACTTCTATCATTTGTGTAGCGATGACAAAGGTATATGATAATTCACGACGAATGGTCATTGACAAGTCATCGACATGTGGGACGAAGCAGTCTTCACCATTGTCCGAAGATACAATCGTCTTTTGAGTCCAAGCTGCATTGCAAGCCACTAACGCTCTGTTGCGGGAACTTACCTACGAGCACAGCTTCGGTGTTATAGATTGACGAGTGACGTTTGAGACGGTATGTTTTGACGGCCCGTTCGTGTTTTGCAGCAAGGAAGAATATTGATTCCACGTGCCGAACTAAGTCATTCCGCCAAGTAAGCTATCTACTTTATTTCGTCCTCCACTGTACACTTCTGAAGATGACTACTCCATCTCTCATGGTCGCAGAACATACAGTATTGATCCGAGCCGGTCCTTTGTGATCATACAAGTCACTTTGAGGTGCTTGCATGTCATCAATGGGCTTTTCCATCCACAACACATGATCAGAAGGATCTGTCTGCATCAGATCATCGGAGGGATCTCTCTGCATCATATCATCCGTCTCCATCATATCTTCCAACGACTCTGCCAGCTTCAAATGCTCAGACATTCTTGTCTGTGGTTTCTTGTAGCCGGCGTTCGCTGTTCAATCAGCCCTGATCGTGTTGTGGACATGCCAGCCACATAGACACCAAGAGGACTCACCTGCGTCGATTCCTACGTCTGTTACACTTAGTTTCGAAGATCCATCATTGGAAGCGCCTTGTGCAACGGATTCTCCGCGGTTGTTGCTCACTACACGTCCCGCTCCGCGGTCTGTCGATAGCAGGACTCTGTCATATATCTGCTCATTCGTCCTTGATGGATCCATTCGACGACCGGAACCGAGAGGGAAGTCTGGAGAATAGAAAAAGACAGAGGTTGTAATCTGAGTATTGCTTGTGACTGTAGAGTGTCGAGAAGAGCACGTACAAGGTCTTGTCATCGTTAGACTCCGCGCATATTGCCAAGTGCTGCCTCACGAATGTTTCATTTGAGGCATCGATTGAAAGCGGCCTGAAAACAGAGGTGTTAGATGGTCTATCTACCCGATCTATTTTCGCGTGGCCTTTGGCTGCACTTTTATGCCCACCTCGCAATGATCCGATATACCTGCTCTTTTCTCATTCGTGGCCGTGATAGAGGAGCAACGAGCCGCGCCACGCTTGTTGCAATCGATGAGGCATGTACACTACAGCTGAATCGCACATGCGTTGAGTCGCGAATAACGGAACCATCCGTGTCCACCAACTCACCAATGAAATTCCACGCAAGAACTTTGGCTTAATGCCGTGCCGTTGGATCACATTTATCGCGAACAGCCAGGAGTTATGGCGCTATGCGGTAAATTTGGGTCACGTCTTCGGGAATTAGTCCACCTTGCTCTCACGCCCCATGAATTCTAGTTGCCACTCGTCCCCCGGAAGAGACAACATCTTCAAGGAGCTTAGGTCCGTGGATCGCGATTGAGTGGGACGAAGTCAATGTAAGCAGACTTCTTACCACGAAAGCGTTATTGCGAACATGTTGCAGTGCGCGTTGTGCTGGCTCGTCAACATGAACGTTGATGCACAAGGAGGGGCGTCAGAAGACTACTTCTTGGCGACGTCCAGGACGCTATTCGTTAATGGTAACACCTTTTTCATCATCTCCTCTACGTAACTGTTTCACATATGTGGCTTCTACGCGCCTCAGTTGCTGAGATAGCTCGGTACTACACTGCCATTGCGTAGCCCCAGGCATGACGCATCGCCAACCCGCCGCCTCGCGACAGCGGTGAATATAGACAGGGATACATGCTACATGAGCCGATGTGTCTCTTAACTGCTATGCCGCCATATCGATGAGCTCGCCGATTCAGATTCTTATCACTGTGGTATCACAGCCCCGTCGATACTGTCCACTTGTATATTTCGCTATTTCCATCTGGAGCGACTCATATATCGCATAGATTTAGCATCAGGTTGCTAACAGTGCGCTTTATAGGCAAGCTCTTCAACATGATTGCTCTTTATCCGACATATCACGACGTTTATTTTGGAAGCATACAACGGCTCATGAACCATCGGTCTTCAGCTTCGCTAAGACACCCACCAGCATCCATCGAAACAAGTCCAGAGATATGCCATCATCCAGCTGCGCAAAGGCATATAGTGAAGGTGATGTGATAACGGGATAATCGATTGTTCTACGCAAAACACGCTCCCTGGGCTAAGTCTTCACGAGCTCGCACAATGCTGCGACACACGCGAGACAATGAATTAGAGGCCGCTAGGTGGAGTATCGCGAGGGCCAAACGCACTCCCGTAACAATCCCTGGAAGATTGAATCCGAACGACCTCCATCCCAATATGAAACGACGTGGACAAGTATTTGGAGAGGGGGAATTTGCCGTAGTCAATCAGCGTCTTGCTGCAAGTGATATGAGGCATGATGGACCGACTTCATCCCATGTAGGTTGGCAGAAAGGTACAACAAACGATTCAACCAGCGCACGATATCGAGTTTCATGATCTGGGACAATGTCATGAACAAGCGTCCACCGAGACAAATGTCCCACTTACCAAACGCATAGCATGAGCCTCTGAATACCTCACGTTATGCCGCAGACGTGAGTCTATAGAAATGAATGTGAAGCTCATGTTCGTATGAAGTCAATATCTGGTGCATGCCGCAACATTTTGCCTGATCACGCCAGATTTGAATGCGACGTAATTACCCGTATTTCTGGTTAGATGGGAAACACCTGCAAGATAGGATCGAGCTTGCTTGAAGGGCTTTGGCTGACTCTCGTGTCCAGTTGAAAGTAGACATAGTTCGCTGCGTAGTCTCATACGTGGACAATTTCCTCGAGATGGTGGAAATTTCCTGCATTGCCTCTGTTCTGATATTGTGTCCGTTCACAGATGCTCGATCCAGAACGAGGATGTTTTTCGATCCCTTGCAAGGTGGTAGACCTGGACCTGTAATCGTGCCGGTGGTAATAGACTGTGCAATTCCACGGCATCGTCTTGTTGACATTTGTGCTAATTCGCCGGCACGAATGGCGGTGCGCGCATTAGGTGGTGAATCGTCGAGTGAGAACTCTTACCCCGAGCCTCGCCCTCCATACGGTTCCGGAGGCTGATGATCTTCTGCCCGACCGCGATCGAGCCCGCATATTTGACTCTCTGACGCCCCGTCTCTGGTTAATCCTATCGAGCTAGCCATGGCAAGAGCATTCTCTACTAAGATCTCCTCGATACCTGGAAGGCGTCGCACGACACTTCACATCAAGTAAGCACTCCCCAGCAGAGTCCGTGTATTAACGAAGAGAGCGAGGGGGAGATCTTTAGCCACTCGATCAGGTTGTTACCTCGGATCCAAAATTGCCTTGAAGGATAGGTCAGAGTAAAGACACATCAGAAGCACTGCCGCAAGGTGGCGGAGGGACTTCGTCTGGAACCCGAAATCAGATCAGTTGGAACCTTCGCTCGACCTACTGATTATCTCAAAATGGTCCTCACCGGCAGATGGTCATGTAATTAACACGGCGGACAGCTACACCGTTAGATCGATCAGTAAGTTCCACCATATCATCGCCCTTCTCTGCATTATGCAAGAGAAGGGCTTAAACGTGGCCGTGAGTGAGATATCAAATGATCACACAACCAGGGCCATCGATAGATACTGTTCAACGTCATCCTGCGCCTATGACTGCTCGTATAATCGGCTATGCTTTTGTTCTCCCTCGCTATCTGTCAATTGCGATCAGGCCTCTGAAATATGACGAGTGCTAGACACCGTACCAATCAATCTCTATAGCCTACCGGTGAATACATTGTATCATTTGCAAAGAACGCTGCACTTCCCTGCGATCCTCTTCTGCCGGCTTATACCAAACTATGTAGTCTCGTGGGTCGTACGAATACGTGTCCGACTCACCGCACCAGCGATGCGCCATTTTTTGATCTCTGACAATAAGACCCTCTATCGCTGGGGTAAGGTGACGACGGATCTATTGCCATGACGTGGAATGAAGGGGACACAGCAATATCTCCGCAAGTAGCTGACGCAGCTTACGTGCTGGGAAGGAGATAGAGATTGTGGGAACGTCAGTAAGTCCGCCGTGGTGTGTTCCAGTCAACAACGCTCGTTACAGGACGTTGCCGGAGCCCCGTACTTCCTTGCGCACCACACTTCCGAATTGTCAAAAGACCTTGACAATGATGTCCGCATCCGCGGATGACCGTATCGACAGGGGCGGACCGATGTCATTTCCTGCAAAGTCCCATGAGCTGGTAAATGTTGTATATTATTGGTCACTTCTACCAAGCACGTACTCAAATCCCCAGAGCGTCTCGGGAGTCAATTGTATTGCGTAATTAACCCAGTCAGTACCCTCTTGTAGCAACTCTTCCTTTATGTGTTCGTAGTCACACAATCTGCCGATACATGTCCAAACGTCAAGCTGTTCTGGAAATACGACGTCAACATGAATGTCTTGCGGAGGAGGACGTTATTGGAACTTTCTGTCTTTCACATAGAGAACTCGATCGAAATGTCTCGGTAGTGTGGTGTTGGAGAATGGGAAATGGTGGAGGCATGATTGCCCCTCGAGGTGGTGAAGAGCACCGCTCAGGTCGAACGCCAGATACAGCACACATTGGTGACCGAAGCATTCCTCATTAAGTGCCCTCGGTATAATCTCCATCCTGTTTTGTTTTGTTCTGTTCATTCAATCTAGCTATGCACAAAAGTATGGTCTGTATGAGCTGTCCCTAACTGCGTCCTAATATTTATACTCTCGATGGCTGCCATACCTCATATGTTACCCAGATCTGGTTTTGCGCAAGTGTGACAGGGATAGCCATTTGGTGAGAGTACTGTTGCCTTATATATGAATTCGTTTTGGATCTGGGAGGAGAACCTCCCAGTGCTCTTCAGAAACGCGATCGTTGCACGAACTACGTCCAGATTTGGCCGCAACTTGTCTCTATCAACAGCTTTGCCCGTCCTCGGATCCCTCCTTCGGCTCTTCCCACCAAGCAGGGAGGCATCTCCCCACCGGTCTCCCGCCACCAGTTTCGGACCTCTCTGTTCCATGTCGTTAATGTGGTGAGCCCGGTAATACGTACGCCACAGTTCAACATCAGATCTTTATTTTTCCAATCTACTGTCATCCGATTTTGATTGGTCAAAAGCACCTGAGAAGCTCAAAGGTAGTGAGTAGCGCCCTGGAAAGTATGCATCACCACTCGTCTTACTCACACAGGATCAGTATGCATGACTTGCAGGGATAAGTGATGTCGAGAGAGGTAGAGTCAATCCCTGCTTGGCGGAGCACCCTGCCAAGCGGAATGTCATCTCTGTACTTCCACACGGGACATGTCACACAAACAC
Source organism: Elsinoe fawcettii (assembly GCA_007556565.1). NCBI lineage: Eukaryota > Fungi > Ascomycota > Dothideomycetes > Myriangiales > Elsinoaceae > Elsinoe > Elsinoe fawcettii. The sequence goes on along the minus strand of SWCR01000028.1, from coordinate 5,081 downwards.
AAAAACACTCGTGTTGCCAAAAATAAGCTTCTTGCAGGATTCTTTGCCATCGGAGCCCCGCCCTGTCATCATTTGAAGATGATGTTTTGTGCTGCCATCGTCCTGCTGCGTCTTCAATTAACTTCGTCCGAAGCTGTTCAGAGCAACCGCCCGCACGCATACCCATTCTGTCAAAGATTGATTGGTGCAATAGCGCCAACAAGTAACTTTATCGAGCCGAAGAGCGAGCTAGATGTCAATCCGCCACCTGTAGAGCTTCAAAGAGATGTTGTCGTTGGTTTTGCAGGGATGGTTATCTTGCTGCCAGTACCTGCCAAGACGCGACTACGGCATTGTGGCTGACGCTCGGGTCGTCCTTCTTTTCGCACCTACCTCGATGTGGCGCTCGGCTCGGACCAGTCCGATTTAGGAGTGCGGTTTCCTAGAGTGCATGCTTGGCAGCCTCTGTCTTCTAGTCCTGTCAAGGATCATAGACAACGCTCTGGTACAGCACTAGCCAGACACATCATAGCATCACACGGTTTATTTGGAATCACTTTCCATGATGTGAATGGTTTAGATACTACATGGCTTCTAGACTGCTATACTCTTTACAACTACTGACACTGTTCGTTCTTTCCTACCAGAATCGGTCTATCATCAACTATGCTTGTTTGGACGCAATCTGCGCATCTCCCTCTTCGAGCCAGTGTCAAACGAGATGACCGCGATCACTTAATGCTAGCATAGCGTCTACCAGGCTTGTATTTTGAGACTTCGACTAGCAGCGTTCTAATAACCATGAAAGATGACTCCACTGTAGCTCTCCGTCTATAGCTTCATCTGCTAGCAAAACTCATGTGAAAGCAAGCTGGTCAAGGCGTATTAGCAATCATCTGATTCAAGCATGTCCAATCGGCTGCTCTCAGCGCTCATTATTAGATATCATACTGCGCACGCTGCCCATGTTGTGCCGCTAGATTTGGCTTAAATCTCTTTCTCATGATCAAGTCTTGAGATTGAACATGAAGAACGACAAGGTAGACGATAAGGACAAGCTGTGGTCAAGGATCTGTATCGTACTTATCACACGGAGACCCTCCTCAGGAGCTAAAAGTCTCCCTGTGAAGAGTCTCCGGTCTAGGCACGCAGTAGCTCACTCTGAACGATATGAGCTGGGCTACGATTTCTGCCAGTATCACTGCTGTGCCTTGCGTCCTCCAGGGCCGGCTCTTAACGCTAGACCGAGTCTTGCGGAATACTCCAGACAGCAGGAGCGCCGGTCGCACTATGCCGAGCCAGTAATTGAATGTGAGGACCACCGCGCATCAGTCCGCACAAACGAAGCGGCAATGCAATAGCCGGCACCGGGTCATCAATGTATTGTAATCCGGAGCTACAGATCGTCGGAATGGTTCGGCGGATATGCTTTCGAGAAGTCAGAAGCGACTGAACACAGTTTGAAGAAAAGGTGCAGCAAGCTCGGAGATGATTCCCGCTCAAAGAGACGTGGTTGAGAAATGCGAAGGTAATGCCGATGGGACGGACATGTCTGACACTCCAAAACAGGATCGGCGAGACTGAGACTGTGCAGCAGAGATTGTCGTGGGCATATGACAGGCTGAAACGCTCTTGAAACGCTGCCGAAACGCTGACATAAGCGAGCGAACTTGACGGTCGCTGTCCCCCGCTGCGTTCTCAGCCGTCTCCTTCGTCTTTTTTTTTCACTCAAGGCTTGCGCTTGCTGTGTGTTCCATACGCACTCTCACCAACTATTTTTCACTGTATGTTTGAGCATTTTGTTGACTTCTCCACTGCGCCTGTCGAAGATACCTGCACAACGGACAGCGTTAGCCCTGAATTGCCGCGCACAACTCGATGGTACCGAGATCACGGCCGGCAGACCCGCAAGCAAAAAGCGGAGAAAGATCAGTATCTCACACCTCAACAAGAGAAAGGCTTGGTCAAATACGTGTTGTCATTGCAGCGCCAGGGCTTTCCACATCCTGTCAAGATGCTACGCTCTTTGGCCTTTTCCCTTCGTCAGCGACAATAGTCCAGCTTGTCGTCCAGCTCATCGTCCAGCTCGTCGTCCGCCTTGTCGCCCAGCTTGTCGTCCGCCTTGTCGTCCACCTTGTCGTCCACCTTGTCGTCCACCTTGTCGTCCAGCCCGCTCTCGAAGGAGACTCGTCCTCCAGGCAAGAACTGGCCACAGGCCTTCTACCGTCGTAATCCTGACATCAAAGCTCGAAGGTTGAAGGTGATAGACTGGAAGACACATGATCATCACATATACGACAAAGTGCAAGACTGGTTTTGTGTGATGGCTAAAGAGCTAGAGAATCCTGCGATCGTGGCGGGAAACGTGTATAATATGGACGAGACGGGCATCCTGCTGAGCTCACTGGGCTCGCTCAAAGTATTGGGTAGGTCAGGAAGATATGGGCCAGTATAGAGGTGCAGTGACACAGCGAACCTTGATCACCGCTATCGAGTGCGTTTCTGCTGACGCTAGATGCCTCGAACCACTCATGGTGTGGCCGGCTGCAACGCATCGCAGCAATTGAACATCGTATCCTCCGCCGGGCTGGCACTTTACGTGTAGTGATACTGGATATACCAATAGTGCTATCAGTCTGCACTGGGTACAGCATATCTTCCACCCAAAGACCAAGGTGCGTGCCAATGGCAGACCTCGAGTACTGATCAGCGATGGTTTCGCTTGTCACGAGTCGCTCGAGATCCTCAAGTTCTATTTCGAAAACAATATCATCCTGTGCCGGCTGCCCTCCCATACATCTCACCGGCTACAGCGATGTGACCTCGCTGTGTTTGGGCCTTTGAAAACAGCCTACCGTGAACAAGTAGAACAGCTCTTCCGCGGCGGTGCTGATGTAGTGGGCAAGCAACATTTCACACAACTGTACAGTCGAGCTAGAGATAAAGCAATGACGACTCGTAACATTCGTGCCGGCCGGGCTAAAGCTGGCTTATTCCCCTTTCATAGATGGAGCGTCCGCCGGCACGACTGCGACCACGCCTGGCAGCGCAGCCTCTAATCCTCGTAGACGTACCAAGCTCGCCCGGACCGCCACCGGAGACACGACATGTATGGAAAGTTTAGGTGCACTTCGAGCAAAGATGGATAAGTCATGTAGTGGCATGGCCGAAAGCACCAAATTATAGATGGAAAAGTTGCACAACGAAATAGAACAACCGATAGCAAATTTTTACCTGCTTGTTGATGAAATTTCTGACCTGAAATTGATAGGGCAGAACAAGGAGAGACGAGTGAGAAAAGCAGTCGACAGCACCGTTGCGGCATGCGCGAAGGTGACGAGCCAAGAAGACATCACAGAAGCCCAGCGAAGGCTCAAAACCAAGAACGTTGGCGAGCGGAAGAGGAGCGCCAAGAGCAAAGCGCGCACGAATATAGAACGCGGTGTTCGCAGCGAGGACGCAGAAATAGAGGCTGCACAAGCTGAAGTGCAAGCCATGGGCTTCGGAACTATTTCTCAGTATTCGCGTCCGTTGCAGACGACTAAATGCCTGCGAAAAACAAAGCAAACACAGGAAAAGTGTCGATGATGAATGCAATCGAGGGTAAAGAAAGGATTTCACGAGTGCGAAGCCTTGCCGATCTGCCTTCAACTCCGCCCGAGAATTACCTGGCACTCTACACCTTACTTCTAACCCATCTATAAGCCAACATTTTGATGTCAATGAAGCACTTTGGAAGTTCTTGGCCTGACTGAATCGTTCGTGGACACGTTTCGTACAGATTACCATAGGTAATGCTCACAGTCGACTATATGATTACACTGGTCTCGCCTACTGACAGATAAAGCACATCTACATGTCGAATTTCGCCACAACGCCGAAGCAATAACCATTATTCAAGTCTACACTGCAGGCAAATGTGCCGTTATCAAATTATCAGATTCAATCGATGTGCCGACAGACGCACGATAGTCCGATTGGAGAGCGGCTGCGCTTTGCGGGACCAGAGCATATTTTGCAATGAATATGTCATTATGGGCATTCTTGGTCTCGACAGTGTATGTTTCACTTCAGCAAGTGGATGTACTAGCTGTCCAGGATCACATGGTTTCCAAGTTCCGTGGAAGCAAATCTCGATTGTACGCGTGAGGGATGGTTCCGCCACAAGAGTGGTTCCTCTACTTGTTCCCGAAGACGATCGTCGGTTTCGCTCGTCCAGCGTCTCTTCCAGCGAGCAGTCTGGTCAAGGTCCAGATTCGACACAATTGCCTGAATGGACCCTCGTCGAGGACGGAAATGACAGATGGACCGCTGTGGAGGATGTGGTAGAAAGGTGTCCTATTTGTCTACAAGAGGGTGGGCAATGGATCGTAACATCGTGCCAGCATGTTTTCCACCTCATATGCTTGCGCGAGTGGACGAACACCCGTAATCGAACATGTCCGATGTGCAGACAGGATATTTGATCCATTTCTTAGGCTAGGAGCTCAATAGAATGAGATCATTTGACATTATTCTGATCAGGGAAGGATGGTCCACCTGGTCATCCGTGACTCCATCGGCGGCCGTCATCAATAGATACGATATAAACGAAGAGCCCAGTCAAGCCCATGTTCGACAATGGTATGAGCGATCGCTCGGGCTTGGAGCTTGCAATAACAGAGAACCTTTCTCAGAGGGAAATGATGATAATATGTCGGCAGTGCGGCCAACAGGTGTCAACAAATTAGATTTACTACTGCCTGTCGTAAGCAATATTGGAAGCTTGAAGATGCAACGATCTCTTCTGTGCAAGACCTGTCGATCTGCCGCAATCGATTGTGATAGACGGAAATTAGGGTATTAGTGCACTGGTGATAAAATCATAGTCACATTGCCAGTCCGACAGCGGCGAACTTGGCTGGTGTCCAACTTCGACTTTTGACTGCCGAGTGCAGTAATTGACATCATGCTAGCTGTAGTTGGCTCAATCTTGGACTACGTCGATGCTGGCCGACGGGCGTCGAGAAGCTGCAGTGACCAATGTGAATTTTAGTGTCAAGTTAACGTGGTCGGCAAGCTCGTTAGTCATGTAACCTCGGTAGTCAGATTTCAGCAACCTT
>SWCR01000010.1:1200000-1587664 GCA_007556565.1 Elsinoe fawcettii | reverse complement strand
CCCCCCTCCCCGCCCCACGCCCGCGTTCGGCCGCAGCAGAGTGCCCGCTAGGGGTCTAGGCTCGCTATCCTCTTAGGTGGGCATAGACTATTCCTTAGGTCTAAGGGGAATCATCAATTCTTCTCTCTTTAAACCTCTACCTTACTAGTCGTTAAGGCGCGTTAGTGTCCTATTGGTTATTAGTTGTGGCGACTGTCCAGCTAAGACGAGTATAGTTGGCTAGAGTAGTTATCTCGGCCTTAGAACATAAAGCCAGAGCTATACAGTAGAGGAGCTATAAGGCCATAGTTAGATATCATCATGGTTTTACATCCACAATTTGTTAGTCTCTTTGCTATTTGTATACTATAGTGGCTGTCGTACTTACACTGTTTGTACTGCTTAGTATATACCTCTACTCGACACTAGGAGGACACCCACACTGTAACGCTAGTTGCAATTACTAAGACTTGTTGACGTGGGACTTGCTTAATACTAGTCCTTCTCTAGCTTAGCATCATTTTCATACATACTCACACTATCTATGTTACGGTCCAGTAATGATAAACCGAGCTTGACTAGTTCGAGTGCCGCCCAAAGTATTGGAGCGCCGTTCCGAGATTGCTGCTCGCTGGAAACCGATCTATACGTTATACATCCCTGACCTCGTCTATTTAAGGGATAGCTAAAGCCTATGCTCGTGGATCTACCGTCCAGGACAGCAAACTGGTGTTTCGGCGTCAGACTATATGAGAGCGTGAGTGGTGCCGTAGCTCTGGCGACCATGGTAGTAATGGCAAGGGGAGTGAGAAGACCTGGACTAAAAATGTCTGATTCCGAGGGCACAACTCTCGCACCAATTCGGTCACATGTAGCTCCGACCTCATTACGATGTAGATCGCGGCTGCAGTGGCCGATGACTACATGGTCGCTGATGATCCTGAAAACGTTACGGTGCTACTCCATGAACACACTGTGAGCAGCATAGAGACAGGCGAGTACGATGTTGTGGCCCAAGATATGCTCGAGGCTAATTTCGCTGTTATACACATCGCTTTATGAGCGCCTCGAGGACCTTGAACCCTCGTGTATCGGTATGTAGCTGATAAGTGGCCAGTGTTCGGAGCAATCAGAGAACACATTGTGTAACTACAGAAATGTGTAATGGAGAGGGCACACAATCAGCCGAACCAAGTAGATGAGCATTGCCTCAGTGCGAAAGCCCGGTGGTGCTGCAAGTAGGCAGCCCACGGGACAGATGCACGAAGCTAATGATGCTTCAAATCAAAGCGAGCCAAAGGCACACAGCGGGACGACGTATTGCAAGATCGTGCACATGGGCATCGTGAGTGGCACAGCCGCTTGGCCATCGTCTCACGACGATCGGGTACAGATACTTCTAAAGAAGGTCAAACGATGCCAGCTGCGTCGCGTCGATTACTCATTACAACATCTACTCGAAGTCTTATTATCTACAAACGATGCCCAGCACCGAAGTCCCTTCGGCGTCATGGTCTCTTCTTCCTACTTCCCGCTCTACGTAATTCCCCCATCCACTTTCCCACAGCCGCTTCATTGGCCGCGTGACCAGGTTTGTGGCCCTCTCCATCCACAACTGTGCCCAGCAAGTGAGCGCCAATCAGCCACACCCCGACAATATTGGCCGCCCAGTGTAAGGTGTAAGCCCACGTGACACCATACACTGCTGCCCAGACAGCCACGCCAAAGAGAAGGACATTTGTGACGAGTCTTGCCCGTGACAGTAAGCGAGGCACCATAGTTCCAGTGCTGATAGTTTCGACGAGGAGGATTAACGGAAGGATGCTCATGATGTTGTGGTGCGAGCTGAAAGGGGTGAGGTATGGTACGCTCAAGTTGTGAATCCACACAACCAGTACTGGGAGGTTGATGGGCAGTATCCAGAGCAGTAAAAGTAGGATAGAGTTGGAATAAGATGCGAGGTTGAAGGACGCGATTGTCCGGCTCTCGGCCGAGTATCGGAATGCCCGGACACAAGTGGCTAGTTGGATGAAGCAGAGAACGAGGTAGGCGAATTGATAGGGTATGACGGTGGCGACAAGAAGTATCAGGATAGAGGTCGTGAGGAGGCGTTGAAGCGGCGAGATCGCCGAAAAAGAAGGCGGACGTCTGATCGTACAGTCAGTACTACAACAAGGTCCTGGTGGTGATTTCATAACGTACTGTGTGTAATCCTTTCCCCTGTAGAGTCGGGAAGAAATCCGATACAGAAACCCAAGAAGCCAGACAACGGTCATGATGGCAAAATTGACCGCGATGCAAACGCCGACGCTAATGACACCAAAAAGAGGTATTAAAAACCAGAAGAAAGGATCGTACGATCCAAGAAGGAGCTCATTCTTCGTGAACCCCGTGAACGTCTCTGGCAAGCCAGAATCGGAGCGTTTGTTGTCAGGTATTAATCGGTGGCCGGTCCGAGCTAGTGACAGGGCGAGAAATGTGAGAGCAACGAAAAGGAGTGGCAAGGATGTCCGTATGCAGTGGTCCATGGACTCGGCAAAGGAGATGAAGACGCCGCTCGCATTATAGATCTTGAACTGCTTTCGCAAGACGAGTGCAACGACCAGAAGGGGAAAGGCCGCGAAGACAGTCCGATAGCGCATATACAATTTACCAGCGGAGCCGAAGAGGTCTACCTGTAGGTCGAGAGCCATAGAACCGTTGCAGGTGCGGTCGGACCAAATCTGTAGAGAGAGGCCATCTTCGGTGTGCGAAGACGACAGCGGAGGAGTGATGTACGGCGAAACTCCGTGAAGGCTGATATTAATGCGTTCTTGAGCATTTGGAAAGAACTTTGTCTCGTAAGGCTTGAGAATGTATTGTCGTAGAAGTGGTTGGAAGAGCAAATCTTTGTTTTGGCAGGCCTGGCGGATCGAGAGATGATACGCCAGTAGCGCGGAATGGATGACCGGAATGTGTATTGTGTGCATCATGGGTCTGGATGCTGGTAGGGTGATTTGCACGCCTGAAGACAGAAGGCTGGGGAAGCTTTTGTGCACCACGCTAGTAGCATCAGCCGCCATTGCGAATTCGGCGATCAGCCACCCGGGCCGCTCCTCAGTAGATCTGTCGATAATAGCGACAAAGTTGTAGTCGGCAATGTCTGTCATGTCGTATTCTAGATAGTACATATGAGGCGAGGTATCAAAGGCAAATCTCGAATCGATCCAAGATCCGGGGAGAACGATTGTATCTGAAGCGGCGCTCTTGCATGCGAGACGATTCGATCCTGCTTTGCCATTGGCTAGATCCATATTCATGGTGAACAGGCTTGCCGATTGTCCGTGCTGATGAGGTTGAACCCCGCAGAAGAAGACCTCCAGGGCATTGCTGCCATCGAGCGGCTGGTCAGTGAGAAGTGTGAAACGTCTCTCCTCAAGTTGTTCTTGGTTTGGAATAGGAAGAACATGGGCTTCTGCTTTCCCTAGTAGGCCGAGTATCTTCAGATCAATTCGTTCCCTGTGCATCGAGATCGAGGTCGACTCATCCTCTAGTGTCAAAAGGATCTTTGATTCTTGATACGGCAGCTGCTTTTCGACCACTGATTCAAGCCCAGTGAGGAAGCGTTGGCGGAACGTCGTCATACGCTCAGCGCGCGGCTTTGTCTGAGATGATCGCTTGACATCAACGACATCGTAAATGGCGCGGATGACCGGTTTCCTGAGCTGGTCACACCAAGTTATGGCAAGGTGGTCCATTCCGGTCCAAACGTGGGGAATGGTCGAGGAGAAGACGGTGAAGCCGTGAGTTTCTGGTACCAAGGAAGTCAGACTGGCATAGTCCGAAGGAACCACGGTATCCAGTCCTCCTCCGGCAATTGAGACCAACGTGACATGCGAGAGCGGATTTTTGCTCGCCCGTGATTCCGAATAGGATTTCCTCCAGTAGTCATTGATCTCTTGATATATACTGATCATGTCCGAATCGAAGGAGACGGGCGCTCGCGCGTGTGGTGCAGCCAGTGTGACGATGGTATTGACACTGTTCGAGAGGTAGTTGGGACGAGTGAGCATGGCACGAGCAACAATGCCGCCCATGGAGTGACCGACTATGATTACTGAGGTTGGGTCTGGCAGATCGGTATCCCGCAAAGATCGATGGGGGTCGTGGTATAGCGAAAGAATGTATGCAATGGCATCGTTGAGGTAGTCTGCTTGATCGATCAAAGTCTGTCCATGGAAGGCGGTAATGTCCTCATTGAAATCGACCGAGAAGAAATCTAGTGGCCGTTTGCCTGCAGATTGGGCGGATTCATCATGCTGGAGATTGTCGCGATAGTAATAGGCAGCTTCGGCAGCAAGTGAGCGGACCTGCTTGTAACTTCCAGCATTTCCAGGGATGAACAGGACGGGTATGCCCTTGACCTGCAGCAGAATGTCAGTGGTATCCAATGGCTTGGCAGCAAGTGGACCTTTACCCTCGAATCGTCGTCGATCCCCCCTTCTCGATACAAGTACAGTGAGTATTTACTAGCAAAACGGGTGTGTTCCATGTCAAAGTCCTCAAATTTGGCGTATGCGGCAGCCATGTATGACATGTGACATCCCTTGGGATCGATGTGTAAGGAGAGAAAAGACCGCCCTATCACGGCGAGGACCACGAATGCGATCAATGTCGTTACAACGGTGAGGGGTGAACATGACCAAGGACTGCGTAACCGCGGGCGGTGTTTGTACCCCAGGCTGGGAGCCATGTCGGGGTTCTGTGTCTTCTCGCGTTGTAACTTGGAAAGGGAGGTTGTAGACTTGCCAGAATCCGAATCGGACTTGTCGTCGTCAGTCGCGTCAACGGTCGTGCTCAGTGCTTTGTTGGTGTCAATGCTCTTTTGACGGGATGAAGCGGTGTGTTTGCCCTCGCCGTGCACCCTTCTACCAGTGTCCACCGAGGCCCTCCTCTTATCCGCATGCCGATCCGAGTCGTCTGAACTGGACGGAATTTCGTCTTCGTCGGCGCCGGAGCCGGACTGGCGTCTGCGCATCTAAGGCGCGGATTGGTGTCGCGTCGGTCGGACCCGGTCGCGCGACACCTCGGAACAGATGGGAAGGGAGCGAAAGGTCGTTGCCGGGAGGCGGGCGGAGAGGAGGAGCAGGTCGTGGAGGGAGTGCGGGCGGAAGAAGGGGTGGCCTTATGTAAGAGGCTGCACAAAACGGAAGGCTCGAGCTCCCAATGGTCTTCAGCCAGGAAAATGGATCGGGTAGAATTGAATTGATCGATGGTCACTGCGCACAGACTGCCGGCGGCGCCTTTCGAGAGTCTGTTGAGAGACCGACCGCCTGTAGAGTGCACGCGGCTGAGATACTGAAGATGGTTTATTACGGTGGCTGGAGCTGCAATTTGGTGGACGACGGTCAGGCCAGCTTTTTCCCCTTTCAAAGTGAAGCACAATGAGGTGATTGTGATTGTCACGTATCGTTTCAAGGCCAAGGATCAACCATATTGCTTATCTCGTACCGCAAAAGCATGAGCCGTTCAAAAGCTTGTGTGGCAGACAGAAAACTTTCCCGCCGTCATTGCAATTGCGGCATAAAATAATGCTACATGGAAAAGTCCAGTACGCGCGTTGCCAATGCTGAGGAACGACTAGTGTAGTATGAGGTACGAGAGGTACTTTGATCATTGTATCTAACCAATCATGGCTTTCCCAGAGATCTGAAACACCCTCCATCGTATCTCAAAGAAGGAAAGCGGGCATGGTTCAGATGAGCAGATCCACCGTAATACCACCACCGCTCGCCGTACAGCACGTGTCAATGTTCTGCAGATTTCATCAGTCTGACGGTAGACTTTGAACTCTGATCAAGAAGCTTGATATTCGATCGAAAATACCATGGTATCCTCCCTATATAGCTCACTTCAGCCCGCAACGCGCCCGCTCCCTTTGCGATCCTTCGCATGAGCCTGTGGCTTGACTTGTCCTGAGAAGCCAAGTTTTGTCCTCAACCGTTCCTGGTCCTGTACCGACATGTCGTAGATTCTTTCGCTTCTGAGATCAAATATTGGGAATAACTATGCCGCTACGGGGCCTACTCTGACCGTTTGCCTCTCTTTCATCACTTCGAATGCTTTCCGCTTCTCCACACTCCGCTCTTCCTTCCGTTTCTCCACCTTCAGCCTCCCCAGGCGTCCCTTAGCCCCAAACTTGAGCTTGACGATCATATCCGTGGCTGTGCCTTTTGTCACATTGCCTGCTTTCAGTTTCTCACCCTCCGACCTGGTCTTATTCAGGAAGCCAATCTGCGCATCCGTGGCGGGAGCAGTGCGCCAGCCAGCTCGTCCCAGGAGATACCCGTAGCTGAATTTTTCCACCGCAAAGGTGTCCGCAGCGTGTACTGCATCCTCCAATGTCTCAGCCAGAGCGACTTGCCGAGCTTTGGCAAAAGGCGCCTTCGACCTAGGTTCTTGCCAGAGGGGAATGCGGCCTACAAAGGTCACAACGAATTTGTCTGCATCATCGTCCACGGATGTGTAAGTAGATCCAGGTCCATCAATCCGAACATATGCTCCATCGCTATTGTTCAGCACGTATCTACCGACATCCACTTGTACCCAGGCAAGCTTGCTCATGGCACGGATGAAGCGTTCTCCAGATGTATCTTCGATCAAGTCGGATATCGAATCGTAGTCCGTGAACGACATGGTAGTTCCATTGGTGTGTCGCGGATGAGGTAAGGCCTGCACCGTGCTGTATTGGTCGGCTTTCTCTTTGTGCTGCTTCTCTTTGACCGCCTCCATCTGCTTCGCGTCCGCATCTTGGACCAGGGTTGCCGGGTCCAGTCCAAATAGAGTAGGCGTTGTCACAATTCCAGTCTCGAGCGAAGCAACCATGTCAATGACATGACAGTCAACCTTTCCTGCATGCAAGCGTAGTCCCCTTCCGATCATCTGCACTAACAGGTTACGTGACCTGGTAGGTCTTGCAAGCAGTACACAATCGATGTTGGGAATATCTGTCCCCTCCGTGAAAATACCGCAGTTGACCAGAACGGGGAATTCTCCCCTCCTGAATTCATTCAATCGCTCGCTTCGAATGTGCTTCGATGTTGAGCCCATGATGAACCGTGCATCCACGCCAAAATTGCGAAACATACGGGTGAGGGATGTGACATGATCGAGATCAGTGCAGAATACAAGTGTCGATTTTCGTCCTTTTGCTTTCTCAAGCCAGGCCTGGACGGTGACGTTGCTGACCTCGTCGTTATTGACTGCTCGAGACAGGTCGCCGATTTGGAAGTCCCCAGTCTTCCCAACTGATCGTACCTTCGATAGATCCGCTCCTGATCTCACTGTCGTAAACGTTGCATTTGACAACCAATTTGCATCTATCATGTCAAGATAATCCTTGTGATAAACAATGTGATCAATCGCGGCACCCAAGGCGATTCCATCATGTCTGGACAAGGTCGCAGATACCCCTACCAGAGCAGTCTGACTGGCCGAGCCAGGAGACTCCCCTGCTCTTACTGTGTCGAGTCCAAAATGCGAGAGGGCATCCAGATATCGCTGCGCCACGATGTGATGTGCCTCATCTACCAGAACCAGCTTATAACGTAGAGGATCAAACTTTTGTATCCGATCGCCAGACATGATGCTCTGAATCGATGCGACTGTTATGTCTGCATGTCCGCTTGCATGCCTGCTGCCCATCTCAATATCGATATCCTTCTCCGGATATGTACGCTCACAATGTCTTGCCGCCTGCTCCACTAATTCGCGACGGTGTGCCAAGATCAAGGTTTGTGTACTTTGCGCCGTTCTAGGCTTGATGCGATCGATGAGATGGCTGAAGATGACAGTTTTGCCGCTCCCAGTCGCCAAGGATACCCCTAGTCGCCGATGACCGAGACTTATATGCTTAAGGACAGCTTTGATACATTCTTCTTGATAGTCTCGGAGTTGCAGTCGAGAAGGTCTGGCCAAGTCTGACGCAAATAATCGGTACCAGACGAATGGTGACCGCGAAGCACTCAGGCTGAGTCTCACCCATCGGGAGGACCGGACAAGATGAATCTCAGAGCGTATTTGAAGGCTCAGTAACCTTGTCCTTAACATATGCGATATGGGATTGCTATCATCGGCTTGGCTGGTTGAACAATATCTGACCGTACAACAGGCGGCGCTGATATGCCATGACTGACTCGTGCTGATCTTCGCCGCTGTCCTCCCGACTCGCGGAAAGTGGCAGTCGACTCGGCTCCACCTGCCGGAACTTGCTCGCTTGCCTTTCACACTTCATCAGATAGATCCTTTCTCCGATTCGTTCCACGCCCTTTGCACCGTCTCCCCTACGCAATGAAGTTTAGACATGAGATGACATGAATCCCACATGGCTACACTGAGCGACGAGCTGGATGCGGGACGCAGAAGACCTCCAGAATCCCCGGGTCGCTCGGCCACATGTCGCCGATCCCAGAAATCCCTTGATGATCCTACATGCATTCCTCGAGGTGAAAGCCCAGATTCAGCATCTAATGGAGTCTCTCCTTTGAGGGACTTTCGCATTCGAGAGCCGGGACCAAGTTTCGACGAGAGGTATCTTCGATTGCGATCGATCGAAATCAATGGCAAGGGTCACTGTCGTCCTGGCTATCGAATACTGTATAACACCCTTATCCACGAGGTAAATGCACCAGTCCCTACGCCGGCAGACCTCCCTGAAGATACTTGGATCAACGGTGCCTCTTGCTGGACAGCTCGAGAAAAGAGCCTACTCTTTTCTCACATTCCTGCTGGAGACTCCAGCCTCCGCAACACACGGAAGCTCGCAGATCACATTGGGACAAAAAGTGAACCTGAAGTCCGTAGGTACCTGGAGCTCTTACACCAAGCATCGGTCGAGAACAGCCTGCTCACCAACAGCTCTTCCCCAGTCTCTTTAGAAGCGGTTCCCGCCGCGTGGGAGATCCCGCAGAGTATAGAAGACCAGCTAGAGGCCAGTGCGGCAGCACTGGCATATGAAGTCAAGAAGGCTGACATCGAGCGGGAAAAATTACGACATGGAAAGCATTGGCTCCTCGACACGGCCCTCTCTGAGTGTGTCGAAGCAGAAATCGAAGCCGCGTCTACGGTGCAATCGAGAAGCAGCTCACAACACGAGAATAAAACGCTTGACTGTGTTCCAGCAGCAGCGTTATTGCATCTCAGCAATTGGCTGGAGCTCTCGAAGCTGTTCATGAGCTCTTCCGCAGATCACACTTTGAGCTGGGTCGATTTGATACAACATAATGACGAGCGACCCTCTATTTACCACACAGCATTCTCCGACTTCTATAATCTCACTGTTGGTCTTACCAAGCGAATTGTTGCTGCGGCTCTGTTCCAAGCGATGTCACACTTGCGAAACACCGATGAGGATGGGCAAGATCGAATAGTGCGAGAGGAGGATGTGCGGGCGGCATGCAGAATGCTCGGGTTGCGAAGCGAATGGAGAGGATTTTGGATCGGCCTCCCACGTCGGTACAAGATGGAAGTCTTTACCCTTGGTAAAGTCGCTGAATCATCAGACAAGAATGTCAGAGGCGAGGTTCTCGACCTCGCAAAGGTTGAGAAATTTCTGAGGTCTTCTGCTGAGCACTTTTCTTCCATGAGTCCCGATCAACTTAGTGAAAAGAATGACATCTTCTCTGGGGAAAACGAAGAAACTCAAAGCGACTCTTCTACGCATGATGAGTCGCATTTCTGGACCAACGTCTCTCTGACAGAACATAGTCAAGTAATCGCGGAGGAAGTACCTGACGCAGACAAGTTTGAAAGCTCTTTCGAATTCAGCACTAGCGACGAGTCCAGCTCTTCGTCAGCTGATGAGGTATTTGACCGAACGAATGGATCCTCACCACGGACCTCACTGCACGACCGAGACAAAGCAGAAACCATGTACCTCGAGTCGCTGGATCAGCAAGCAAGTCGGAAAGAGGAGCGTCGATTACGGGAAGTTCTGGGTGTCAGGGCTGGTGAGGATAGTATCAGGGACGGAGAAGCAGACCTTTCACGGGATCTACACAAGCGCAAGTGGTTGGAGGCTATGGAGGACTGGCGGCACAAGATCATCTGGCGACCAGAGTGGGAGGAGTTCCAGATCCTTCCGGCGCCCGAGGCTTTTCAGGATATGGGAGCACGAGCCGAGCAAGCTAAGAAACGACGTATAGAGAGGTATCATCAGCCATAATGAGCCATCGTACATGCAAGATATACGAAGGCTACCGTTTCACAACTCTTGAACGACCGTGCTGTGTAACGCATGTACCCGTAGATCGATATCACACTGATACTTGCTGCCGGACATCAGCTTTGAGCTCAGCCATTTGCTGCTTCCTCTTCGCTGACCTCTCGGCCGTATCTTTCCGCCGGTCTTCCGTCAGCTGTACGCCTTTTCGTCTCTTCGTTGCAGTCTCCTCTACCGCATCCCCCTCCTCATCATCAAAAGCAGCCCTGCTCTTCCTCTTCGAGACCTTGATCGCTTTCCTCTCGTCCTTGGTCAATTGCTTTGGCTGCTCGTTCAGCACATCTTCCTCGTCAACCCACATCTCCTCCGCCAACCAGATCGGTAAACTCGTCGTCTTCGGTCCCTTGATATGTACTCCCTTAACATTCCGCCATCCTTTTGGCACATACGTCTCCACCAACCCTTCCACCACCTTCTCAATGTTCGCCTTGACTTCGTCGCTCTGCATCCCTATCGTCCCAATTTTGACACTCACATTCGTGCCCGGGCTCAAATGCACCAACGCACTCCCAAGGGCGCGCTCAATCTCCCTCCCCACCGTCTCCGGGCCAGGCGCTGCTCTCACACTCTTGTTTCCACCCTTCGCCAGCGCCACCCTCTTCTCGCCCTTGATGTCATGCTCGAGCCTCTTCCCCTGCAAGTTCACCGGCACGGGTCTCTTGGCACCGGTCGCGTAGAAGACTTTCCCCAGTAGCTTAGGCAGGTACGTCACCACTCGGTCGTCAGCGAGGAAGACGTCGTACTCCCCGAAGAGCTGACGGCGGGCTTCGAAGGCCTTGTAGCGGCTCTTGAGCTTGGTGATGCCGAGGACGCGGATGCGCGGGGCGAGATCCTGCGGGAATGATGGGTGCGCGATGAGGTCCTTGTAGTAGCGCTGGGGGTCGACGGTGATGAGACAGATTTTCTGCTCTGGGGCGCCCGAGGGGTCGAGCGGAATGGGGAGCGGGTGGGGAAGGGAGATCTTGCCAGGCTTGAGGCGTGGGCGATCGGTGATGTGCTTCTTGGTGGTAAGGAGGAGCCAGATGGGGTCGGCAGTGGCGGTCTCTGAGTCGGAGAGGAGAGAGGCTTTGCCGTTGGCGGTGTTTGTGCGAGAAGTGAGGTCGCTTTGCATCTTGGTCAAGAGAGCGGTCGCGGCGCGGAGAGTTTGAGATGGGTCAAGAGCATATTTGCGAGGAGAAGAGGCGACAGCGACCTCTGTAGCTGCTGGCGCCATGGTGTGAAGTTGCAAATAGGGATTGTTAGGCAAGCTTCACTCGTCTGTCCCTCTGCGACGGAAATTTTTTGAGAAGGGAAAAGTTCGAGGGTTGATTTATTGGCTCATGACTCGCGGCTCATTGTGGAGGGGGGTCCCACAGAAGCAAAACTCGGTCTGCAAATTACCGTAGATATGGATGTCTGTCGTTTCTTATCTCCATCGACAACGGTCTTATTCTTCGCTAAGAAGCTCGACATCTCTTTGCTGATCTTCTTCCCCCGTGTGTAAAGAATATATTGTGGAGCTCTTCAACAGCTGGTGTGAGACGCCCGCAGAGCAGGAAGGAATGATTGGGTAGGTCATTGATTCGTGGTCATTAACAATCATGTACAAAGATAGTCATCTCGGCCGACGCCAAACATCACGCTTCGTCAACGCCAACTCTACTACCTGCTCCACCTATCAACCTATTCAACTCAGCCTGGACATCCATCCACCCAGCTTCCGCCTCTTTCTTGGTCCTGGTACAGAGTACCTCGAAAGTCTCACCACTTTCGTCTTCTCGAAACTTGAGGTCCAACAGTCTACCACCCCACTTCCACAATCTGAACACGAGGCTTCGGTAGGCGAGTCTCCAGATGACCTCGTTGAAGCACCCGTCATTCCTTACGATCACCACGCCGACGTTGCGCAGGCCTTTCAAGGTCTCGGCGAGGATGTAAGCAAGAGTGTGACACTGGCTCAGGTCTGCAACTTCAGCATAAGGAGACATGCTGGTCTCGGGCCTTCGCGGGACGAGGGTTAATGTCTCGAGGTAAAAGTCGGAGTCACCAAAGGGCAGGGCATTCCAGGACTCGTTGAGACAACGAAGGTGCGAGATTCGTGCCGTGAGGACGATATGACGGATGGCACTCTTGTGGCCTGGTGGAAGGTGGGACGTGAGGTTAGCGAATGCCACTGGATCTGCGACTGCACCGATGAGGTGAAAGAGCGTTGTGCTGAGGTACATGAGGTGAGTCTCGTAGTGGAGTTGACGGCATGACCGGACGAGTGCTGCCTTGCTGCTTACGAGACCGTCGGTCTGGCTCGACGAGCCGTCCTTGCCAAAACCCGCCAGTGTTGGGTACTGTACCGCATACTTGGCACTCAGGGGACGGTACACGGGCGGCGTGAAGATATGATGATAAATTTGATTCCTCAACTCGGGCGGGATGCTGAGCAGGGCGGCCGTTGTGCTTGCATCTTGTGGCACGTGCTCGTGGTTGGCATGCACGGCGAATGTACCCATGATTGCTTGCAGATCTGTGGAGGATCTACCCAAGGTAATATGAGAATGTTAGAACACGCGTCTGTAGGGAACAACGACAACAAAGAAAATTGTTTGTACGCGGGTGAGAATAGAAGGTCTCAGAGTGATGTGAAGCCAATGTGGAACAGGGGAGCGTTATCTCTCGCCGGCCCAATGTCCATCATGACGTGAAACGGTAATCTGAGCAATGGACAACTGCCGCGTGATGCACGACATGACATGGTTCAGCCTGGTCCATCGTTGACCCTATCCGTCCTGGCCGCAGAGCCGCATTTCATGTGGGGTTATCAAGGATTTTGGGCAGTTCTTGTTCCTTTCATGTAGCAAGGTCACAGTGGGGGTCTCGTACAGACGAGAAGCAGGCGTGCCGCACCACGACAGGTCGTCACCGCGCAATGGTCACAAGCAGGGATCGCTCCGAGCGTAGTCGCCTGGTACCCTTGCCAGACCAGTGCTGAAGGCAATGATATGGCATTCTTTGCGCGAGGCCGAGCACTCAGATATCATCAATCGGCCCATGGTAGATACAGAACGAACATGCCGCGTTAGCTATGATTCTTGCAACCTGCCACCCGTTGCCTCGCTCATGTCCGATAACTTTGGTCGAACAATTAAAGAAGGTCGACGGTTTCTCGTTTCTGCTGGTCCGGCACGTGGGATCTGTCTTGGCAGTTGACGTCACTCTATTGAATTCCGCAAAACAGCTTTCCCTGCCATCTTGACTGTTCACGCGCACCAGGGATCACTGTCGATACCAATTGACCACAACTACGGCAATACCAGACGCACCGTATAGTATCATAAACAATTCAAGCCGGATCGATCCCGCGATCAAAACCGAAAGCACGCAAAGTGGAACCGAGAAGGGCATGGGGCTCTCCTGACACACGACCATAGTTCTCTCGAGATCCCCACACTCGATCTCATGGCCAGCCTACTGCGGCAGATCGTATCAGGTCCAAGAGCTCGGCACCCCGAAGCTGGACTGGACCTCTGCTATGTGACGGATAACAGTCAGTCTGTGGTCGACGGACAAGCATACAATACTGACAATTTGCTTCAGTAATCGCAACGTCTGGTCCGAGTGGGACATATCCTCAACTCGCATACCGGACGCCGCTCAAACAGCTGGTGAAGTTTCTCGATGAAAAGCATGAAGACCAGTGGGCGATCTGGGAGTTCCGCGCCGAAGGTACGGGCTATCCGGATAGTGAGGTCTACGATCGAATCTATCACTATCCATGGCCGGATCACCACCCTCCACCCTTCGCGCTCATACCACTCATCATGGGGAGTATGCGGAACTGGCTAAAGGGCGAAGATGGCAAGGGCGGAAAGACTTCTAACTCAAACGGACATATAGAGGCTGGCGACAGGGATGAGGCCGCGCAACAGGATGGACCAGACAAGCGCAAGTCACGAGAACTTGTCAAGAAGCTGGAAGCGATCAAAGTCGAGCAAGATGACCGGCCTTTAACAGGTGAGCACAAAGCGTCTGCAGGTTCGGAAGGCGAGCTCTTCGTTGATGCCCCCTCATCGTTACCACCAACACCTTCCTTCCCTCCGGATCCTCACATGCTCACACTCCCGCCTGGTGCAGACGGTACCAACTCGTCTACCCCTTCCGCCTCCGGCACAAGCACTCCCAACTCCACTCGTCGAAAGAAGGAAGTCCGATGGCGGGAATCCACTCTCCTCCCACCGAAAGAGATACGCGCTCCATCACCCTCATCCCCGGATCCCGAGAAGTCCAAGCAGAGCTCATCTAGCAGGGATAACAAGAACAAGAAGCCCAAATCTGACAAACAATCCGTGACCGACAAAGATTCAGAGACAGTCTCGCGAAAGTCACGCAATCCCCTATCTCGCAAGAGGTCCGATCTGCGCTCTTCCATGGACGGCAAAATGATCAAATCATCCAAGCCTTCCGCGTCAGATTCAAATGGTGATGGTTTTCGCTCGCGCCCGGGCGAGGCGTCTTCCGAGAAAAAAGAACGCGTCGTTGTGGTACATTGCAAGGCAGGCAAAGGTCGCAGTGGGACCGTCAGCTGTTCATATCTCATCAGTCAGGAGGGATGGTCTGCCGCCGACGCCCTGGCCCGCTTCACCGAACGACGCATGAGACCTGGCTTCGGTGCTGGAGTCAGTATACCGTCACAACTACGATGGGTAAGTTACGTCGATCGTTGGACGAAGGGCCGCAAGATCTATGTAGAGCGAAGTGTGGAGATCCTTGAGGTACATGTCTGGGGTCTGCGCGACAGGGTCAAGGTGTCGGTGGAGGGTTACGTGGAAGAGGGCAAGAAAATCGAGGTTGTGCACTCTTTCACCAAGGAGGAGAGGAGTGTGGTCCGCGAGGAGAAGAAAGGTCAGGGCGTTCTGGCCAGTGTCGGTGAGGTGGTTGGTCAAGAGCGCGAGAAGCGCCGTGCCAGAGGCAAGACAGCGGCTGCAAATGGGGACGAGAAGGATCGAACACCGACCAATGGGATGACTACTGGCGAGAGTGTGGCGAGAGTCGAAGAGGAGGGAAAGCTGCGCAAAGCAAAGACCACGTACGAGGATTTGCAGGATGAGGAGGGAGGTGGAGATATTGTGTTCAAGCCAAAGAACAGAGTCATCACGGCGACGGGGGATGTCAACATCGATTTTGAGAGGCGCAATAAAGGCGTATCCAATCTCACAATGATCACCAGCGTTGCCCACGTCTGGTTCAACGCTTTCTTCGAAGGGGACGGCCCTGAAAGAGATGGTCATCCACTTGAGTCAGGCGTGTTTGAACAAGAGTGGGATAAAATGGATGGAATCAAGGGGTCTTCCAGAAAGGGAACACGAGCCTTTGATCGACTGGCGGTGGTATGGAAGGCTGTCGGGGATGCGGAACGAAATGGGACCGTCATCACCATGCCTGAGGAAGGTGAAGGCATTCGCGACACGAAGCCGGCGGACTGGAGGGGCGGAGTGGACAAGGACGCAACTAGGGATCTGGGTGAGGAGGCTGAGAGCCTGACGAGTGGTATGACAAGCCAGACCAGCTTGACACAAAACCATGAGACAGAGAGCATCAGGAAAGGACAAGAAGAGAGTGGGCGGTCCAGCGATGACAGCGGACGAGAGAAGAAGGTTGGGTTCCCTTGACGAATGATAGGAAAGATAAAGACACAGGGGAGGATCAATCAAGATGGACGATAGTCTCATGGACCATGATATACCCAATTGAAGCAATCCATCCAACTATTCGTCCTCTATTTCGCATCCCCTATTTTACTCTGGGCAAAACGGAGCCGAGGTGGACGATCGAATCCACCAATCACTTATTTGGTGCGGACCCGCAGAATGCACAGACCAATGTGCCTGCTAAAAGTTCCTTCCCTCGAACTTGATCTTCGCATCTCGCAAGGCCTTCCAATTCCTTGGGAGGCCTTACAGTAGTTTATGGCGCGCCGTTATGTCCTTCTAACCCAAACCAACCACAGTTCGTGCAGAAATCTGTCTCTTCCGCTGAGCTAGTAGTCAAAATGTAAGTTATGTACAAAACATCCTGGAGCTCAGCTTCTCTTTCTTTACACCACCGCCCTCCTGCGATATGCCTTGCGATGCCCGGAGTATCACCAGCCCTCGCGGCACCTAAGCCCTTCTGGCGCAGCCCGTCCATTCTCACCTGCTTAGCAGTATGGATTGCCCTCTGGATCGCATTCGGGTGCAGCTTCATTGCCTACCAGCCTATCCCTAGTGTATCAGGCCCATCACCTTCCCACAGTGCCACCTCGCCTCCATACGCCCTCCCGACCCCAGACCGCAATCCCATCCCTAAGATCCAGCACTCTTTCGCCGCCGAACTACCAGAACAACGCGTTCTCCGAGTAGCTCGCCGTGACGAGATCCGAGCCCTCCTCCTCCGCGATTGGAATGCATACAAGAGCAAAGGATGGGGCAAGGCTGAGATCTCCCCACTCACGGGCGAGCCAAAGGATACCTACGGAGGCTGGGCCGCGACGATCGTCGATGCCCTCGACACGCTATGGATCATGGAGCTGCGTGACGAGTTCGCGCTGGCCGTGGACTACGCCGTGGGCATCGATTTCTCCGTCATGCCGGCCGGACATGTGAGCACGTTTGAGGCCACGATCCGCTATCTTGGCGGTTTCCTGGCTGCGCACGATCTCAGCGGGGATGAGAGGTTGTTGGGCAAGGCGGTCGAGGTCGCGACATTGCTTGCGAAGGGGTTTGAGACGCCGAATAGGATGCCACCGCCCGTGTTGGATGAGGTGGCGCTGAGGGAAGGGACGACGATGGCCAGTGACGAGGGGAGCATTGCGAGTCTGGGAAGCATGAGCTTGGAATACATCCGGTTGGCGCAGGTGACGGGCAATGCAACGTGGTATAGGAATGCGGAGAGGATCATGAAGGTGTTTGAGGAGTGGCAGGATAAGACGAGACTACCAGGTTTGTGGCCTGCCAAACCGGTGAATGCTAGGAATTTGTCCGACTTTGCCACGGGAGAAGGCTTGTTCCATCTCGGGGGAGACTCCGATTCGATGTATGAATATCTGATAAAGGCGGATGTCTTGTTGGGTGGCTCGAGTTTCTATGAGAAGCTGTACAGCAAAGCCGTGGAGACAATGGCGACGGAGTTACTGTACCGGCCAATGTTGCCGGGGAACAAGCATGTGTTACTCACAGCGTTGGCGGCGGTGAACGAAACGGGAGTGCATCACATGCATCGCGAGGATCACTTGGCTTGCTTCGCTGGCGGCATGCTCACGCTGGGTAGTGTCGTGCTGGATAACGCCACCCATCTGGACTTGGGCCGCAGGGTAACGGAAGGTTGCATCGAGATGTACCACACGTCTCCGCTCGGCATCATGCCTGACGAAGCTTTTGTACTCCCCTGTAAAAATTGCACCCTCACCTCTGGATCGGACTGCTGTACCTTCAATAACGATACTTGGCTGGCAGAGTGCTTCTCCCGATTCGTTGGCGCTGATGACTACAATGAGCAACGCCAAGGCTGTGATTCCCGACTAGCTACTGGGATCATCGACGTACAGAATGCAGAATTCAAGCTCCGCCCCGAAGCACTGGAGAGTATCTTCTACCTCTACCGCATCACAGGAGACGAATCACTCCCGGATAAAGCCTGGACAATGTTCGAGCAGATCAAGAAGCACACGTACACTGACGTCGTCAATGCAGCGATCATGAACGTCATGGATCTGGTGGCGCCAAAGAAGGACGAGATGGAGAGCTATTGGTTTGCGGAAACGCTCAAGTATCTTTACCTCATCTACTCAGAGCCCCACGTCATCAGTTTGGACGAGTGGGTGTTCAACACGGAAGCACATACCTTGAAACGTATACATACATGATCTACGTGGTAGCGACTTTCTCCCCTTGTCCAGCCTCCGTTTCAACCTTCTTCTTCCCATCGAATTTCTCTGAGATGGCTTCTAGGCTCGGCCCCTTTGTTTCGACAAAGACTACCCAGATACAGACGCACTCCACTACCAACCAGCCCACGTAGACCAGGTAGTAGCGCCACCCTGTAGCTGCTAGTCCGATCGGATTGACCAGTGCGTTCACAAAGATTGCCGCTTTGCCGAAAAACATCAGAACACTGAATCCCTTCGCCCTGATCGGATACGGCAGTACCTCAACCGGATAGCTGTACAAAAGTGCATTGAAGGCCAAGTTATACGACAAGTAGAACAGAAACAGCATCGGGATGACCGCGGTACCAGCTGCTTTGTCGCCTCGAGTGTTGAACAATCCGGCCGCCAAAGTCTGCGCCGAGAAGACGACCAGCATTCCGCCCACCGAGAGGAGGAACTGTGTCCTGCGTCGCAAGTATGCGGTGAGAAATGCCGACGCTACGGCAGTGAGCCAATTGAAGATCTGCAGACCGCCGTTGATGATGTTTTGCTCTCGCGCGCTAGTGATGCCCACGGTCTCGAGCACGCGGGCAAGGTAGTATGACACGAGCCCGTTGCCGGACCATTGGGAGAAGAGGCCGAGCATGATGATGATCAGGAGTCGTCGTCGGTTGCCTGGAGAGGAGTATAGTGCTGACCATGGCGTCTTGTTGCGTGTCTCGGCGGAGATGATGAGGCGCATTTCGGTGTAGCTGAGCTGGACGAAGAGGGTGGAAGTTGGCAGGGAGTTGCCATGGTATTTGCGGATGATGGCGAGGGCCTCTTCATTACGGCCCCTAGCGATCAGGTATCGAGGCGACTCTGG
This sequence comes from Elsinoe fawcettii, assembly GCA_007556565.1. Classification (NCBI taxonomy): domain Eukaryota; kingdom Fungi; phylum Ascomycota; class Dothideomycetes; order Myriangiales; family Elsinoaceae; genus Elsinoe; species Elsinoe fawcettii. Next base: position 1,568,689 of record SWCR01000010.1, on the reverse strand, counting down.
CAAGAGCTGCACGCCTATGATCGCGATGAGGGCTGGTAGGCATTGTAACAGGCAAGGCACCCTCCAAGCCCAGTCTGTCGACCGGGTATAAAACCCGAAGCCGATCCAGGCCGCCAGGATGGCACCAATGTACCACGATGTCTGGTAACGTTTCGATGTTAGTGGCTGCAAGTACTGCGGATGGTTGTACCTACAGCGAAGTGATGACCTGGCGGTCTTTTGGATGAGCAAGTTCGCCAATAAGGATAGGAGCATAAGTATTGGCGAAGACGAGTCCGAAGCCGATGATGAAGCGCGATACGCAAAACATGGGCACTGTCGAGTAATCAGCTTGTCTTCCATAGAAAGAAGTCAGGCTTCGCAAAAAGTTGGAGGTCCGACAGTCTCGTGAAAGCGACAGTGGACCCCATATCGAACAGAAGAAAGCTCAAGTCTGGTGTGGGAATGAGAGAATCACTCACGGTTGATAGATGCTCCTTGGATAATGCCACCTACCAGCATAATGCCACAGCCAACGGTCACTCCCCACTTGCGACCCCAGGTATCACCAACATAGCTGATGAAGGGTGTAGCCAGACATGAACCAAACGCCAGCACTGCACTGATGATCCCCAGTAATACTCCTCTCGGATGTCCAAAGTCTGTGAGGTGTCAATGTGACTTGGTCGTATCAAATGGAGTCGAATATGCTCACACCTATCCCAAGCCGGGGTGGCCTGCAGCGAATTGATGAGTGCTGTATCGTATCCCAGAGTCACCGCAGCCCCTAGACAGCCACAAACAAGCAGTGAATACAGTCGCAAGAGGTTTGGACTGCGGTAGAATGGCCGACATTCCTGGGCCAGCTGTCGGATCTTCTGGTCGAGTTGCGAGACTTCGACGCCATCTGGGATTTCTGTCGCATGCTCGACATGTACAGTCTCATCTTTCTCCTGCGTTTTGGATCGGGCTGCTGTCATGTTGTTTGGCGCTTTATGGTGTTCGAGGATATGATTTGAAAATGTAAAACTCCTCCTTTCGCAAAGAAACCAAGTACGTCACCTGCCTTCTGGATATCAGTAAACCCGGACGAACACTGCCCCGTCATGATCAGCCATATCGCACCAGCAGAGATCCTGTCGCACCTATTGCCGTACTGGTACTTCCGGCTGGATTGTCATCATCAGCATGGTTGGAGAAAGGTCGATCCCCCGCTCTCCTCCCACTCCGCCCTTGGCATCACGCTTCCCCAGATGATCGGCATGGTCTCGCTGCATCTTTGCCACGATTGCCGAGCAAGCCTATTGACGACGTCAAGATATATTCTCAGTGTTGCAGTGATCCTGCACATAACTTCATAGATCAGCTTGTCCACACTTCGTCCATAGCGTGCCTGCTGTGCGCCTGCACCCTTCATTTGTACCTCGACTACCACCATGTCCCCCTCACAAAGACCAACGGACACACCCACCATCCTGTCCCTCCTCACGCTCGAAGAAAAGATCTCTCTCCTCTCTGCGACAGACTGGTGGCGCACCCCCACTATCGACCGCCCCGAGGTCTTTGTCCCCCAAATCAAAGTTAGATCCCCCTTACCCGCTGCCATGACCCCTCTGACCACCCTCAGACAACCGACGGTCCCAACGGCGCACGCGGCGAATCCTACGTCTCCGGCATCAAAGCCGCCTGCTTTCCCTGCGGCACCAGCCTGGGGGCATCCTTCGACAGCGACCTGCTCTACCACATCGGGTCGCACATTGCGCGCGAAGCCCAGACCAAAGCCGCGGACGTGCTTCTTGCGCCCACGCTGAACGTCATCCGGCACCCGCTCGGGGGACGTAACTATGAGACCTACTCCGAGGATCCGGTGGTGTTGGGCAAGTTGGCAGCGGCGTTTGTGAGGGGGTGTCAGGCGGAGGGTATCGCTGCCACGCCGAAGCATTTTGTCGCAAACGAGGCGGAGAATGAGCGCAAGACGTTGAGTGTGGAGGTGGATGAGAAGACGCTGAGGGAGGTGTATCTGTTGCCCTTTCAATTGGTGATGAAGGAGGCGGATCCGTGGTGTTTTATGACGAGTTATAACAGGGTCAATGGGAGGTATGTAGCTGATGATCGAAGGTTGGTGACGGAGGTGTTGAGATGGGAGTGGGGTTTCAAAGGTGTGGTGATGTCGGATTGGATGGGGGTGTATTCCACAGCGGACTGTGTCAATGCTGGAGTGGATTTGGAGATGCCAGGACCGCCAAAGTGGAGAGGACAGCTCCTGGCGGATGCCGTGAAGAGGGCCGAGGTTGCAGAAACAACGTTAGATGAAACCGCGGGCAGGGTGATTGATCTGGCTAGATTCCTGGGAAAATTCGAGCACTCAGGAGAACCACCAGAGCGCGCTGTGGAGGACAGTGAGCGAGATGAGTTTATTGCCAACGCCGGGGCGGAAGGGATGGTGCTGCTCAAGAATCAAGGGGATCTCTTGCCCATAGACAAGAAGACCAGAGTAGCTCTTGTCGGACATCATGCGATCCACGTCAGCCTCGGAGGTGGTGGCTCAGCCCGAGTTGACGCTTTGCATGCAGTCTCGCCATACGACGGAATGAGGCAAGCTGGATTCGACGTTCGATTGTCGCCTGGATTACCAGTTTTCGGAGCACTACCACATGCTGTTCCGTCAATGATCTCGAGCCCAGCGGGGTCTACAAGGTCGGCGAAACCAGTGAAGATAGAATGGTTCAACGGCAATGTCATAGGTGAGAACCTAGTAGTCTGTGAAGAGCGTCCCATACCAGAGTACATGATCAAGGAGCAGTGGCCTTCGTTTCTCAACAAAAACTACTGCTCGCGAATGAGCTTCACTCTCACTCCTGCTATCTCGGGCAACCACATCTTCTCAGTCATATCGACAGGTCGTGCTCGATGTCTGATTGACGGCGAAGAAGTGTTCGTTCGCGAACAGGATCCACACTTGGTACCAGAGAGCTTCTACTTCTTCAAGTCCAAGATCGAGCGTCGCTTCGACTACCAGATGAAAGGCGGACGACAGTATCAGGTTGTCCTAGAGTCGTTCGCAACGCCTGATGAGCAAGTCCAAGCACCGCCTCTCAATGGTCGATTATTCCAAGGATCAGCGGTACGATTTCACCATGAGATCAATGTAGCGGAACTTGTAGACCACGCAGCAAAGACCGCCAACGAGGCTGACGTGGTAGTCATCTGTACTGGTACGACCAACGAGATTGAATCCGAAGGCTTCGACAGAGAGGATATGCTGCTCCCTTCCCAACAATACGATCTGATCAACGCAGTCGTAGCTGCGAATCCCCGAACCTGCGTGGTCAACTTTTCTGGAGCAGCGGTGGATCTCACGCCATTTATAGGCAAGGTTGCAGCATTCGTTCAAGGCTGGTTTCCTGGTCAGGAGTGCGGTCATTCCCTGACGAAAGTTCTGAGTGGCGAAATCAATCCCAGCGGGAGACTGCCATTCAGCTGGCCACGGAAGCTAGAGGATTGCTCGGCGCATGGGAACTTTCCTGTCAAGGACGGTAAGCTGAAGTATGAAGAAGGGCTCAATGTTGGTTACAGGTGGCATGATCGAAGTGAAGCGTCAGACGCACTCTATGCTTTTGGCGAAGGCGGCGGTTACACCTCTTTCGAGATCGCAGGTGTTGAATGTGGAGACACCATGACCGACACAAAACTAGATCTGCAATTCCGAATCACGAATACAGGATCACGATCTGGCAAAGCAGTAGCGCAGGTGTATCTGTCGAGCATCGGGGCGGCGACAGACTTCCCCAGGCCGGTGAAAGAATTGAAGGACTTTCTCAAGATCAGTCTCGGACCTGGTGAGGCGCGAAAGATCCAGATCACCCTGGACAAGTACGCTGTCAGCACATACGATTCAAAGCACAGCTGCTGGAGGGCCCAATCAGGGAGATACAAGGCTCTGGTGGGATTCTCTTCTGTAGATATTAGGGGAGAAGCTGTATTCGATGTGGATGAGGCTCTCACCTGGCGAGGTCTATGATAAGCTACGAACTATTCCATGGCTCATCATGACTGCCGAAAACAGGCTCGAGATCCAGAGACCTCTCCAGCATGTTGATAATCTCGTGCTGATCGTCCTCCGGCGGAAGCATCCCAAAATCCCGCCAAAGACTTTTGATCCTTGCTTGGCCCGTACTTGAGAACGGCTGAGCATTCCTCAATGAATGCCGGAGATCTTGGACGGCCTTCCGTAAGGATGCTTCTAGCTCATTGAGTATGCTGACCTCGTTCGCCATCTCGGCGATATCGGTGTCAGCTGGTTGCAGGAGTCTTGCAAGACTGCTGTTACCTTGGAGCAGTAGCGCGTATATTTGCATGATCTGGCGGCTCTCGATGTCCTTGTTGGGAGCCAGGAAGAGACGAGATTTGATGGTCGTCAAGGTGTGATGATGCAGGTCTGCCAATCCGGTGACACTGGTTTTGACTCTGCCTCCATAGACCTCATCTGCTTCCTCGTCGTCGAGGTCGTCGCAGAGTACTTTGATCGCATTCATCATATCGTCCCACGGTGGCAATAGTGCCAAGTCGAATATGTACGCTGACAGGGATGCTGTAATTGCCTGACACAAATTTGCAAAACGTGCTGCTGCTGTACGACCACCACTTGATAGATTCGCGTAGCGAGATAGTATCACTCTCCCAAGATTGGCAATGATATGATTCTGGCGGAGAGGGACAAGTAGAAGGCGAAAGATGTCGTCGTAATGCTGCGTCGCTTCAGAGTCAAAGATTGTGGACAAGGCTGCAGAATGCGTGGATCTCAATCGCAAGAAGTCAAGAGCACGAGTCGATAGCGGGTCCATGATTTCTGTTCGCTCGGGTTGATCGACTTCTCGCACGGCTACATTGACGTGGCCAGGAATCCCAGCAATGGCTGCCCGTTTCGACCAAGACGATTCAGCCGTGCGGTGCTGATATGTTTCGGAGAACAGTCCAGACAATGCGTTCCACAGTTGCACGGTACCTGGGGGCCAATGTTGATCAATGGCGTCGGTAGCGACGGCGAAGTTGCCCTGAACGAGATTGCGGGGACCAATGGTGGCTTTGGTATCGAAGAGAGTCATCTGGAGTCTTTTTAGGAATGTTCTATTCCCGAGCAGGTGGAATTGGAAATGGGTATCGAGATGGCTTTCTAGGTTTTCTTCCCGAAGAAAGATTCTCAGGTTTGCGCCAGTGACGAGACGGAGTTGTGTGACGAATAGTGGCTGAAATGGAGTCAACATGCTGAAAGATTCCTCGTGACTCGAGGGTTGTCGTGGGCTCGTATTCAGAGTGTGGAAGTCCTGGCGCAAGGCCTCAAGAAGATCATCGTCGCCACATACGTCTAGCAATTTTGTTGATGCGTTCCGGACCACATCCAAGGCTTCAATCGTAGTGGTTGAGCCTATCCTTTGCATACCCATCCTCTTGTCCATTGAAGCATGTGGCGGTGCACGAGACGAATCAACATTTGAATAGTGCAAAGCTGACATGATCTCCGCTTCATAGTTCTGCGCCTTTTTAAGGATCTCATCGGGGTCGATTGCGGACCGGCGGCGATTCAGATCGGCCTCTGTGATCGGAGAGATACTCTTCATGAGCAGTGGATGGTTTCCAGCGTTGAGATCGAGGAGACGACAATTACGCAGAATCTCCCTCACCGTTATTAGCTCTTCATCAGCTAGCAAAGACGGCGAACTGCTGACATGGTCGGATGTCCCGTCCAAACAATCCTCACCAAAGCCAACCAGATCCTGTACATGATTCGATGGAGCATGAGAGTCCATGAGCAAGGAGGGCTTGAGAAGTCCGCAAACATGGAGGACTTGTTGCACGAGCGGTCTGGAAATTCGAGAAAGGATTGCATCCCTTACAGCGTAGAAGGCCGTTCCGTTCGTGTCCGGCGACATCAGGACAGAGCGTGTCCTCTCGATGATGGTCTTGTCTTGCGTATCAGTCATCGTTGCTTGTGCAGTATCGAGGAGTATTGCCAGGGAGTGATCGATACCATGACATAGTACACGGAGTCCGTGAATGCTCGGATTTTTGCAATACAAGTCCCAGCTCACCTGCTGTTGAAGTACAAGTACGGTCCGTATGGTAGTGCCCAAGGCTATCAAGGCAGCGGGTGTTGTAGAGCGTTGGGCGATCCCATCATAGAAGCGACGGAGTCTCAGCGACTTCTGACCAGCAGCAAGACAGAGGTTCGAAAGCTCTTCGCGAGCCTCGTCGGCAATCTCGTTGCATCTCAGAGGACTATTTTTATGTATCGTGAATGAATATTGATCCGCCGCCAGAGGGAATAGAGGTGTTGACATGCCATGAGCAAGCAGCAGCAATGAAGAGACAAGATCGGGCAGGCTGACAACTTGATCCGAGGGAGATACAGCAGGAAAGTGTAGCAGATGGCGAGTATGATTGTGGTCGCTGACCGAGAGTGATGGGATCGGTGGTTCGAGCTGGTGTGTCGGCGACTGTGGTAGTTCGGCTATATTGGCAAATCCATGGTGAAGATGGTCCGGAGAAGCCCAGGTTCGGGCATGATCGTGACAGACTTGGTTGAGCGATTTGCTCCTGTCGGTCAGATCTTCTAGATCAAGGTTGGTCAAGTCATCGCATCCGGAGATGGGTTCTAGCGATACTGATGATGCCAAATCATCCAAAGCAAGTTCAGGACCTGCGGGCCGTTGGTGCCGCCACGGATTGTTTGACAGATACGAATTGCCTGTGACGTGCGAGGTTGCAAAGGCTTTGTGCTTTCCGGATTGATGATCGATGAGAGACGGGATCAGAAACTCATGTTCGTCAAACGGGCTGTCCGACGAATAGGTGAGCATCTCATTGTGACGAGCAGCGATGCAGTCGTGATGGACGCGATACAAGATGAATGCAATACAACCGAGACAGCGCACGACGTGTATGAATGCGCAGCGCGTTTGTCGCGTCGACGAATCACAGGACGACTTCCGTGCTGATGTCAGCGGAATTTCTGTACCTAACGCTAACCGGGAGCATTCAGGTTCGTTTTTCTATATACCACTTTCGGATGACGGCTGTTTTCTCTCAGTCCCAGTGTTCATTGCTACACAATGTCTCTTCTTGTGCACACCGCGCTCCTCAGACGTGATCTACTGTCGATGTTCTGTTCACTGAGTGAGCCGCTTGCACACAGGATGCTTGACATGATTGCGCCTTTCGTCTTTGGTGTGACCTCGTGGCTTTGACCATGTAATTAAGTGTCTACAATTGCTCCCGTCCAATTCAAGGATGCTGATCAAAGAGCAAGCCGGCCTGTCTTACATTCATCCAGCTCAATTGAGTAGAACTTTCTCTGTTGTATTGCTTCTACGCCTATCCCCCGGACTGCCCTACTTTTGTGCAGCCATTTCGAAACTGCCATGAGACCTTGCTGCCCTTCAGCTGCACCTTCAGATTTATCCTCGTCAGTTTCATCTGCAACGTGGAATGTCAGGACTGCGCTCTTTGCCATCCACTCAGAGCCCTATACAGCAGCACTTCCCTATGAACAAACCCGCCTCACCTACCCTCTAGCAGATACTACTTGTTCTTCACAGGTCTGATACAGAAGGAGCAATCGGATCTCAGCAGGTCGACCCGATGCACTACTCCTGACCCACCGTGACATTCAGAGACTGCAACCTGCCACGGCGGACTCTACAGCTACATGCTGTCAAAGCACTATTGGTTGACCCTCTTCCCACCAGTCGGCCGGGAAAGGTTTCCACCTCTGATTGTAGCGTCATTTGATGGCAATGATCAAGACCTGATCAAGAACATGATCAAAGTACGTTCAAAAACAACGATTCCCTCGCATTCCCATGCTTGAAACATGTTGTGAAACCACATGTGCTCAAAATCAGAGTCAAAGCTCGCGCCAATGTTCATCTCTCTTCACTCTATTTTCTTCATGACTTTCTGCTCCGTCACACAGACTTCGTTCCCTCATCTCACCTCTCCATCATCCTTCAACCACTCCTCTCCTTTGCTGACTCCCAACGATGGAGAGCACTTGCGCAAGCTGTGCCGCCCCAGCTAACCAGCGCTGTGCCGGCTGCAAGTACAGTCCTGACACCGAACTCAAAAGCGCCACTTCTACCTTCTACTGTGGTCGCGAATGTCAAGTCAGACACCGTTCGACTCACAAGAAAGACTGTGAAGCCGCTCGTCAGCGTCAAGAACTCAAGCGCATCGTTTGCACAATTCATAAATATGTATATGATCTCAGGACGCTCATGTTCGAGATGCCAATCGTCGGCGCAGTCGATGCTGTGGAGCGCAAGGATGGCAAACTCTTCTTTCACACCAGCTACCACAAGGGTCGTAAAACCGTTCGCCCAACCGGCTTGACTTACGCGCTGCCAGAGCCTCTCTGGTCATCTCTGTCTTCACTCGACCAGCAGTCCATTCTTGCATTTCGGGCATGTGAGGAGGTCATCGTACTTGCCATCCCCCTCCTGAAAGAGATGTTGAAGGGTATCAGATCGTACTAACACCGCACAAGTGTCAGCCCACTGATTGATATTACCAGGTGTCTTGAAGTCTCCATCGTCCATCTGGATCATGCCAGCCGAACTTCAAAACTATCCATTCACCACCCACGACGTCCTCGACGGCGTCCCAGACTACATTTCAGAAGGGGGAATCTGCATCAACCACATGGTCATCAAAGTCACCCTCAAGTCCGACGAAAGCTACATCATCGACCTCGCCGGCGCACAGTACGGCTTATTTGACCACGTTGTGCCATTCAAGCAGTACCTCGAAAAATACTGCAAGCACGTCAGCATGCTCAGCTACGCCGTAACACTTCGTCCCGCGCTCGAGACAACCAAGGACCACACTGGACGTGTCTCTGATATGATGAAGCGTCACAAGATGATCAATCTCTACCTCGATATTGGCTACGCTGCCATGTTTATAACGCTGCCTGTTCCAAAGACGAAGTCAGCAGGCGACTCAAATTGCAGGAGTGGCTCGACGCCATCTCCAATATGCACCACGACCTCGCGACAACGACTCTGGAAAGGGTCGACAGGTTTTCGCGCCCCGCCAGTAGGAACTGCATCATCAATGAGGAGGCGCGCGTCATGTTCGACAAGTTCCATGAGGTGGACGAAATGGCTGTGCTAAAGGCGAGCATGGGGCTGATGCCAATGCATCTGGATAGGGACGGTGACGGGATGGACGAGTATTTCAAGAAGCTCAAGATCTGATGAGTGGAGAGGGCACATTGCGAATGGTGGACGCGTGCATGTTGAACGCGAATCGCTGGTGGGTACAAGATCGCGATCAGCTCTGGTTACCAGATGCGCATTTGCGTTTATAGGACTATATAAACTTGCCATCATGGGTTTTTACGTCAATCGATCCCCCTGATCACTGGTCTCTTGCGCAATCATTCTGACATTGTCCCATGACCTTATTGATCAAGCAGACAAACACAAGCAAGCATCACGTCGCCGCAATCCAAAACAAAGATACAAGCAAAGCGCAAAGAGGATTCACTCATGACCAATCTACCCGTGACCTTCCCATCACCAATTTTCCCCCAACCGTCATTCCTCACGCAATCCTCACCACCCCTTCCCACCGCCCGTATCACACCTCTCACATTCCCGTCCACTCCGTCCTCGTCACCGTCCTCTCCACCGTCCCCGTCTCCGTGGTGATCGTGAACATGATATCCAGCGTCGGCCCATCGCCATCCCTACGCCACTCCACATCGATGCTCGTGGTGATAATCTGGAACGACACCACCGTGTCCACCGCTGTCGTATCCACGAGCAAAGACGCTTCGGTCGGCCCCTCGCCATCCACAATGTCCACTTCTCGCGTCGTCTCTCTGTCCCTTGCCAGGGGGATGAGGTGGGTGAAGGTGTAGGTTGGCATTGTGCTAAGGGCATGTTAGATCGCGGGAGAGGTTGATGCGGGGAGAGCTTACGAGACGGGAGTGCTTGTAGCTTGATTTTGGGGGGGGAAAGCCGCGGTGGTATGTGGTGGTGATGATGGTGGATTCTGTAGTGGAGATGAGGTTGTGGTTGTGAGTGAGATTTCGTGAGAGCTGGTCGGCGTCGAATCTGATAGCGTCGAGCTTTGGTCATGCCTTCGCCACGTCCTTGTCCAGCAAACACAGCTACACCTCACACTCTGCCTTGAGCATACTTTCACACTTATCTTCTACCATGGCAGACCGCTGCGCAGTATGCTCGCAGCCAGGCAAGATCTCTTGCAAAGACTGCGAGGATTTCCCTTCCTCAGACCTGAAGCAGTCCAACACCACTTGGTACTGCAGTGAGGCATGCCAACAGCAGGATGAACATGCGCACGGATTGGCGTGCGAAGCAGCTTACCAGCGAAAGATGATGCTCCTCATCAGCGAGTCACTCTTCGAAGCAATACTGGAATACCGAAAGCTCACTTTCGACCTACCTCTGACTGGACAGATAGAGAGAGAAGGCAATACTATGCGCTTCTATACCGCCAGCAGACTTGAGCAGTGGGGCAGATTAGGGCCACTATGTCCCTTGCCAGTGTCATTCGACCGGCACAGCAAAGAGGAGCAGCATAGGATACTGCTCTGGCAGATGTGCTCGGAGACCGCATTCGTGGTGGAGCCGCTCCTCTGGCCCATGCTAGAAGGTAAGTGATATTTCCGATAATGCACAAACACAACTCCACCGAGCAACTCAACCAGCATCATCCGACGTTACCACCGGTATTCTGCATGCCGGAAGCCATCGACATCCCGCTCGTCACTGCCAGCGTCTTAGGTGAGGTCATGCTCGACGATCGAGGTCGAAGCAAAGCATGGTATCTTACTCAAGGCATCGCTTGAGTGACCGCCCAGCAACGTTGCCAGAGACCAGCCTACGCAGTAGCATGATGATAAGCACAACGATTCGCTGTGCTATATGCGCTGCAACTACTTCTACTTCTCACTGTCGATGGCAGAGTGTGAGTGATCGACTTGCTCATGGGCCGTGTCTTGTGGTTGATCCTTGCGTGGGACGTTCAGTAAAGGCTGAGCAATGTTTCGAGGACCGACACTCACGTCTATACAGGCCTAGTCACGACCGAAGACTCGATACTTATCCGCGACCTCGACGCCAGAGATATCGCTTGTAAAGTCGTCAACATGCTCGATGGGAAAGAACGAGTGACCAATCTGGGCCATGTGGTAGTGGAGATCAGGCTCGAATGCGGGCAGTCATTCGTGCTCGATCTGACTGGAGAACAATTTGGTTGGCACGAGCTGGTAGTTCCGAAGGATGAATACTTTCCCAGTCGGGTCCAGAACAAGATGAGTTCTGAAACGACCCAGGTCTTCGCCGGGAGGTATGCTGTATCGAAACAGTGTGATAAGCGCCAGCAACTCTACCATGACCTGCTCAAGGAGTGGGTCGTCGCGTTCTTACAAAGGCTGCCATGTCCAGCCACTCTGGACGATCAGCCAAACAATCCACAGAAGATGAGTAGATGGCTTGCCCACTTCCTTGTCGAATTCAAGTCCACAGTCAGGGACCAGGCCGACCGGATCCAGTTTGGCAGCGCAATATGAGCTACGGCAGCAGATATCGACGGTAGCAATGGGAGGTTCGATTGAGCCATACTGGTTAGGTGTGATGACGACGAGGGTTGACCGACCAGGTGAGTTATCAAGATATCGTGGCGGAGAGTTTGCACCACTCGACTAACACGATTGAACCAGCAGCTAAGTATGTACTGCGAATATGTCTGCGGACCGGCAGGGTCTGACTGTGAAGTGTGTGTTCATCGGCAGATACTGCTTTATCAGACCAGAGTCTCATGGCTCATTCGCGGAGGCATTTAAAGGCGTGAGATTGGAGGATGTAATCAGCGCTTCAGTACACAAGATATTGTTTTTGTGGAAGAGATAGGTCGTGAAGGGCGTCCAAGATCGGCAAGCAGACTGGGCCAGAAAGCACTCTGGGAGACTTCAAAACTGCAAAGCAAGATGCAAAGAGATAATGAACTCTGAAGCAGAATCATTTGACGATGTTGGTAATGATGAGTGGATGGGAAGATGGAATGAATTGACCGGGGCAAAGGAAATTGCCATGGCTTTGCCTCGCCGGACTCGGCCGATTTTGGTGCGTGACACTTCTCAAACATCAACCAACAAATCTGCATGATGCATTTTCAATGCCATCGACCACCCCTACTTGCGTCGATTCATGAGTATCCACATCATATTTGAGACATGGAAGTTTTCGCGACCAAACCGCCGCTTCAATAACGCGACAGCAGCATGATTGTGCCGTTCCCTGCACTTCCTCTACGTGCAAACCCTTCCCAACACTCGCAATGCAGGCTCGGACTTGAGCTTCACGGACAGGCACAGGCCACTCGAGCTTTGGTACGAAGAGAAGGACTGGACGGAGCGTTATATGATGTCATGATTAGAGCCATCATCCCTGCCTGAAAGACTGTATCGAGACAGACTTCAAGAGTTGCGGCTGCGGCTGCGCTCTGGATGCAAGCGTCTTCTACAAGGGTTTGAGTAGGACGATGGACAGATGAGATGACGCGAGTCCGTGGGTATCTTGTAACATCTCTGAGGTAATCAATCAGTCACGAGGAGCATCAGTGAGCATGTCTTGAAGCTTTTCAGAATTGGCGTGCTCGAGCCTCCCAGCAATGTGTTCCAGCTTCGCCTGAACTGAGGCCGCGATATGATGACTCCTTGACTTCTGTTCTCCGGGCACCGACCATGAAAGTAAGGCTTGCACGAATGCTGTGAAATCAGGCCTGTACGAATACAGGGAGACAATTTGCTTGGATGTGCGCTACTTACCTCATGATACTTACGAGACGGCTCTTGCGCATCGTCGATGCAACAGGAACATGTGAATTTTATACGCCAAAAAAGATCATGTCACGGTGAGCAAGACACGTCCTTATCTAGATATCCTCCTACGTCGAGATCACAAGACACTGATGCCTTCGCCGCCGGGTTTTTCGCCGCCAGCTAACTCCGCCGGAGATCGAAAGCTCAACTTTGGAGATAGGGCAAGCATGCGTGCACGATCAGTATTGTGTCTGACAGAGTCCTGAGAGGCTGAGCTCACGGTGCTCTAGGCGTGCAAACAGCAAAATGTACACTGCTCTCGTCGAGACGGGGAGGTGTCGACGACAACAAAGTGCGACAACAGCAGAGCCATGTCAGGTCTGCTTGGTGCATTGCGCTTTCCGCTGTGATGAGACTTCCTGTGATGTCCGCCGCCTCTCAATGAGCATAGCTATACTGTTCTATTATTAGTTTAGTCTTTGAGCAAGGCAGGGAATCATTGTTGGCCTTGATCAACTGCTAGGCAAGTGATCTTGACAGTAATGAAATCCGGCCTGGCATCTACGGGGCCAGATAGGCGATGCATGCTCCTATTGTCTGGTCAGTATCGGCCAGTTGTGACGACAGCTCTGCTATGGTGATCTGTTGGACCTTACAAAAGATTCCGGTATCGTTGTGGTGGTTGGAAAGATCGGGTCCTCAGCTTGAAATGTTTCGCGCACCTCACCCAGGTCTTCCGGGAAACCCTTGCCCCGCCGCCCCCCTCCCTCCCTCTCTCCAAATTTCCAAAAACCCCATGTCCATTTCCCCCATACCGTCCCTTCTCTCTACATCCAACCTCTCACTTCAGCTACCATCTCCCGATTCGTGTAGTGGGAGTCCGCCTTCTTACAGTCATTTTGGCTTACTTCTCTGATATGCTTCGCCATTACCACGGTGTATGACGTAGCAACTGTCGGATTCACTCCTCCTGCGAGTCGGTGGTGAGGCGCAAATCTTTCCACCGAAAGTTCGTTACGAGCGTCACTGTCCAGAATGGCCAAGAGGATATTGCGGGATCTCTGTTACGTATTACACTACGCTCTCAAAAGGTACTTGTTATGGTTTGATCGGGGCTGCATGGCGTAGAAGGTTATGAGCACCTGGATGCAGATTTGGAAGTGATGATGAATGGATGAAGAGCAACCACAAATACGTTATATGGCTCCAGTACGTGCCCTTCAATCATTCTTCAGCTCATCATTCGAATGCCCATTCTTCCCATTTCCGTTCGCCTGCTCCTCCAGCCACAGATTCTTCGGTCTCGGCGTGTCCACCTTCAGCTTCTCATCTTTGCCATGGCTACCAAGTCGCTTACACAGCTCCTCCCTCTGCACACAACTCTCAAAACTCCAGCTCTTCGCACACTCCTCCAGGTCATCCTCACTCATACCCCTGAACAGCTCCGCAAACTCATCCGACAAGCACCCGCTAACCCAAATCTGGTTAATGAGTCTCGTGACCTGTCTCTCCGTCGCCCACGGGGTCGGGTACTGATCATTGCTCGTCGGCGCCACCTTGTTGATCCACTCCACGAGCGGGAAGATGACCTTCTCCACCTCCTCGCTCGGCATTCGCCCCCATGCATCTAGCTGCAGCGCCCGCTTCTTCTCCTGGAACCCCTTGATTGTCTGCATGAACTTGCTCTGCTTGTCCAATGTCACCATGGCTTGCAGACCTATGTCTTTGTACAGCCACACGCTCCAGTGGATCAGGTAGCGGCCATAGATCCCAAGCTGCTTTTCAAGGAGATTGTACCTCGCCTTATTAATGTCCGCAGCGTCCTTCTCCACTTCTGGGTCGGCGTAGACGGGGCCGAATTCGCCGTTGTAGATGGGGGTTTGAAGGCGGTACATGCTCTCTGCTTTTCTGCAGAACTGTCGCTCCAGCTTATCGTCTTCGTCCTTGGTGCCTTCGTATCTTGGTCCCTTGGGGAAGCCGGACATGGCGTAGTCGTGGAGTGCGTAGACGGTGTTGGGTAGGCCGGTGTCGAAGTACTTCCACTCCATGCTGAATGTGTTTCCGTCTAGCCAGAGGATGTGGTCCGGGTCGAACTGCCTGATAGCCTTTTCCAGACGCTCATAGTACTTTGGTAGTCGGTGGTGGAGTGGGTCACATGGCTCATTTAGCGGGTTGTACCCCGCTACCCAGGCGTTACCCTTGTAGCGCTTGGCAAGCTGCTCCCAGAGCCATACGACTCGATCTTGAAAGTCCTTGTGTTCCCAGAACGCAGCATGATTGGTGGCGTTGTCGCTATGCCAGTCCCCGTTCTGTCCGCCCGGCGCTGTATGCAGGTCGAGGATGGTGTAAATACCGTGCTTTGCGCAGAGATCGATGACTCGGTCAAGGTGCTTGAAGCCTTCCTCTTTGAGCACACGAGGATTCATGTCATCTTCGAAGTGTCGGTAGTTGAAGGGCAGGCGAAGCAGATTCAGACCGAGTGAGGAGAAGAACTTGGCATCACTGTCGGTAAAGAAGTGGTAGAGGAAGCGATCAAAGAAGAAGCTAGCTTTCTCTGGGCCAAGAACTTTTGCAAGGGAGTTGCGAAATTGATGCTCGTGACCGGGATAGCCAACGATGAAATTCTCCTGGTTCATCCATCCTCCTGAAGTTGCTGTCAGTAGGTAGATGGCAAAAACAAAGCAGGAGAATTATTACCCAATGCGGACCCTCGAAGGATAACTGGGTTGCCGGACGTATCGACCACTTTGTCGCCCTGTACTCGCAAAATACCATTTGACATCTTGGCGGCTCGTCTGTTGTCGCTGAGCCAAGGAGTGGACAAATCAAGCCAAGGATGCGGTGGCGATTGGCTTGGTGAGATCTTATCTCGAGAGATGGATTCAATTATGGAACACTTACGTGAGACTTACAACAGTCCGCGAGAGACTTTTTGAGAACTGCCTTGGGAATCAAAGACACTTATACCGACAGGGCGTCGTGCTTTTCTGCCGACCGCAAGAGGAGATGGTGGACTGAAGTTGTGGATCCGGCTAAAACCGGCTAAATCGAAGAGCCGCAATACGATTAATAAGTAATAAGATGAATGGCGGATGAGAAAGAAGCTCTTGCATTCTTTCTCCGACCACAAGACATATCACAATCCGATCTGAGAGCGCTTTCGATCAATCTACGGTCTTCATGATTGGAAAGAGCCGGCCTGACGCCAAATGTCACGGACAGATCCCCAAGGGTACATCCTGTCGGAAATTGCTTGTGAGACAGAAGGTGAACCCGGCTGAAGTGTTCACCTTCGCTACAATTACCATACTACGGACGCCTAGACTGCTTTCACTTGAATATCACTCATTCCGGTTGTCGAGAATGCTCATCATCTCACGCTGAAGCCCGGTATGTCGCTGCGCTCATGTTTGGTCGAACATCTCGGCCTTGACGTCTTTAACCTCACTCTGAAGGAAGTGTCAACATCAGATCTTTACGCGTTGTCGTCAGTCAATCATGCCATCCACATTGTTGCAGAGCCAGTCTTATACTCGGGTTTCACTTGGACATGGTCGCCGACAAAACAACATGTAGTTGCGGCATTTCTGCGTACCATTCTGGAACGACCTGATCTCGCTCGACACGTACAGGCCGTAGCACTTTGCAGTCAGAGCGGTGCAGACGATGTCCTATATGGAAGGCCACGGCTAACATTGTTATGTTATTCGCTGGACACAAAACTTGCATCGGTGGCTATGCGCCATTTCCAGCTTCCTTTTGCTGAGCAGTGGGACAAAGCTCTCCATAATGGCGAGATGGATGCGCTGATCACACTTCTGTTGTCTCAGCTCCCCAACCTTGAGACCCTTATGCTTGATAGGCATTTCACTTTGCACACTGATCTTTCTTCCAAACTCTTTCATGCAGCGATAGAAATTGGTGGGCATCCTAGGACACCAAAATTTTTAGCGTTGAAGTCAATCAAGTACGATTTCCATTCCGTCTTGAGCTCCAAGGTGCACAAGAGAGATAGCGAGAACGTTACACCATTCTTTTCCCTCCCAAGTGTGCTGAGCCTTTCGCTAGCACTAGACAACCCAGACACCAGACAATGGAATCTGAACTTAACACAAGCCTCGACCATAACGCACCTAGATCTGGCCTGGATCAGGGAGAAGCCCCTCGGTCGACTGCTATCGCTGACATCAGCTCTGAGAAAACTCCGATGGACATGGCTTCACGACGATCGAAGCACAGAAGACTACGATACATCACTCGTCGATCTCGACGGGCTAGTAACTTCGCTGTGGCCGGTCCGGAATACATTGCCAGATTTAGCGATTGAATGTTACTGCGTTGGAAATGCTCTCGACTCGCCGTACCTCGATATACAGGGTACCATGGGGCGGTTAAAGGGTTTCGACTGCCTCAAATATCTCGAGATTCCATTACCCTTCCTTGCCACTTTCGAACCCACCACAGCGGTGGCTATCAGTGACATCACTCCCAGCAGTATCGAAAGGATGGTCATTACAGACGAACTCTGGCCCCACGAGGCTATTGTGCCCTGGCAAGATGATAGTGTTGAGATGGACAAGTGGGATTGTGCAGATATCATCAGACTTGTAGACGTATACTTGCAGAATTGGACGATATCGCAGCCAAGGTTGAAAAGCGTTTGGATCCATGTCAGCCAAATGCCAGATCATATGGAGTCTGAAGCACAGCAAGCATTGGTAGGATTGGGACGCCAGCACGAAGTTGATGTCAAGGCGGAGTACAAATGTCAGTGAGCAATGGTTGAGGCAGAAGGGATGGGAAAAGTTATTGATATTATATGCATGGCAGACAGCGTCACTTTCGATCGGAAAAGGTTTCCAAGTAGTTCGCATTCGTCACGGCACCGTTGGAATGCTCTCGCATATCTCATGCACATGACCCGATCTGATCCGGCGCGCCTACCAGTCCGCCAGCCAGAGTCGTTCTATCGTACGGCAGTGGTTTTGTGCCGTCAGGAATGTTTCGCCAAGATTGGCACTCGGCGAACAGCTCACATCCCCATCTGAGCTGTCGACAGCATGCACAATCTTCCAGGCTGAGATTCTGCTACCATATGAATTCATCCCCTAATACATCTGGTCTCAAAAGAGTATTGATACGCCGGGATGCGAAGTACCTGGATGGCCCATCAAACACAATCGCGACAGCTTTGTCTGCAATCAATACTTGGTTGAAGGCTCTACTCTCTTTGGATATACCGGATCGCAGCAGGACAATGGTCTTTTCCCCAAAGGCGACTTTCCATGGTCCTGGACACCAATCGGCCCAATCACTGTTGAAAGGTCCGGCTACAAGTACAAATGGAATGCCTGTTGGCACCTCGACCATTGGCACAAGCCATTATGTGATTCAGACAGAAGATTACAGTCCCCTGAACAACATTCTCTGGCCATGTCCTGCATTGAGTGGTGGTCCAGACGGGAAGGGTCGTTATTGTGCAAAGTAATTGATAGCAACCGGATCGACGTCACAAGATATTGTCAAACAGATCGCTGATATCTCGAACGAGCATAGGATAAAGTTGTGATTTCCGTGCAGCGCTAATGCGAGCCCATGCTGTGTCTTGAGAAGTCATGCGCCGATGTCATGCGCCTATGTCGTTTGCCGCATAACGATATCTATTCTAGCGTCGTTTGCATTGACGGATATGGTGAAAGGAAGCACCTTAAGAGAGTCTAAGACCTATGTTCCGAGAAGTCTGACTTCCCCTTTGCGTCTGCAACTCAGCTCAAATGTGACATCACTGGTAGTACCGACAACCGAGACACTGCTGGTCTGTCTGATGTTGACCTTCAGGACTGCTATCTTCATCGCGAATGCCATTTCATTCACTCGGCGGATCCACGATGAAGGCAAGCGAGGATCATGCATTCGTGCTAAGAACTGGAAGAGACACTTCGTTCCTGCATGATTTCAGCTTTGGAACGGGAAGATTTCATAACGAAAAGTTTGCCTTGATGCCTGATCTGGGGTTTGTGCTGACAATCTATCTCCGCCATTCTCCGATTTTCAGTCTTATCTCCAGAGTCTATATAAACTCAGTTTCTCCGTCGGTTCTGCAACTCTCCGACCACGTTTGAAATTGTCGCGTGCATCGTGGACGGCCTGAACGACATTGAAACAATAAGTATAAAGAGGTACAATAAATTCCATTTGACTACCAAGTCGTCATCGCAAACTACCACAACATTCTTCTGCACCTCGTAGCAACTCAACTTTCATCTCTCACAGATTCGACACTTTTTCCACTCACGATATGGCGACATACTTCATCACCGGTGGTGCTCGCGGTATTGGTCTCGGAGTAGCTACTGTGCTGGTCTCGAAGCCCGAGTCAGAGGTTGCCAAAATCTATACAGCAGGCCGCAAGTCCAACGAGAAGCTCGACAAGCTCATCTCGCAATCCAACGGTCGGGTCGAGTTCGTCCCCCTCGAGGTCACCGATAAGCAGCAAATCCAACAAGCGGTCGCAACTGTCGAGAAGGACCTCGGTGGTAAAGGTCTCGATGTGCTCATCAACTCCGCTGGTATCCTGAATGTGACCCCTGACGGTATCGAGAACATGTTCGTGCGCACCTCCTTCCTTGGAGCCACAAGCTAATACACCAAGCACTGATCTCGAATCCACCTTCGCCGTGAATGTAGTCGGCACCCAGAACGTGACATCCGCCTTTCTCCCCCTGCTCAAGAAGGGTAACGCGAAGAAAGTCCTCAACGTGTAGGTCTGAACGTCTCCTGCCCCTTGACCATAGCTGACCAATCCAGCACCTCAACCATGGGCTCCAACACCATGTCAGGCTACTTTAAGGCGCACCCCACACAAGCGTACAAAGTCTCAAAGGCAGCCCTGAACATGCTCACCACGCAGTGGTCCGAATGCTACGCCGATGAGGGGTTCACCTTCATTGCAATCTGCCCTGGTGTAAGCTCCACTGCTATTCAAGTTCCGATACAAAATCCTGACATGTATCCAGTGGGTCAAATCCGACCTCGGTACCGACGCTGCAGACCTTACTGTTGAGCAAAGCGCAAACGGCATCGTCAAGCAAATCGACAGCATCAGCACAAAGGACAACGGGAAATTCTTGTCCATCCATGTACCAGGATGGGAAGAGAGGCATTACCACGGGGGCGAGAGGCCCTGGTAATCAACGACTGTGGCCCGTAGCATCAACGACCAACGAGCACGGTAGATGGGTATAGAGCACCTGAGATTCAGCGTATAGCATCCTAAGCAATTCAGCCCTGATTATAGTCCGTCTCCCTTTCCAGTCCAGCTGGTGCTCCCTGCCCATCCATGATGACAAACTCCTACATCGCTCAGAGAAGAAGTAAAAGCGCACTAAATTCCTCGCTCGGCGTTATCGCCGTGGTATATAGCGAGTACGATGAAGAAGCAGATGAAATCTAACAAGAGGGCCACAAAGAAGAAAGTCAGATGTCAATGATAGTGCTGTCGTGTATGTTGCTTTCAAGTCGATAATCAATCCAACATCTCCATCTCCACAGGATCTTCCTCTGCTCCTGACGGTCGCATGGAGCCCAGCACGGGGTACGCGCGCAGGACTTCTCCGAGATCGTCTTCGTCTTCGCGCTCGCGGCCGACGTCAGCGAGGCGCTCGTCTTGGGCGCGGACTTGGTCGTCGACTAGTTTGGCGGCCAGGTGGAGGGTCGTGGCGGAGATGGAGCGGTTCGCGTGGGCGATCTGTTGAGACCAGTCGGTCAGGTCTTTGACACCCACATGGAGGTGTTGGGCAGGGGAAATGACGAGGCATGTTCCGCCTTTGTTGAAGCAGGATGGTGAAGGGCAGTGGAAGTAGGTCCGAAGCTGATGTTCAAGGGTGCGGCGGCGTTCTTCTACCCAGTGGTAGATGGGAACAGAATCTTTGCGCTCAAGGGAGGGGCGATCGAGGTCATCCTTGGTGTCGTTCTGGGGTGGAGGAAGCTGTTCGTCTTCTTCGTCGTCTGAGATGGATACGCCGGGGGCTGAGGCGATATTTCGTGCGTCGTGATAATCTGTGATATAATGCGAGACAATATCCACGGAGGGAAACACTGTATCCTCATTTGGGGTATCGTCATTGTTTTCATCGTCGTCGTCGTCCATGATAGCTTCATCGGCTGTTTCGGCGTCTGTGTGGTTGACGGACATGTCTGCGTCCGCTTCTGAACCGTCATCTGAGGTCTGGTCTTCTCCGCCCATGGAGAGATATAAGATCGTCCAGTCGTTCATGTTCTCCATTGCAAATTCGTGCTCTTTCTCTCCTCCCATATCCTTATCCATCCATTTCTCCGAAAGTGTGCCGTCGCCCAGCCAGAAGCGCAGAATAGCATGGCGAGTTGCAAAATGAGCACTCTCGCCGTGATGTGGGGTGTGAAGTCTGGTCTCAATCTGCTCGCGGAGAAGAATATCCTGGAACTTGTGGTAGCCGGGACGTTGCATTGAAGTGGTGGTGGAGATCAACTCATTGTCGACGTAGATACGGTGACGTACGGTCCAATCTGGTCGCTCGAATGAAGGTTCTTCAAGATTAATAGCGATGATGGGCTTTACCGGCAGAGAAGAGTCCATGACCGAGTCCTCGTATCCCTCGTCTCCAGAAGTGATTGCAACATCATCGGTATTTGGTAGCTGTAGGTGCTTGACACTGCGGACCGAGCTATTCCTGCTAATGCCAGGTCGTGAATGGATGCTGAGAGCACTGCTGTTCCTGCTCACCGTCGGCCGAATTTTTGCTTTTTTCGATTTGGAAGCTCTCGAAGCCAGTGAAGTCGCACTGGGCTCTCTTCGTATGCGTTTGGAATTGGTGCGAATCGCTAGCGAAGCATTGGGCGACTTGCTCCCCTTTGCCGTTTCTCCATTGGTAGCTGTGTGCCCACCAGAGTGCTGTCTGGCACTCCGCCTTACCTTCTCGTCCATGGCTGAGGTTGTTGACAGGACCGGAGCATGTATGTGTTGAAGTGAAACATTACAGAGTTTGTTACGAGATTGACTGGTCTTGATTGCGCCCCGCAAAGTGATCGGCTCATCCGGGCGATCCCGTGTGAGCTTGGGCTGAGCCGCCCGTTTCCTGTCGCTTTGGGTGGAGTCGGCCTGCGTCTTCTTTGCAATAGATGGCATGATGATGAATGGAAACGAATTGGAGGACCTCGAATGAAGAAGATGTGAGAAGAAGTTACGATCCACAGCCCAAGAAGATATGGCGTGTCCCAACCCTCGATCTGGTCGTTGCAAGCCATGGTTGCAGCATTATCAAGTTCTTCTTCCCTGCCAACTCGAGCAGCTCTCTCCACGCGTCCCACCCGTTTGACGTAGGCGGCTGTTGCTCGAGCCACTTTGAGCGATTCATTTCACTCTGTCGATCACTGTCGACTAGGGAAATCCAGGCTTTCGGGAATTGCCAAATCCTCCACCACACTTTCTACTGCACAAACTCTCGTGTTACGCTGTATGATTTTATGACTGTAATGTAATATACCCACCAAACGCAATTCAAATGAGCTCGGAGGAGCCGTCAAGCCTGCTGCAGCAAGATCAAACACTCACTGCCGCCATCAACTTGCTGGGTCAAGATTCATACACCGCACAGCGCCTGGTGGGTCCCTTATAGAATCAATCTCGATACGAAACCTTCTGACCAGCTTGGCAGCAACATGCAGACGCACAGCACCTGCATCTTACCACGAGAAGATGTTTCATAGGTCCGATACCAGAGGGTTGGCTGAAGAGCCACCACAAGCAATGGTACAAGCACTATCTGGGAATCAACCATTCCTCGAAGCGCCCCTCCTTCTCCGCCCCTACCAATGTCGGTTCGCAACGTCGCATGACGGTGATCGATGGCCCTGTCAGGCCCAGCTTCCCTCAACCATCAGATGCTGTCGATGGCACCGCCGGCTCCTCTGCGATTGGTGCCTACGATCAAAGCCCTGCTGCCGAGGGAGAGGATGGAGGAGAACAAGAGGAGGCTTTGGTAAATGCGCCGCCTGCTGTAGAGATACCGAGAGCTAGTCAGGGGCAGAATGGCGAAACGCTGAGAGAACGAGGCGCTGCAGGTACAAGCCAGCCTCTATCAAAACTCGACCCACAGACATCCAAGAAAATAGATACCGAAGCTGGTCTGCTGAAGCCCAAGAGCAAGAGCAAGAAGAAGGACACAAAGCCAAAGAAAAAATCGACCAAGCCCCAGACGAAACGACAAATGTCCGCGACTTCGTTCAAGACCGCCAGAGAGAACCTCGAAGATACTGCACCAGTACCCATCGACACGCCGCAGGAAGAACACGAAGAGGCAACAAATGCGCCATCGAACGGCCCTAATAATCCTCCTGGCATAACAGTTGTTAACACAAGTAGCGCGAGTCCTCGCAACTCGGCAGCCATGCCCGGTAGTCTCAATCTGGCCTCGCCGTCATCACCCACCTTGTCCGGCATGGCTGGGTCTACTGCATCTTTGTTACACGTGGATCAGGGTGAAGTATCACGCGTCAATTCCAGGACAGCGCAGCAGGCAGATGGAGCACTTCCGTCTACAACTCGCAGAGCCTCTGCGACATCGCCAATCGATCGTCGAGCGAGTACAGCGCGAACAAAGGTTCAATTTAATTTGCCAGACGCTCGATCTAGAAGAGCAGAGCTGCAAGTACGAGCGCGATTTGCTCAAGCTGGGTTGAAGACCCGTGGCAGGATCGTCACTCGAGGTAGATTCAAGAGTGGTGAGATCATCAAGATGGAAAAGATGTTACTGCGTGTCGATCTTGCGTCCGGGTCTGAGCAACCCGAGGCCGACTTTACCGAAAAAGATAGCCAGCGCATCGATACCCGGGTCATTGAGAAATGGCGAGAATTCATGGTCGTCTGCCGCGAGTGCAGCACTCCTACGAAGCCGAAATCAAAGTCAAGTAGCGATGACAACGACGATGAAGCGATTACAGAGGACGCTCCCGAGTTCATCCTGCAGTTCTACCAAACCAGAGTAATTCCCGCTTCGAACGATAGGAAAGTCAAGAAGAGGTCAAAGCATGAAATCGCCCTCAGTCGAGCCGCTGTGCGGATCAACCTGTACTCTTCATTGGATAAGACTATCGCCATCTGCACACCAGAGGGACCGAGAACAAAACTATTCTTGCTACGGACAAGGTCAGGCACGAGCTCAGTCGAATGGTTCCACTTTCTTAGACAGATTTTGGGTCTTCGACGAGCAAGGACGATCCAGGTCAACATTCCAGATCTTAGTGCGACGGTACGACTTGACAATCCCTTTGATCGTCTCATCGATGACGAGGATCTTGAGAAAGCGGCCCAAGGGGACGAGGAGGCATTGATAAAGACTGTCGAAGCAGAATCGTCTGTGGCCAGAAACATTATCGACCGATGTCTTACCATGCTCGCCAAAGGTGACGAGTGGAACGGTGTTCTTGAAGCATGGGCTAACCATGATCACATTGGTCTGTGCTGGAAAAGATACGACAGGCTCGAGTGGGTGCATGGCGAACATGAACGGAAAATGTATGGCGCAAATGCCATGCTTCGCACACACGACCTCGAATTACGATCGAAGCAACACTATCCACAGACAACAAAGAACAAGAGCGACAAGACCGTCGCAGAGCCTGCTCCAGTGGAAGGATTTCTCATTCGATTAACGTCTCAGAAGGGCGCTCATCAGAGAATGGGCAAGTATTTCTTCAAGCGCCTCTATTTCACCACTCACAATCAATTTCTGGTCTTTCTTCGACCTGGTCATGCCAGACCTCCGCCGCCACCCACATTACCAATGACCGAGACCCTAGCTATTCCAACGGCAAGTCAGCTGTCTGGTAAAATCCCTCTCATCTATGCTGTCAACCCGTATCCGGCCTCGGACTCGTCGATAGAGTGGCTCGAGGATGGCTCGTCGCAGCCTGCCATCAAGCATGATGCCGATGCATCGGATGAGTCGGACCGCATCTTCTCCGCTCTACAAGAGAGCGACGGCTTCATCAATCTCTGCAATGTGCTCCGCGTGCGACCTTTCGACGCAAGCTCCACCGCTCAAGACGCCAGCCCTGACTCTGGCTCAGATGTCGACTTTGATGCAGACGCCACTGACGCTTCCCGTCCCGATGGGTCAACGAGCACCGTCGACGTCGAGCGCACCTTTGAACTCGTCCTCCGCAATGGCCTCGTGATCCGCCTCCAGGCCTTCAACCGCGCCACGCAACATGAATGGATTCTCCGCCTCCGCGCCCTCGTCAAGTACTGGACTGCCCGCGCCGCTGCCGATGTCTCCCTCTTCCGATCCGTCCGTCAAGAGAATCTCCGCGCACTCAACATTGACGAACGCGCCGAGGCCGAATTCGGCCAATTCGCCGCCAAATGGGAAGTCACCAAATCCTTCGCCAGCCCGGAACTATACAACATGTGCGGCATCTCGGGCTGCCGTACCGTGCACGTGTCCGGCCAACTCTACCGCAAGAAACGCATCCACGCCACGTTCGAAAAGGTCTACGTCATTCTGTGCCGCGGCAAGCTTCTCTTGTACCGGGACACGGAGCGCACCATCTCGGGCAAGAAAGTGGAGCACATCTACCACGAACGCATCGGCACCGTGGAGCTCAAGGACTGCTACCTATACAGCGGCCTGATTACCGAGTCGGACTTGCTTTACCAGAACCGAACGTTCGATAGCAATATGCCCGGCAATACGGCGTTGCCTCGCGTCTGGCGCGGAGATGGGTGGAGCAGTACGGATGAGGACGCGATGACGACGTTTGCGTTGTGGTCTGGGGCAAGGAAGGGGTGGTTTTGGAATAGGGACGGGACGGGGGCTGATGCGGGAGGAGGCATCAAGGGGAGACTGAAGAGGGTGAATCAGCTCGGTGTCAAGGGGAAAAGTATGGTGTTCAAGTGCAGAAGTAGGGCGGAGAGGGATCATTGGGTCTTGGCGATTATGGCGGAGATTGAGCGCGTGGCGAGGGATGATGGTGTGAGGGTTGTGGGGGAGAAGTGACGACAGATATTTGCTATGCGTTTGGGGATGCATTGCTTGCTTGGGATGGGTAATGAGCGTGGCGTCATGGCATAGCGGGTTGCTTGGTCATTTCAGTCTTCAGCATTGTTCATGAATCGGATTCTCGTTATGGTATCATCGCAGCTGAGTGTGGCTGATTGATTGCATTTAATGGGTATACTGCTGTGCCGTGCTAGGCCAAAATCGTGTCTGTCATGGCGATCTAGTCGCTGGGAACTTTGTGATCCACTTCGCATTGCCATTTCCTTGCGTTGGCTTTCGTACAGGTTCAGATCTTGCTCTCATCCTCATGGTCGGTCTTGACTTTCTTAGAGTCAGGCTCACCAGGGAGCTTAGGCTCACCAGACGGAGGATCCGGCAAGTCGAGCTTCTCGCCGGTCTTTGGCTCCTCAGAGACCTTCTCTTCCCCCTCAACAGCAGCTGCGGTGGCGTTATTCTTTTTACTGTCCTTGTCGGCTTCTTCTTCGGGTGGGCAGAATTGGCTGGATAATAGTCAATATGTATGCTTGCAGTCACGCCGAAGGACGACTCACGGTAGCCACTTGAGATAAGCATCGTAGTCCTTCTGCTCAAAGCAGACAAATACCACGTCCCTTACGCCCTCCTGTCTGCCATCTTTGACCGCAGCCTCCCTCTCCTCTTTCAGCCACTGCACCACCGTCGCAACCGCAACTTTCGCCGCCTGCTCCTTTGGATATCCATAGATTCCCGTACTCAGTCCCGAGAAACCAACACTTACACCCTCGCCCTCCTCCCTGCTGACAGTCTCCCAGTCCTCCTCAGCCTGCCCCTTCTCGCTCTTGTCTAGCTTCTCACCCAGCCCCTTGGCAAGATCCAGACTCTTCTTGTAACAGCCAACCAGCAATTCCTCCTCTCTCCCCTCCCTTTTCCTCCTCTCGACACCATATATCGGTCCAACGGCATGTATCACGTACTTGGCCGGCAGCTCATACCCCTTTGTGACCTTTGCATCGCCCGTCTCGCATCCGTTTAGCGTGTCGCATTCGTCATACAGATCAGGTCCAGCGGCACGGTGTATAGCGCCGTCGACGCCACCGCCGCCGAGAAGGGAGGAGTTGGCAGCGTTGACAATGGCTGTCAGGCGGAGCTTGGTGATGTCGTGGCGGATGAGATGAAGGCGGGAGTTGAATGTTGAGAGATGTGGGGGGTTGGGGAGAGTGTGTAGGGGCCCTGGGGAAGTTGTAGATGGAGTGAGCCTCGAGGTGGCGTAGAGGAGTGCGATGGAGGGAATTTCAGATACGTTGAGGGTTTTCGAGGCCATGTTTGTGAGGGTACGGCGCATGGGCCAGCGCGGTCAAGGTGGTGTGGCTGTGGAATAGACAGTGGAGCACTGATATGTGCAGACTCAACCAGGCTCACTCAGACATTGAAGAATGTGGAAGACTGATTCGTAGATTATTTTGTCCCGCGAAATAGTTGTGGATTTTGTTGTTGAGGTGTGAGTCGAAACTCGATTTCGTTGGAGAAGCTGCCTGTGAGAGCTTTCCCCGCAGCCTGATTCCACAAAACATGCGTGACGTCAGACGTCTTGTGTGACCTCGACCAACCTACAACTATTCCAGCACTAGGTATCCTGGAGTCCATACTTAAAGACCTGTGATGAGCTAACCAGATGCAAGACGAGTCAGCCTGGCAGTAAAACATCAATGGTCGCATGAGAGCAAGCTGTGTAGACCTAGTTGCAGATGCACTGAGAATAACCGCTTACCAAACTCTACTATCCATGTTTACCTATCAATATCTGGAGTCGAGCACGAACTTTACAGTCGCGATTCGCATCTTTCCACGATGATGCACTTCCTGCCTAGGCCAGGACTCTGAGCAGCCTCCATGGTGTCCTCCTCGAAGATATTGTTAGGGAGTGACCGTAGACAGGACCGTCCTTGGTCCTCCTGTAACTATTTTTGTCCAAGGCAGTTGCGCTTCTGCATTGCCGTTGGTCCAGACACATGGCACTTACATAGGCATCCCATAATTAGATACATTTGCACGACCAGCATAGTAGCAATACTACAGGTATTAATCTTCATGAAAACGACCTGGAAGACATCTATTGATATGGTTGATCTTCTAAGGGAATAATTGCATGAGGAAGAGCAGGCAGAAGGCCAACCCATCGACCAGGATGTCGGATCCGCTAGAGGGGATCGGCGGCGGGAGTGTCCGATTGGGGGAACCTGATCTTTGGTGGGACGACTTCACTCCTCACGTCTCCAAGCACTTCTTCCTCACATTCTCCGCACAATCATCCGCTGCTTTGTCAATTGTCCGAATGGCGCAGTGCAAGGTTATAATCCCTGCTAATCGACGTCTGGAACCAATCGTTGACTGTCCGCGCGTGGCAGACTGGCACATGTTCGCGCTGGCAGTGAACACTCTCAACGAACAGGATCGATGCATGCTCAACGTTAGTCGTCAAGATCTGGGCAAGAATGATTGACATATGCGAAAGGGCCTCGCCCGCTTCCTTCGCAAGAATCTCCGTCTGATCAGCTGACTTCGTGGCATTCTCGCCGGCGTCCACCTTGCCAAGCCGCCACTAAATCACGCTCACGACAGACTTCACAACCGTTTCACATCCGCCGGGCACAACGCTCCACCATACCCATTCAGTCTACCCCCTCTCTCCTTGAGTCGTCAGACTCGCCAATTCTCAACGTCACCCTCGTCCTGATTCGCTCGTCCCAATGCTCCCCTCCCTCCCGAAAGCGTAAGTGCTCTTCCCAACGGCTGCGATCTTTCCCTATCTCGTACTCGCAAGCTGAAATCACCCCTTCCCCATCCGTCACCCGTCCAGCGTCATTTGACCAGTCGGCCGACGAACTCCGGACACACCTGTCACGATCCCTGCGCGCCCGTACGCGTTCATCAAGGCAGCACACATGCGGACCAGCTGCACCAGCAACGTCAACGAGAAACGAGATTCTGTAACACACCTGTGCGTCTGCATATCTCGCGAAACGAGGCCCTCGAGATTGGCTTTAGCCTCGCATTCCCACCTCCTGCGCCGTGCCTCTGTGGACAGTTGTCCAAGGGGGTTCCAGAAGAAGAATGGCAAACGCAGCTACCACTTCACTATCCCGGGCTTGTGGGGCGCCAGAAGGAGCGTACATGCAGCCTTCTGCGCTCTTTTGCCTCGTTCGACGGTGCCTTCTCCTGCATGAAGACGGAGAGGAAAAAGATCGTGCGTAGGACAGACTTCCCGCTCGAGCTTCCAGGCAAACACGTCCAGATCTCTGGTCCAAAGGATGCACGTCTCCCGGACCCACTGTGCAGGGTGGTGGGGAGCAGAGTTGCTTTGTTCGAGTCGACTTGCTGGAAGGCTTGTGTGTTGGCTTCTGGACCCTAATCCGGGGTGGGAGACGACATGTGCTGTCATGTTACAGATGCATGGATAGTGGCGTGCATGTACTTGGGTACTTTTGTGCGTGAGCTGGATTTGGCAGCTGTTTGCTTTGCGTGGCAAGATGTGCTACGACTACTGTATGGTGGAATTAGTCAGCTTCTGCTACCTTGCTGGTTAGCTCTGGACGAGAGTCGCAGATTGTGCATGTACCGAAGTAGTGAGCATGAATGTTGTGTGACGACCGAATCAAGAGTCATGGTCAGACGAGCATGTCAGAGTCATTCGTGAGTCGTACATTCGCCAGTCATCCAGGCCGCAACACTGACAGGCAAAGTATTCTGCTATTGAAGCATGTCAGAACTTGCTAGGGACAAGATATACATCTTGCTCGGATCATCGAACGTATGACTCAAGGCAGCAATTACAGCATTCAAAGTACAATCTAGTGTTGAGCAGTGTCTTGAATTAGTCACAACAACTGACTGAATGGCATATACCACCAATACTCACCTTCGTCCAGAATCAAGCATCGTAGCGTTCGCCTCTTTCTTTGCCCTCAGTACCAACCCATGACCAGTATCGCCGCTTGATCGTCCCTCGTTCCCTTTCATGATCCCCTTCACAGTTCTTCCACCGTCCCCCGACCGTCCATCACACCGGAAGCCCAACCTTCCGCTCAAACGTCCATCTAAGCTTGCCTCTCAGCACCGTGTATCCGTTCGAGCCGCCCGTGCTATCCGCAAGAACACAACGAGAACGAGGCGACAACCTCATCGTAAACGCAGATCAAGCATCATATTCACCTGCCTGTATCCAGCCTACCTTTGCGCTGGCAAGTGTCTCTCGTCCTCGGACCTCTACATCCTCTGAAAGAGAGGAAAGCATGTAAGCGACGCCCATCGCCTAATCGGTCGCTTCGGGGATCAGATCTCGTAATACACTTGACAGGTGTCACACGGCGCCGAGCGAGACACTCCGCTGTCTCTCTCACTTCTTGCCCTAACACCCACTTCACCCACGACACCCGAATACGTGCGATGC
Organism: Elsinoe fawcettii; assembly: GCA_007556565.1. Classification (NCBI taxonomy): domain Eukaryota; kingdom Fungi; phylum Ascomycota; class Dothideomycetes; order Myriangiales; family Elsinoaceae; genus Elsinoe; species Elsinoe fawcettii. The sequence goes on along the minus strand of SWCR01000010.1, from coordinate 1,538,397 downwards.
GACAAACGGCTGAGCCCAGCGCAGCTCTCGTCTCGATCCGCGCCGCGAGACAAGCCTGTCCTGCTGACAGAAGGCAGACGGGGGACGAAACGATAGCGCGCTTGATGCGATCAAGGTCCATCGTCACCGGTATACTGCTGTCTCGCCTTACCCATGTCCGTTTCGGGACAGCGATGATGCTGGGCCGGCCGTCTCGGGTGAGGAAACAGTAGACACGTTGGGGGAGGTTGTAACGGCTGCCTGATTTGGAGGGTTGTGGGAGAACTAGAATGAAGAGGTGAGATCGGAATGGGTAGAGATGCTAGACAGAGGAGCTAGATAGAGACAGATGGTGGTCGATTGAACGTATTGGGAGGTGGGAGTCACGCTGCTTGTGCCAGGAGCCTACTGAGGGGAATCGGGCCACGCTAGGTCTCGCCCCTCGGAACAGCGAAGTGGCAGAGAAGGAGGTGCAGAATCCGCCTGAAAACATGGTGAAGACTCGTCGCAGTGCTAGCATACCATCATCATATCATCCTCGGTTCAAGCAATGCATAGTAAAGGGTGAACACCTCCCCCAAATCCTTGGTCCCCACTTTCCTCCCAGACACTATCCCGGTGAGTAGTAATCGAGAGTCAAGTCGAGTCGAAGCGCAAAAGCCTTCACCCTTACCCTCGGTGCATCCTGCCGCGATTGCGTCTTTTTACAGTCACTCAGATCTCTGGATCGCTTGGTTTGGTACGGGATCCTCTTTTCTTTCGCTCGGCCGAATTTTGATGGCGAGGCTAGAAAGGCTGTGAGCCGTGGGTCGAACATGGCGGGATGTGTCTCAGATATTGACTTCATGCTAAGGAAGGTCGAGGAGGGGCAGAAGGGGAATTTTGCTTATTTGCTAGCAGAGGTAAGTCTTTGTGCGGGGAGCAGAGAGTGTGTGATTGGAATGTGATGAAGGATGTTTCGGGGGGTCAGTGGTAAAGGAGAAAAAGCACAATTCACCAAGAAACGGTGATGAATGCAGATGATCTTGAGAGTAGACAGATTTCAATTCAGAGTCTTTTTTACTAGACTAAGCGATTGCGCTGCGCATCTGGGTATATGCACATGATAAGGAAAAAAAGCAGCGAGCGATCGGATGGTCATCCAGTCATCCTGAAGACTGGATTGATCCTTTTTCTAGTGGTTTGCACCACACCCACAGTTGGGTTCCCTTTCCCATGTTCCTCTGTCCCAGCAGAACGCCTCGCTAGTTGAACCCAATGACCCCTCAAACCAGTGATGATGACACCAAATGTGAAGAAATTTGATCAGTGACTCCGGAATACACCCTGGTACGCCGACGTAGAAGATCGTAAAATGAAGAAGCGAACGACACTGATCAATGCATCTATGCGTTGATCATGGATGAGAGGCGCATGCGCTCCTTGGGTGACTCGGACTGATCCCGCTCAGGAGCCTTGTGCTCGAGGGAAGGGTCGATGGAAGCGAGTGGCGATCGGAGCTCGTTGCCGTGTTGTGGCTTCATGTCCGAAAAGCTGGGGAGCTGGAGCTGGTGATGCGAGACGGTGGCTGACATGGGCTGGTTGTGGTATGGCATGCTGGTGGGGGTGTGTTGCTGAGCATGTTGCTGATCAAGCTGTGCGTAGATGTGGGGAAGAGGAGATTGGTGCTGGCCATACTGGAGCTGAGGGGCAGCGAACTCATTCGAGTTCCTGTATCCCTGCATCGGGTATGGGCTGAAGGCTTCCTGGAGCATCTGAGGACGCTTCTGCTCGTGACCCATGTGGATTTGGGTAGGAACGTTGTAGTCCTCCTCAGTGGGAGTGTAACCACCTGGAACACCGAGTCTGTGGTGGAGACCAGCGCTCTTCTGGTGGCTGAGAGGGGGGAGGTCGACTGGAGAGTTCATTGGGTATGGTGAGCGAGCGCTTGAGGCAGATGAATCCGAGATCATCGATGGTGCCTCGTTCGAGAGCTGTGAGTATGCTGATGGAGATGGTAGAGGAGTCTCGAAGCGGCCAGTGTTGGCACGGGTCATGGGAGGAGCTGAGAGGTGAGGAACCATGATGCTGGGAGGAATGTGTGCCTGTTGCTGGTAGATGGCTGGGAGGGACTGCTCGTAGTAGGTGCGGCCCTGCATGGCTCCATTGTAGTACATGGACTGGTCTGGCATGCCGTGGCCTTGACCCATCATCGGGTTGCCGCCGGACATTTGACCTTGCTGGCGAGCCTCCATCTCGGCGCGGCGCTGTGCGTTCCTTCTGCGGCGGTTCTGTCCACCATTCCACCAGTTCTTGACCGCGTTATCGCTGCGGCCATGCAGACGGCGGGCAATCTCAGCCCAGCGCTTGCCCATCTCGGCGACCATCTGCTCGATCAAAGCGCCCTCCTCTGGGGTGATCGGGTCGTGGTTGAGGTTGGGCTTGAGGTTCTGGTGATACCGCTCCCGGCATTGCTTGGGAGATCTGGTCTGAATCATGGAGGAGATGCGGACCCAGTTGTGGGCGCCCTGAGTGTGGACGAGGCTCAGGAGGAACTGGTCCTCGGCCTGGGACCAGGGACCTCTCTTGTGAGCAGGCATTGTGGATGTGGTTGGTGGCGAAGAAGAAGGATTGACTGTGATGCTGGTCAGTATGGTCGACGGCGATATGATGTCGAGGTTCACATACCTGTAGTTGAATATGCTTCTTTGGCAAGGTAGTGGGGTACGTTTCGACTGGTTGATGATCACAGTTGAAACCGGGCGTGCGAGGGCGTTATAAGGAAGCAGGTACAGATGTTCGAGCTGCCAGACAGTTGGCAACCGTGGGTGTTTATGTAGTGTTGGAACGTCGAGGGACGTTTTGGGTGTTAAATTTGTTATTGTCCTGATCTGACGGGTGCAACGGTGGTGAATGACCGCTTTGGATGCAGGGGAGAAGCAAAGTCAAAGCTGAGCTCTCGATGACAGTATGATGTGTACGGTCCGGGCGAGCACACGGTCTCAGACTGCCGGCCGATAGTTCCCAGGAGGTTGTGCGTAACGGTTGCGAATTGACAATCGGGGCAGAGACGTTGATAACGGTGCGGGAAGCGTAGGGCAAGTCGGTCGCGTCTTGACAGCAGGAGGAAGATCCGGCTGGATGGTGCTCTGGGCCGGCGAAAGAGACCTTATGTCTGGCCAGAGAGGGAGTCCGTGTTGAGCCCGCTTGGTCTATCCTATCTCGATTGGATCCCTATTCCTTTTGGGAGAGGGATCCACAATCGAGCTTTCTGTTCGGGGGTCTGAAGACGTCAGTGCTGGCGTAGAGTCTATCCCAGGCGTCTGGGACAGTGGTGATGCTCTTGGAGGGTGGCCGGATATGTGTGGTCCAGGGATTGTGACTCGAGAGGAGGGACTCGCAGATGGTCTTTGCGATGGGAGGGACTCTGCCTCTCCGTGTTAGCGTAGATGTACGATGAATGAATTTTTGATGCTGGATGGGATAAAAGTAGAATTGGGGGGAAGCAAAGATGGTGGAAGCTGTGGTGGTCCCGTGAAATCGGGGGGGCAATGTCAAGCCCACCACAAGTGGGACGCAAGGGAACTCACCTCGCACATTCTTGCGTGCCTTTGCTCTACGTCTCCCCCCAATAATCCATGGTCACTCTACTCTGGTTTGTGGCTGCCGCGATCCCTGTCCTCTGCTTTTCTTTTCGGATCTGCTTCCTTTTCACCCTTCTAGGGTACCATTCGTTCGTCACACTGCTTAGTGCTTGACTTCACACTACACAAGATGCTCCACACCACCCCATCACCACCTCTCCAACTCTCCGATGGCACTAGTCTAGCCCATCTGACGCCAGGCAAGCCTTCGCACGTGGTCGTATACAGCTACCCTGCTCCCCTCTCGGACTTGTCTTGGCTCATCTCAGTCAGCCGTTGCAATTGTGCCTGGAGACGTTGGACATCACCCGCATTCGAGCGAGACGTTTCAATCTTCAATAAACAACCGTTCGATTGTACTCAGGTCGCAATAATTGTTTCCTTAGAGCTGGTTGCTCGCTCAATCGAGCTGTCAAAGACAAGAGGCTGGATCTTTGTGAGCTACGTCCGGCGATGCCGATTCCTGATGGATTGGGACATGCATGCGGATTACAGTTTGGGCCTATTCGGTGAGTGCGATTCTTGATCAGGAATCTTCCTTGGACCACTCCCGACCGAATGGTGTTTGGGTGGGCTCCCCACGATGAGGATGCATTCATGCAGCCACAAACCCTGTGCTGCATGCATGTCAGGCTAAGGGACGCGCCTGCGGATGAGCTGCATAAGGTGCACAAGCATGTGTCGGCCGTGGCATCGGCCAACGCGTACCAGGAGAAGGAGCGGCCCGTCCTGATCGGCCGGTCGGTTTGGCTGGCCTGTCCGTGGCTGAAAGTCTGCTGGGCTTGCTGTCAAGCCTGTCCGTTGTCTGTCACTCTCGTTGCACCCACCCGGAGCGTGGGAAGCTTGTCCCCCGATCACTCCCAGGACAAGCTCGTGACGTTGCGACGGTCACATGAGTCGTAGAGCTTGCTCCTTCTCAGAGGGCAGTCTGAATCAATAACGCTGTCTACGATTCACACGCTATTCTTGTCCTCGTCTTCAGACTAGAAGATCTGCTGAACCGAGCCGAAATCCTCCTACGCGGTGTGCAGACGAATTGTCATGCTGCATGCGGCATTGAGAGGCCATTATGCAAACAAAAGCCGAGCAGGAAGGCCAGCCATCCTGGAACCATGAATAGGCGACGCTCCTGCTGCAGGAGTGCATGAATCGAGCGAGAGCATGCGTCAAAAGCCTACCAGACTTGGCAGAGGGGAGAATCCCGAAGAGAACATTGGCTGGTCTGATTTGAAATCGCCGGTACGCTAAACTGCTTTGGCTACCACCCCTGTCCCCTTTCCCTCGACTGCTTGCGCATCCCGGACCACATCTCAAGCGAAAGGCTATCAGATGCGGCAAGTCTAGTCGTCCCATTTCGTCTGTCATGGTCTCTTTGGGACGTGGAGCCCGCTGCAGTGGAGGAGGGGCGATATCAACAATGGTGGACGTCAAGGCGCGCCGGAGGATCATGCAGCTCACAGGCTTGAGATCTCATCCGGCGGGCAATCGAGCGCATGTCATCGCCTCCAATCTTGACATGACTAGCCAGACCAGAACCCAATTCGGAGTCCAGTCCGGATCGCAGACCAGCCGTGCCTATCTTACCTATCTGACGTGCTTACTACTACAGTAATCGTTATACAGATCAAACATTGGTTCTCGCAACAGTTACCAGCCTCCGAGGGAGACTTGTACAGCAGGCCTGACGATCCAACTTCTCGGGCTCTGAAGATGGTTCGCAGAGCGGTGATCTGCTGGCTTTGCATTTCTCCTTCGTCGTTCGTTTGGACAGGGGTGCACCCCTGTCCAAACCGACTTTTCGGGACAGTCCGCCGAGAGACGGACTCTCAGGAGGAAGCAATTGCACCCGACCATGTGGCCACAAGCACTCTGTCCGCGCATGCAGCTCTCGCGACTCCGATCTCCTGGTGGCCCTTTCCCCCTTGATTCTATTTGTAGAGACGTGGCCGAATCACTCCATAGCATTTATGGTCAGAGTGTCAGACGGGAAAGCGCCTTCAAACTGGACTGTGTGGCTGAAGTCTGGGATAGTCTTGATTGATAGGTGACATTATTGGGGAATCCGAAAGGCAAGTGATCACCAATGACACGGATTTGCCCCCAAGACTCGATTTCCACGCCCGGCCGTGCATCTCCGATCACATTGTGCGAGGCAAGTTTTACAGAGCAGAGTGGAGATTTTGGCAGACACCGCCGCACACCTAAGCCACAAGTTCTTTGTCGGTGTGATATCGCCCGAACTTGGTGTTCCCAAGGATCATGTTCCGCTGGTTGCTCTACGGGCTATCGACGACTACTCCACCCATCACTCTTTCCTGCCCTAAGGCTTCCTTCAACAAATGCTGGTGGTTCTCCTTTGAGGATTGCTGCATGGCAGCCACAATGTCTGCGCCGCATCACCACCATGCACAATCGGACTTGTCCGCAAGCTCGAAACAAAGCGAAGAGACTACTGCAGCCACATGCACACGAATCAGGACCGACATGCATAACAAAGTGATCGTGCCAACCCTGTCTAGCCCGCCATGGTCGGACACCCAAATCTGCAGGAATTTGCACGCACATTGTCTTTTTCGAGTCAGTCCACTCATGCCACATCTCGATGAGGTATGGTCATGTCTACCGTCGAAAATTCTTGAGACGGCCGTCCTTTCAAGCGCTACAGCCACCGGCCTATTTTTCGCTCTTCGTGCATCAATCAGACACCGAGTGCCGCAACAGCCGTCTTGATAATAATTGTCGCCGCGACATAGTCGAGGAGATGCATTGTCTGACTCGAGACCGTGAGATGCACGGCAGATCGTCTTGTGTGACTAAAGCACCACGGAGATAGATGCACCCACGACGATCAGCAGGTTACGCAAGAGCAAACGAACAGGATGACGCGCTGCGATACCTTTCCACCAAGACCCTGCTCTTTCAAGATCGACTCCGGGCCGGTCCTGACTTCACAACGGTTCTCCGAGCAGCTCATGGGGTCCCAAGAATCTGGAGATGAGGCCGATCAATGGCGACCCTGATCAGCAGACTAGTGGTCGATCAAAGCTGGTAATTCAAATACGGTGCAGTATCTCTCTTCGGATACAATAACAAGCATGATCGGCTGTCTCATCACAGGATGGAGACATTCAGGTCGAAACGATGAGATCTAGGCGCTCCTTGATCGGCCCCTGTCAATCTAATGCTTGATGGTCTTGAAACGCAGCACCATAGTGACGATCAGGACAAGTATCGATACATGTTTCATGCTCGAATTACCGCCGCATGTATCTTGGAATGTACCCATCTTGGTATGGTTGTAAGCTATCTGCTGTCTAGCGGAGTATGCCGCTTAAATTCTACTCTAATATGATGCTCTACTCATCGAACATGTCTCTCGGTCCTCGGCCTTCAGTAACCTGTTCACTAGACCTGTCCACTTGTCTATCATGGCTGTGTCTCATGGACAACGTTGTCAACACTAAATCCATGGACTCTGTACAAATCCGCTGTACTGCTTACTATAGCTTGCCACCAGAGGGCATATTGATTGCCACAACGCTGAGCAGAGCGTCCCCAATTGCATTCGCCTCTGCACAACACACTATCGGTGACCATGTCATCATATCATGTCTCGTATTTTTGTCGACATATTCAACGTCTCTTTGAGCGTTCACAGCAGGCAAATGCAGTGCGGAGCTGTTAAGTGAATACAAAATAGGCCATGTCTCATCTTCAACATCGAGACAGGGCGATGGCACGTCAGCCAATCAGAGGGCTTTCTCGGTCGATGCCGTGTACTTCCGGATGTTGTGCATCCACCAACAACCTCAACTCGTCGATCACCGACATGAACCCCTCACGATCAGTGAAATGACCATCATCACAACCGTAATGTCTAGCAGTCGCAAATGAGTTCAAGAAATTATGATCCGGACCCAGATGCTGTGCCTAGTGGTTCCCTCGCCACTGCTATCCTGGTGCGTCATACCCAGCGGTCATGTATCATCATACAGGCTAACTTGACCTAGTCGCAAAGAGACCTATCAGCTCGAATACCAATCAACTTTGTCACGCATCCAAGTGTCTCACTGGCTTCAGCATGCTTTAGTGGTAATCGCTACGAGGACAATGCAATCAAAAAGTGTCTCAGCAATCTCCTGTCCACAGGCTTCAGGCGCATCTTACTCGATGTATACTGGGATCCGCTGCTAATCCAGTGGAGTCTCTGCCCGGCCGCTGTACCGTCACAATTGGCAGATCCGGCCTCGTCCAGCTCAGAAGCAACAAGGTCCGCGGTGCAAACTACTGGACTCTCCATTTCTGACTTGCCTACCACCGGCATCATACCCAGACATCGACCGACCGATCGACCAGATGATGCCTTGCTCAACCTTGAGAGGCGACAGACACCGACAGCGATCGCCACGCCGTCAGCAACCGATAGTCCGAGTGCTCCCTCTTCTACGACAATCCGAGCATCAGACGTACCCGCTCCTACGGAGGTTGCTGGATCACCTGGGCTCTTCCAGCTGGGACGGTACCAGTGCACTTCGACAGCGAATATCAATCTCATACGTGATGTCTTCGAGGATCACTTTGTCAATACCGGGAACAACCTGAACGCTACTCTCAAGTACTTGATACTGAATATTCGACCTGCTCAAGTACTGGCAGGCGAAGACTTTGATCCCGACTCTGTTGCCCCATCGGACTTGTATCCCATATCAAGAACGCTGAATACCACTCTAGCACCCTTCATCTACACGCCAGTCAATTTACAAGATCAAAGAAGTAATCTGAATGCGTCCTGGTTCGCAGCGCCCTTTGATCAACAGCCAGACACTTTGTACTACCACTACACAATCAATCAGGCTAATGTTGCCACGACTGAAGATGGCTGGCCGAGTGAAGGATATGCAGAACTGATACAGGCAAAGCGGATACTTGTCGGATTTGGCACTTCATCCATTCCTGTGGAGCAGTACAACACAACTCTGGACAATGCCATCATCTTCCCACCCGACATTCTCACCACACCGCAGAATGTTGCAGCCTCATCTGCAGGGGCGGTCACTTCCGGTTGTCTGTACACTAACACTTCCTTTTCACCTTTCCAGTCCAACATCTCCTTCGCCATCCCGGCCGCTTCCTCCCTCTCCACCTTCTCGACAGACCCCAACCAGATCTACAACATCTCCTCCTCTCTCTCTGCATGCGGCATCTCCCCTCTCCTGAACACCACCCTCAACACCCCCGCCACCTCCATAGCCCCCTACACAACCTTCATCCGCTCCGCCCTCTGGTCATGGCAACCCGACCAACCCTCCTCCAACACAAACGACACCCAAACCCGCTGCGCAACCCTCAACCTCACCGCCCCGCAATCCCGCTGGCAAGTCAGCCCCTGCACCTCCCGTCTGCAAGGGGCATGCCGCATCGCCAACCAACCCTACGAGTGGACCCTCTCCACCCAACGTGGGCCATACGACTCCATCCCCCGCGTCTGCCCGCCCAACAGCACCTTCTCCGTCCCCCGCACCGCACTGGAAAACAGCCATCTGCGCGCCGCTGTCGCCCGGCTGCGCGGCGCATCTGACGCCCCGTCTCTGGAGGCGATCGATCTCTCCCTCTCCGGCTTCGGGGACGACCAGCGGTTGGCGAAACGCCAGGATCAGGATACCTTGGTTTGGTTGAATCTGAATGATCTGGACGTGCAGGGGTGTTTCGTGCAGGGGATTAATTCAACGTGTCCGTATGCGCCGAGGGCAGGGGAGGCGAGTAGGAGGGTGATTGTGCCTGTTGTGGCGGCTGTGATTGTTTTCGTCTTGGCCGGCTTGACGGTGTTTGTCAAGTGTGCGGCCAATAGGGCTGGGGTAAAGAGGAGGAGGAAGAGGGGGTTAGGGAAGGGTAGGGATGGGTTGGGGGAGTATGAGGGGGTGCCGTCTTGATTTTTCTTATATCGGACAGGAATAGGATGGCGCATCTGGGTGTGATACGGTGCGGATGCGGTAGATGGCGTTTGGGTTTCTTGGACGATTTGGAAGCTTTGGATTACGTCTGGTGCTCTGATGGCTGGCAGGCTGTATCGGTATTTAGGTGGCTGGATCATTTATCTTATGGACGGGCGTATATACATGGAAACACTGGAAGAATGGTGTTGTCTCGCGACTGGATCTCTAGAAGCCACATTGAATCGATGCTAGATGCTTCTCATTGGAAACAAATCTGCTCCACCACTGTTCGGTATTCCATCTGACTCACTGGCGCACCACTGGTGATATGTACTCAACAGCTCACAATCACAAGAATTCTTGCGAATTACTGCTTGATGAATCTCGTGCTAAATTATGCAAGGGGGTATCGATGCTAAAGCTGTGCTGCTGGGTATCCTAAACATGGTCCATCATCGTCGCTGAAACGCAATTGTGCCAACCAAATAACGTGTGCGCGTGTATCTCTCCCTATGCCCTGTCTCTACCTCTTCCATCGTCCCATTACGCCTCCGCTAATCCCGCATCGTAGCTCATCCTCTTCCTGGCCCCCTCAGCACCTCCTCCATAAAAACATCCCCTCCCTTCCCCTCCACCCACCTCCTCCACACCTCCTCACACGCATCCTCCAATTCCCCCACCCACCTCCTCGTGTCAAAAAGCCTGCTCTTCCACCTATGCTCCGTCAGCACCCTCCTCAAATCCAACAACCTCCCCTTCCCCTCCCCCTCCACCTTTCCCCCCTGCACCTCTTCAGCCCCAGGATACCGCAATCCCATCGCCAATCTCACCGCCTTGGCCTCATAATCCCCCTCGCTATCAGCAATCAGGTCCCTCTCCGCCTCCGCCCTCCCCTCGTCCGGTAGTGCGCCCTTGAGGATACTAGCCGCCATACGGGAACACATCTTGTACTCGTACCTCGGCCACGTGAGCAGTGGCGTCCCGCTCCACAAGACGTCCGCGGCCGTGGTGTGCGCGTTGCACTCCGGTGTATCGAGGAAGAGATCCACGACCTTGGCGCGCGCGATGTGTTGGTTTTTCCCAGCCACGTCGGTGAAGATGACGCGAGAGGCGACTTCTGCGCCGGCCCAATTGGTTGCTGTGCGGAGGAGGTTGGCCTCGCCTAGATCAGGGAAGCGGAGGAGCCAGAGGACGGCGTTGGGGACGCGGGAGAGGATGCGGAGCCAGGAGCGGAATGTGGAGGGGTCGATCTTGTAGAGCTGGTTGAAGTTGGCGAGGATGACGGTCTGAGGGGGCAGGGAGGGAAACAGTTGTTTGCGCAGGGCGAGGCGGGTGGAGAGCTCTTGCGGCCAGGCCATGGGTGGGCTGGCGGAGTCCGGGGCCGATTGCCGGTGGTCGCAGCAGAAGAAGGTGGAGCGGGAGAAGATGATGTTTTCGCCGTAGACCCAGGTGTCGGATTTGCTGGGGTTGGGGACGCTGTTGTTGTCGAGGAGCTGATCAGTGATGTCGACGTTCCGGCGCCACGGTCGAAGGGTTGAAGGAGGGATCGAGGTGCTGTCGGCGAAGAGGTAGTCGCACCACTCAGCGCCGAGCGTGCCAGCAAAGCCCATGAAGGACATCTGGATTGGCGCCGGTCGAGCGGCAAAGACTTCATTGCGTGCACCACGGGTGTAGCCATTGAGATTGACGAGAATGTGGATGCCATCGCTGACGATTTGATGGACAAGCTTCTCGGTAGACCAGGTGGATGCGTCGTGGAAGTGTGGAGCCTCAGACTCTATCTGCTGCCTATGCACAGAATTGTCGGTTGCGGTCGTTGCATAGCAGTATGCCTCGACTCGAGCTGGATCGTGCAGGCCAAAGACGGATTGCATAAGATGCGCAAGAGGATGATTGTTGAAGTCGGATGAAACATACCCAATCTTGAGAGCCGGAGAAGGTGGCGCAGGTGGTGGGAAGACGGTCCTACCAAGCCAGGGAGTCTTCAGCGTGGATGCAGATATCCTATACCCGTTACGTTGCGATATGAGTCGCACCTGTCTGGCTGAGAGCGGACTTGTAAATGTATGGAACGGCAACACGGTCGGTGCAGGCGGTACCGTCAAGGAAACAGGCAATTGAGGTCGTCGGTAGTGCGAAACACCTCGCTCGTGCTTCTTGACATATTTGTCGCGATACCATCGCCATGTGACACGACGGGAAAGACGCTCAACGAGTCGCACGAGACGAGCGCCTTCGTACTTCTGACCCGACCAGCTGACAAGAGTCTTCTGGATGTTCTCTCCCTTCTCCTCGTCATCGGTGTGATCATCCTCTAGCGCGAGAACTTGCATGACCAGATCTCGAATAGTCGAGCTGTTCAGAGTACCCAATCCCCAATCTTCACCTTCTGATAGTTGTCTGTCGACAATATCGACCACACGTTTGATCCAACCTGAACTTTCAACACCAGGCTGAGTAGGGTCAACAAGCATGCCTTGGTCGTCAACATGCCAGCGGTCGTACGAGCCATTGCCAAGTGCGATTCCGCCTCTTGACTTCCACCTACAGACAGAATTGAGAGCATTGGCAAGTCCGCATACGGCCTCTGCAAAGTCAGGGTTGACCTCGACTGCACGGTTATAGTAGTCGATGGCCTCGCTGATTCTACCCTTGTCCTTGACAGCATTCGCCAAGTTTGCAAGCGCAATGTCGAACTTGCCATCACACTGCACCGCTCGTTTGTACATTTCAATGGCGGCATCCAAGAGACCAATATCCTTGAGCAGACTACCGAGGTTTGTGTAGAGATGTGCATGGCGCGAGTCGAGTGCCAATCCGTGGTTGTAGTAGGCCAGTGCGAGCGCAATACCACTACCCTCAGCAACGGAAGGCATTGCTTGTTCGATTGGTGTCACTTTTCGTGGTTTCTGAGGAGGAGCCGCTGACTGTTGTATCCCAGCTAGGAGGATACCGACGTTGTTGGCTGTGGACGGGCTGGGTTGCAGCGCAAGGGAGAGATAGTATAACGCAAGTATCTCACGGACGCCAGAGATCAATTGGCAGACTTGATTGCCCTTAGCACTAGCAGACATGCCATCTTGGAATATCTTTGCTAACGACAGGAGTGAATTGCTGGTGGTCAAGATCGCACTTTTCCGTGCCAATGCCGAAGCATCGGTGGGTAGCCAACTCAAACCAGGCAGATCTCCTTGGTCAGGGAAGCAGAGTTTTGCAATCTGAACAGCTTGCTCAGGATAGAGAAGTATCGGGTCAGTGGACGTCACAGGCGACGCAGGGATGTTATGCTCGGCGTTACCGGCAGAGATGACATCAAGCACATGACGAACGACATTCTTGATGCTCTTGTATCGACGACCGGTAGCGATCAGTACAACATCCTCGAACGCACGAGCAGCGCCGCTATTGTCGCCCTGGGAGTACATCATGTTGCCTTTTGCGTGCACCAGAGAAAGCATCCGGCCATTATCGCTACCTGGAATGGTGTATCCGCTCGAGCCAAAGCCAGGTTCGCTCGCACCGGAGTCCTTGCGCAAGTTATGAGGTTGCCCTTCAGTCTCGATGTCGTAATCGAAGGTGATCTTGTCAGATAGTTCGGAAATGCAAGGCGATCGACTTGCGAGAGACGATGCATCGCTCTGCTGATCTGTGGGCTTGAGCTCTTTCGAGGTGACACGCAATCTCTGCTCAACAAATTCGATAACCTTGACGGCATCTCTGCCTCGACCGCTCGAGCAAAGAAGGCCGACCAGGTGCTCCACAGCTTCGAAGTAGCTTGGAGCCTGTTTCACTGTCTTCGTCCAGAGCTGCTCCGCCTCTACCTTTCTGCCAAGCGCAAGTAATGTGGCCGCCAAATTTGCTGTCGCCTCAATGTGTTTGGGGTCGAGATTGAGGACGCGATTGTAGAGCTCCAGAGCTTTGTGATGATCACCCAGACCATAAGCCAGGCAACCACTGAGGTTCAGACCATCGATCCATTGCCATCCAGTGTACTGGCAAAGCGAGGTCAAGGTCGAAAGTGCGTTCGTTGCACGAGGAACCACAGTATTTTGCGCCGCATATTGAGCTGCTGCCGTCGCTATAAGTGAAGAAGACGATCGACGTATCGTTTTCATACGTTCGAGTTGCGGCCCTTGCGGATATGGCCAAGCTGATTGTTGATTAGGGTAGGAGTGGTGCCTCATCGGAACATGCTGATTAGTTGCATCTCCACTCCACTGCCTGTTGTCGAAACGTTCCTGCACACCATTGGGACTCAATCTCGGACCATGTGCGTGCGGGTTGATGCTCATATAATCCTGAACTTGAGATCGTTGGGCAGTGGGCGACCTTGGAGCTGTGGTCGAGGGAGTTGTTATGCCGTCTGGCGTGACTACTGGAGAATGTCCTGTCGAGGATGAAGGTGGCTTGGGATATATGCCAGGTCTTGTGTTGGTGTGCCCATGTTGAATCTGTGAATTCGTCTTCCTGACCTGCTCGAGAAAATGCAGAAGTTCCCGGTAGGTACGCAGGGCAAGATTGAAGATGCGCTCACGGTCTTGAGCACTAGCTAATGCAGCCTCGGAATCAGCGAGAGGTTCCGCAAAAGGTACAGCAGGCGGCGATTGAGGTATGACAGGACTAAGTTGTGCGACATTCGAAGAGTACTGGCTATAGGCAAAAGAGGTATCGGGCGAAATCAGATTAGGTTGTCGATTAAAATACTGCGGTCTCATAATGCCAGCGTCAGGAGATTGTTGTGGGTATGCCATGGGCATGGGCATGCGCAGTCCCAATCCATGGACTTGTTGGGTGGTCTGAGGATAATAGCGCGGATCACGGATCGCATTTGCTCTGTACGGTACAAATGTACCATCATGCCAATAAGGTCCAAAAGGTCCATTGCCGTTCAGCGAAGATGCTGTGGGTCCGTAGAGCTGACCGTGCGCCTGGATTACAGTTGCGCCCCCTTGAATCAAAGGGTTGACATACTGGAGAGGATATGCCTGACCTTGAAACATGATCGAGTCGTAGCTCGGTTGATGAAGGGACACAGGGTATGGCGAAGGAACAGATCCTGTAGGCGTTATGAGCTGCTTGTAAGAACCTGACGGATGTAGACTGCTCTGGAATCCAGCATTGAAGGTGCCACTAGGAGTCTTCCGTCTCAGCGTGTTCTCCGCCGACACAGGATATGCTGAGGGGTTCGCCATAGAATGTCCCGCATAGCCAGGCGGTATGCTCAAGCACATGTTTGTCCTGCTAGGTCTAGCCCGACCGTCGAAGTGAGGAATGGGCATTTGCTGACTTGTCCGACTCTGATCTTGACGCCAAGTCCCAGCCCACTCAGGTATGGCATCCTGACTTGGGTATGCGCCAGGAGGCGGTGAGCCTTCATCTGGACCCATATTGGTTCTGGTTGCGGAGTGGGCAAATTTGAGCATGTCAGCGTCTATGCCAGACCTGGGACTTCACAATGTGAAGTCAGACATGGACGCGATGGTCGTCTCAAAAGAATGACACCGTTGTATTCCGCATTTCAAGCATCCTCCTGCTATACCAGGTATGTCTCGCTCTTGCAGATGTACTATATGCGGGTCCCGCGTTTCGCTTGGTCCTGCTGGCCCTACTTTGCCGAGGACTGTAATCGGAAAATTGTAGAGCGGTCTGTCAAGAGACGGTGAAGACGGCAAGCGAGCAATATGAAGCGAAGAGATAGATGCGAATCTCTCAGGATTCCGCGACCACTTTTAACCAAAACAGAGCGGTCAGACTGTCAGCCAGTGAGTTGGTATTCAAGGCGAGCCAATCACTCTTCCCGCGCTCGTGGTTGCAGCAGTCTCTTACGCGGTCAACTGCAGAAGGATCCGATCGTGATCTCGCTGGTAACTACGGTGCAGGCTGTGGTAGTCGGATGAGTCGGTGAGTATGTCCAGGAACAGATCCGAAAAGGTTGGAAGTGAAAAGGTGTCAGCGACGGCATTCTCTTTTCTCTTAGGCAGTCGAGTGACAGCGATGCGACAGACGAACAGACGATGATCTGCGGCGGAGTGGAATCCATGCGGCATCCTTGAGTGATTGGCGCGACCCACTAGACAGCCACAACCGCGTAAAGAGGCGTGAGAGGCTGAGAGACGCCAGTCAAGTGTGGTCCAAGAGTGCCTGACCTCGCCGAAACTTGACGGAAACTTGACCCCAGCTTCGCGTTGAAACACTGACATTGGTACAGACCTTGTACCTCTTTTTTTGCTCCACTTCTTCGCTTCGTATCTTCTTTCAACGTCTGCAACCGTAAAGATTTTTAATCCGCAGCAGGGGTTGTAGATGACACCGACACGTATCTTGTTTTTTTTCGCTGCATCCTCCCGATCAGTCACCCGCTGCGTCGCGTCGGTTTGAGCTGGTTTGTTTGAGGCACAGCATCTGCTCGCATGGTGGGTCGGTGATTAGACTTCATTAATTGGTACGTGATTGGGGCCAGTGGTTGGAGGTTGATGTGTGGTTGACGGCGGCAGGGCTGCTTGTTTCTTGCGCTAGACCACGGCAGCGTGCAGTAGGCAAGATGTGGCACACAACCCTTTCTCTTGATCTCTCTTGAACTCGTTCCCTCGCCGAACCACTTCTCGCCATCCATTTCGGCTTCGTGCAGGTGAAGGCGGGTCGAGATATTGATGATCGACAGCTATGCGAGACTGGCCCTGCATCCGGTGACTTTGATCCATGTCACAAGTTACCATTTCAGTTCCCGCCTAACCTGTTCATCCTTTGTCCAGTTTGCTTGCCCCGCGTACGCCGGTTTACATCTGACAAGACTTTTGGTGTGTTTTCGGAGATACAAGCTTAGTCCTCGATTGTGTCACCTCGGCCGAGGCAGCCCTTCATCCGCCAGATACACCACAAGACTACATTGATGAATGGATCGAGAACTACTTCTGAGTATTTCATGGATGAGCTAGATTCAATTACCAAAGACAACTCAGGACGGTATTGGTTGTACAACCACCAAATTACACGATCATGAATGTAGACCTTAAAGATGGACCACCATGTCCACCGCCGAAGCAAAGACATTGTGGTGAGTAATTGGACTGTCAAAAGACTATCATCTCCTTTGCACCAAAATAGCCAGATACCAAGGATTTCCATGAGGAGGTATAAAGCAGAGTGTTGGCAAAGGGTGGACATTCCACAAGACGCACAATGAGAAACATCGTGCAAGTCAATAGAAATCGGCCTTGACGCCGGGATATCATTATGCATTTCAGCATCTTTGATGCTGGTATTGGGAATATCTACTCCTCAGGAACTACGCACAATGTCAGCATTATTCGCGGCATGTATGTCATTGTTCGAACGTACTCTCAATCTCGCCAGAGTCAATGTCATCACTGACAGCCTTCGGGCTCCTGCCGTCAACCTGGCATCCAGTAGAGAAAGCAGTTCCGAGGATCTCCTTGACGGTACCCTTAAGATCCTTTGCCATGGACTTGAACCTCATCTTGCGCGCGATCTCAATGATCTCATCCAGAGGGATCGACTTGGTGTGCTTGATGTTCTTCTCCTTCTTGCGGTCTCGGGGAGGCTCCTTAAGAGCCTTGATGACGAGTGATGAAGCAGAGGGAACGACGGAGACGGCGGCTTGACGGTTTTGGATGGTGAGCCTGACGGTCACACGGAGACCTTTCTGCGATATCATGAGTTACCAGGTACATATTGCTTGAGCTGGTCGTTCTTACCCAGTCACCGGTAGCCTTGGCGATATCTTCACCGACCTTCTTCGGTGAAAGACCGAGAGGGCCAATCTTTGGGGCAAGCGCAGAAGAAGCACCGACTTCACCACCAGTGGCCCTCAGGTGGATGACCTTCACCTCGCTGGGATCGAATTTGGGAGCTGCAAATGACAATTAGCCAGGCTCTTTGAGCCATTGACCAAGAGGACGATACTTACGCATGGCTAGTGCGCAAGGTAGTCAATCTCCTTGGTAGTTGAATGGAGGTGTATTGGTTGGTGGTGATCTCGAAAACTTTCAAATTTCATGGAGAATCTTCATTTCGCTAGCAAGGTGCGCCGCGGGACCGGCTGAAAGTCGGCTGATCTGGCCCCGGCCTTGGCACGAAACCCTGACCTTGCGGGAGACCAAGTTGCAACATCTGAACTTATTTTATAGAAAGGTAGACATTAATTCTTAACTCACTCTTCGCTCCTTTCACACCATTCTCACAGACCATCATGGCGGATCAAGGGCAGCCAGAAGGTATGCCTGTCTTCCAGGCACCACCAGGAATGCCTCAACCGACACCAGAGCAGATCGCGGAGATGCAGCGACAGCTGATTGAGGAAGCCCGTAAAGCCGGCGTGTCTGTCCAGCAGTATGTCGAGCAGCTCAAGGCGCAGGCTATGGCACAACACCAGCAACAGATGCGCATGCAGCAACAAGCACAGCAACAAAGTGGTCAGCAACATCAACACCAGCATGAGCATGAGCAGCAGCAAGGTCAACCACAAGCGCAGCAGATCTCCCTCAACGGCGATCACCCTCCACCAAAGCCAGAAGCTCTTGCCGTCGCCAACTTCCTCAAGTCGCAAGACCTGAAGCCACGAATATCACTCTTCAATAACGAGCGCAAGGAGATGTTTAGGGTCAAGCGCGCTATCCGAGCTCTGGAAAGCCCCGCTTACAAGAAGGCGAGAAGCAAGAATCCCCTATTACCAGACGTGCATGACAGGGTTACCGCCGAAAACACATTCAAGATGCTGCCAATGTCACTGCTGGCGCTGAGAGTCAGCAAGGTAGATCCACATGAGGGGCACAATCACGGTCCAAAGAAGAGGGTCAAGGGTCAGTGGTCTGTCAAGGTTGAGCAGCACCAGGTACGTTAGGCGTTCAAAGTTCTGATCAAAGCGAAAGGCTGACATCCTTCCAGGAAGCACATGACGACATGTACTACATCTGGATCTACGAAGGGTCGCAGATCAAGACCAAGCTGTATGCAGTCGGTGCGCTTGCTCTCATCCTTGCAGTCGTCTTCTTTCCCGTCTGGCCATACAAGCTTCGGCTTGGGGTCTGGTACCTCAGTATGGGCGCTCTTGGTCTCCTCGGTCTCTTCTTTGGTATGGCAATCGTTCGTCTCATTGGCTTCATCATCACCATGTTTGCCATTCCACCCGGTATCTGGCTCTATCCGAACTTGTTCGAGGATGTCGGCTTCTTTGACAGCTTCAAGCCTCTGTGGGCATGGCAGGAGACGAAAGAGAGCAGAAAGGCGGCCCGCGCAGCTCAACGAGCGAAGAAGCAGGCAAGACTTGAGAGACGGGCTGCCAGGATGAATGGCCACCAGCATGGTCACGTCGAGGAGGAAGAGGTCGAGGAGAGTGGTAGCGGCGAAGAGGAGGCAGGCGAGGGGGATGTTGAAGTCACACAAGGTACAACTGGTGCGGAAGTCAGCCAGGGTCAGGTCTCGCAGAGGAAGGCGACAGTGGAGGAGGCGGATGACGAATAGGTCTTCTGATTCTGCGATTCCCGTCTTTTCCCTTATACCATGTTTAGGTTTTCGGCATGGCAGGACGAGCTCATCGCTCAGGAGTGCATCAAGTATGGCGTTCAGGGAACACTGTCCACGTATGTACACGAGTTCAAGCTTTCTAGCTATATGCATCGTCTAATTCCTCATGCTCTCATCTTGCCGACCGAACCGAGCTGCTTGGTCATTTATACAACAAGTCCTCCACCATCTCCCCAATAGCCAAGCTACTCGTCAATCCCGGGCTCTCAATCCCACACAGATTCACAAAGGACCCTCCAAACCCCTCTTCATTTACAATATAAAAGTCCTTCCCCCCTCCCCCTTCCTTACCCGCCAACTTTGGCCTCACACCACAGTAATCAACCTCAATCTTTCCCCCGTCCACATCTGGCAAATAACTCCTAATCTCCCTCACCGCCTCCTCCATCCTCTCCTGATTCACAGTAGGCTGGTAGTCCGGCTTCTCAACCCACTCCACATCCGGCCCAAACCTGACCCTCCCCTGCAAATCGAGCGTGAGATGGGTTCCCAAACCACCATGCCCCTCCACAGGCGCAGGGTAAACCAGCACTTTCGGCCGGGGCGTCTTCGAGGCGTACGAGAAATACGTCCCCTTCGCGAAAAAAGCCTTCAGATGGCGTTCCGGAGGGAGGACCATGTTCGCTACTTGCACGGCGTACAGACCCGCTGAATTGACCAGCGTCTCGCTCGTGACGCTATACTCTTCTCCATCGGCGGAGCGGACGTGGATCGTCCATTCCCCCGACCCTGCCGACGGGGGATCAATGCGCACTACTTCCGATGCGAAGGCGGTGTCGCCCCCGGACTCGGTGAAGGTGCCGTGGAGGAATTGCATGTAGCTGTGGCTGTCCAATATGCCTGTGGTAGGGGAGAAGAGGGCGCCAGACTCGGCGCGGATGGAGGGTTCGAGGCGCTGTTCGGCGGTGGTGAGGAAGCGCGTGGGGACGGAGAGCTGGTTGGCGCGGGCGTGGATGGTGTCGAGAGCGGCGCGCTGGGAGGCAGTTTGGGCGACAATCCATTTCCCGCATTGCCGATAAGGGATGGAGTGCTGTTCGCAGAGCGAGTACAGGAGGGACTTGCCTTTGGTGCAGAGGGCGGCTTTGAGGGAGGTGGGGGCGTAGTAGAGGCCAGCGTGGATGACCTAGGGGAGTTAGCGGTGATCCACATAGTATCCGACAAGAAGTGGTAGTCATTAGACTCGTGCGTGTTCCGGAAAAACAGCACGAGAGCAACTTACCTCACTGTTTCGACTGCTCGTCTCGGTCCCAACTGCTCCGTGCTTCTCAATCAAGATACTAGATACCCCATCGCGCTGCTGCAATTGCCGCGCGATCGCAAGACCGACTGCTCCTCCTCCGATAATGGCATGCGTGAAATCGGCGTTGCGCCCCGCTGTGCCTGAGAAATGCCGGCATTGCTCTGACAGCTTCCTTGCTGTGCTTCTCCAGAGAGGGGCGAGCATGTCGCCACCACGAGCAATTCTATATATGGGGGTTCAAAGGACCGGATCACTATAATCTTGCAACCCTATAGAGATGGTAACGGCATATTGGTAAGAATCGCGCTTACCTTTACACATTCTTCACAGAGACAGCGAATATCGGAGGCATACTGCCAGTCACGCCTATACGGCATCTCAGAGCCGAGCTGAACTGAGTCAAAGACGATTTCTCCCACAACACCTCCTCTTTTCCTTCTTCCACAACATCAAGTAAGTGCCAATAAGTACCTATCAAAATTTTCATTGATTCCTAATCTGTACCTGTGTTGAAATCTCCCAGCTATGCTAATATACAAATGCCATCTAACCATCATGCATGAACCCATATTGCTTTCCATCACAGAGCGTCCAGCACTCACCACCTTCCGGCCCTGCCCTCCTCTGCACCCTTGCCACTAACATTCCTGCCCCTCACGCCCACCGGTCCGTCATCCCTCAACTCGACACCCGTCCTGCTCACCACCCTGTTCTCAATGACAGGGGGGTCATACCTCCTCTCTTCGCTCAAATCACCATAATACCTCTGCACCCTCGCCGTACCCATCGATACGACGCTCTGATCGTCCGAATAAACAGAACTACTAACCGTCAACTGCCTCCTCACTCCCTCCACGGTAAGATTATTCCCGTTTCCGTTCGCATTCTCCTTATCCTGACCCATCTGCTGCATCTGCTGCACCATCTTCCAATCCATCCCCTCGGGAATACTCTGCCTCACCTCCTCCCTTCTTGGCTGCACCAACACCTTTTCTTCCCCCTTGGTCGTCATCGCGCGCCCTCTCCCCGCATTCGACGGAACAGGCGTATTGCCCCTGACAGGCGAACCAAGATCGCTCCCTTCATCGAAGACATACCAGTTGTCACCCGTCTCTTTGCGCAAGAGGCTCTGGCTCTGCTGCTTCCTAGCTTCTCGCGGGTCTTGCGCGGCTTGTGGGGCGGGACTGCCGCTTTGTGCGCGGGGGGCGGAACCAGGTCGTGAGCCGGCGAAGGAGGCGCGGTCTTGGCCTGGTGGGAAGGGGAAGGCGTGGCCTGCGAAGGGCGAGTGGACGTCGTGGCCGTTGACTTGATACTGGGGAACGGGGATGGAGGTGCGGCTGCCTCGGGCTGAGGGAGAGTGGGCGTAGAACGAGTTAGGGCGGGAGTTGGGATTGATGCCGGCGCGGGACATGCGTGCGGTTTCGAGGGTGTGGGCGTTGAAGGTGGGGTCGGAGTCAAGGCGGGAGTGGGAGAAGGGGACTTGGCGGTATTGGGGAGATGGGAAGCCCTTGGCGAGAGAGTCGGTGGAGAAGTGCTTCTGCTCGGTTGACGAGGTTGAGGTGGAGAGTTCGCTTGATTTGTGCTTGTGCTTGGACATCTTCTGGCCAACCTCGAGTGGGTTCATGTCTGGTGGCATGTTGGAGATCTTGCGGAACCAGATCAGGAGCAGGATGTCGAGAACCATGGACAGGACGTGCATGCCACCGACTGTACAAGATGTGAGGAAGGTGGTCCAGAGGACTTTCGCAGTTGCATCATCATTGTCGAAGAAGGTACGCCATCTGCCCTCGGTGCCAGGGACTTGCATGTAGTTGGAGTAGGAGAACATGGCGGTATAGACATAGAAGGGAATGAGACCACCGTCCATGCAAAGTGCGAAGAAGTGGTAGCTTGCTGATGACCCTGCGGGACGGCTGTGAGCTGATCTCACCAGATGGTAGATTGCGTAGAGGTTGAGTGCCGCATCATATCCGGGCTATTCGTTGTCAGTATCGAATATCCAGTCTTTTGCCCACCAAGTCTTACCGGAATCCTCATGATCCATCCTTGAACATCCTGTGTTCCTCGAATACAGATTGTGCATACAAGGAGCCCCAATGCTCCAACTAATTGGAGGATACGGAAAAGCAGCTGTATTCCGCGACATGTCAAGATCTTGACTCTGGTATTTGGCGACATTGGCTCGACATTGATCGGATTGGGAGTAACAATCATCCATGAGTCCGGATGTCTATTGAGGTCGATCAAAGGCCCTTCTCTTTTCGGCTTTGGCGACTCCTTCTCTAATGACGCTGCATAGCTGGCTTGTGTGTATGCGCGAGGATTGAAGTCGAAAGTCGATCCATTGTTGATGGACGGCGTGTAGAGGTAGGGTGCCCCCGCCTTCATGACGATGATTGTCTTGCAGGACTTGAAATCTTGAGATGGTATCTGAGCTGAATCTGTGGTTTCAGATCGATTGAAGAAGTGGTGATCCGTCTGAAAACTGGTTGAGGATGACTGTGAGAGGCTCTAAACTCAAGTGTTTGCACTGGCAAGCAGTCGGCAGAGCAACCAAAATAAGGTTAAGCTTATCTCGGCTCCCGCTGTAAATCCCGCGTTTCGATATGTCCCGCGTTTCGATATGCTCGGACCTCTTTTGAAGCTTCTGCGTCATTCTGAACTTCACATCCTGCCCCTCGTGACGGTCGCCTGCTTCCTGTTCGGCATGTCTTTTGTATGTGCTTCTTGTCGCCAATCATGGCGCGAGGTCCTGTCTCGGCGGCGAGGTCTCACACTCCCGCCGACCGCGGTACGGACGAAACAGAATTACAGCACAGCAAAGGATAGACCACCTCGCGTCGGGATCATCGGGTCCGGTCCTGCTGGCTTCTATGCTGCGCGACGGCTGCAGCAGAAGGTTGCTGGGGTGAGAATTGACATGTACGAGATGCTACCGACACCTTTTGGTCTCGTCCGATTTGGAGTAGCTCCGGATCATCCTGAAGTGAAGGTAGGTCGCGGCAACCCGGTGAAAGGATTGTGGATGGCTAAGGTAAGTCGCAGAATTGCATCGATACATTCACCGAGGTAGCTGGACACTCCTCTTTCACATATATTGGGAATGTCAGCATAGGTGACTCTCCTCGGTCTTTGCCACTGTCATCGCTGGCGCGGCACTATGATGCTCTACTATTCGCCTATGGTGCTTCGAAGGACAAGCAGCTTGGCATACCTGGAGAGGATCTTGGAGGTATATACTCGGCCCGAGCATTTGTGGGATGGTACAATGGACTTCCGGAATACGCCGACCTGAAGCCCGATCTGGAGCAAAGCGATACCGCAATCGTCATAGGTCAAGGTAACGTCGCTATGGATGTTGCTCGTATATTACTATCACCACTTTCGAGGCTCCGAGAAACAGATATCACGGAAGAAGCGATGGACAGACTCAGCCGCAATAAGGTGAAGAATGTCAAGATTGTGGGACGGCGTGGTCCCCTACAGGCAGCCTACACAACCAAAGAGCTACGAGAGCTGGTCACTCTGGAGGATACGCATCTAAAGCCAGTGGATCCGAACATCCTGCCAAGTGAATTCCGGACCATTAAAAACATACCACGAGGAGCATTGCGCCGACAGATTGAGTTGCTGTTCAAAGGCTCATCGACCAGTGCTGAACAGGCTCAGAAACGATGGTCACTCGAATACCTGCTTAGTCCCACAAACTTCACAGAAAGGGCGGGCAGTGGGGCGCTAGAATCAGTGATGTTCCAACGCAACGAATATCTACCATTTGATGCAGCTAGCGAGCTGAAAGGACTCGAATTGCAAGCCGCAAGCGAGAAGCTCAAAAGTATGAAGGTGAAGGCGGTCGAGAACAGCGAGCTGGTCAAGTATGATGCAGGTCTGGCGTTTCGGTCTGTTGGCTATAAGTCGGAGCCACTGGAAGGCTTCCAGGATATTGGGATACCATTCGACAACAGGCTGGGTATTATACCTAATGACATCCATGGTAGGATCATCAGTCCCACCAGGGGTCCTGGTGGCCTTACAGCAGGTCATGTAGCAGGCATGTATGCCGCTGGATGGGTCAAGCGAGGACCGACGGGAGTGATTGCGAGCACCATGGATGATGCGTTCACGAGCGCGGATGTGATACGGCAGGACTGGGAAAGTGGCGCAAAGTTCTTGAAAGATGCCGGCGATCATGCTCGCGGCTGGGATGCAGTCAAGCAGGAGGCTGAGAAGAGGTATATCAGGAGTGTGAGTTGGGAAGACTGGCAGCGAATAGATCGAGAGGAGAAGCGAAGAGGTCAGGAGCGAGGCAAAGAGCGGGAAAAGTGCAAGAGCGTGGAAGAAATGCTCAAGATATTGGACGGGTAGAAGTGTAGCACTACCAGTCCCTGTGCATCAGGGATATATCATGTCCTCGCCACTTGTTCTCCACTTCTTCAGGTACAGTCTCAATATCCTCCTCCTGCAGGACCTTGGGCAAATGCCTGCTTGGTCCGAAGAACTCTTCGAAGGTCCTCCTCAGCAGCTTCTCCGACAGGTCCATGTGCCCGGCCTTCTTTACCATCCTGAATATCAGCTTCTCCCTCTCATCCAGGATCTTCAACCCCAGCCAATCCTGGGCATACATCAACCTATCCCTCAATCTCGTGACTGCTCCACTCGTCGTATTTACTTCCGCGAACCAGGCCGTCTCCTTGGGCAACAACGTTGCGTCCTCCTCAAAACCATACATCACAAACCTCTCCACGGACCCCAATCGCCCCCTGTACTTCTCACTCTTCACATCCCTCTCATTATTCACATCCGCCAACCACCCACTCCCATTCAAGTACGCCTCGCTCCCCAACCCCGTCGTCTCGTTCGTCTCCCTGAAATACTGCGCCGGGACAATATTACTCTGCACCCACTCGGACCACTTATTCCCCTTCAACGCGCCCTCTGCGCCTTTACACAGCAAATCCCACGTGCCGCACCTCGGGAGGTCGGCGATACCATTATGCGGACTACCGAACGTCACCAGACTGCGGACATGGATCCCGGCACACGTCTCGACCAGGCCGCGCAAGAACAGGCCGCCCTGGGAGAAGCCGAGGGCGTCGACGTGCGTGACGTCGCCGTTGAAGGTGGGAGAGGAAGTGAGCTCGTCGCATACGGAAGCGAGTTGGGAGGTGAGTTGGCCGAAGAAGGAGGAGCGTTGGTCTGCTGCGCCGTCGGCGCCGAGGGAGACAATGTGTACTTTTGTACCCGCATGGACGGACTGCAGCAGGTCGGCGACGGAGGTGAGGCCGTCTGCATCGGAGCGGTCGCCGAGGCCGTGCCAGATGATGACGGGGAGAGGGGAGGAGGAGGGGACGGGGGAGGCGAGGGTGGTGGTAAAGAGGAGAGAGTAGAGGAGGTTGATGAGTAGTCCCATGGCGTCTGACTTTGAGACGTGAGTTGTGTGAAGAATTTCAGTAAGAGAGAGGAGCGAGCATAATATGCTGGTGTAGCAAACGAAGCTGCTGGTACCTGGAAATGCGGCGCAGGTAAAGTGGGTGTAAGTGGTTGTTTGCTTGCTCCGGATCGACGTCACGACAAAAGTGCACGAGTCATGGCCATCTCAGATCTCTCTCCACTATGCGAGATCTCATAGCACCTGAAGGATCTTCCATGTGAAGGTCTCGATCCCATTCGCTCACATTTGTATTTCTATAGCACTGGTTGGCGTTCCAGGAAATTATTGCATAGCAGAGATGGCCGACACTCTACCACCACCCGCGACAGCATCCCATCAACAGCCTACAGCTTTGCAGAAGGTCAAGCGAAATACAGCTTTTCTCATCGACCCTAGCAAATCAGCTGGACCTGAACGAAGACGGACAAGGGCATTGCTCCGAACACTACGATACATCGGCGTCTTCCTGTTCTGGCGACTGGTCAGATATGCAAAGTATGCCGCCGTGGGAGCTTTGACCGCAGCTGTGGCGGGTACTGCGATTGGATCAATGACAGCTGGAGTCGGCTTCATTCTTGCGCCACCTGGAATCTTCGCTGGTGGTGCTGTAGGCTTACTGTGGGGGCTTGGGAAATTCGGATGGCGGACTTTAGCGAAGAGAGTACGCACTGGTGATGTGCACGGTGCAGATGCTAGAGGAGATGAGCGGCGAGATGGAGGTCATGCCGAGGAAGTCGAGATAGTGCCGAAGATGGAGGTCGGAGGCGCAAGATTGGATGTCTGGTAGTGTCCGCGCAGGATTGCACGGTATCATGTCACTCTTGGAGAGCTTGTGCACCAGTCACTTGGTACATCTATATGAATTGTCGTCAAAGTCATGCAAGAAAGCAATGGCGGATTGCTCGGATGATCGACGCAGATCCATCGAGCTTCCACAGTGATGGGTTTGCCACGCCATGCCTGAGCACCGGATATAGCACTCGAGAACTCGAGTACTTGAAGTATGCACAAATCTTGTATCTTAGTAATACCAGGCTGTGCATCTGCAAGTGAAACATCAGGATTGCAGATGGTCACTCGTGCCACGGATTGATCTCTCTGTACCGACCATTCCTGACGTCACGCCTGGCACTCGATGGTATCAACGTCAAGTCAGCTCGACTACACTCCCTCTCTTCCCTACTTCCTTTGTTTCCAACTATAACAATTCCAAACAATTCCAAACGATTCCAAACAATTCCAAACAATTCCAAACAATTCCAAACAATTCCAAACAATTCCAAGTCTACTCCAGAAATCCAGATACGTTATGGCTCCCCAAAATCAACAACAAAGCTGGCTCGACCGCCTCAGCACCGCCCTGGTCTACGTCCTCGCCTTTCCCTTCATCGCCGTAGCCATTGGCTTTCGCCGCATCTTTTCCGGGCAGACGACACCGCACAAGTCATACCGCAACCGACTGCCGGAGCAGCATAAGCTAGGCTGAGCTCTCATCCGCTGCATCCAAGGTCGGTGCCATCATTTTACCTCAAGAATAATGCTTCGATGTGGCGCGCACTTCCACGCCGCTGCCTATGACGACATCGGGTTTGGGATCAATTGACCACTCCTGCCTGGCTGGTTAATTCGCTGACTAACTCGCTGGCTGGTCCTGCATACCATTACTC
This sequence comes from Elsinoe fawcettii, assembly GCA_007556565.1. Classification (NCBI taxonomy): domain Eukaryota; kingdom Fungi; phylum Ascomycota; class Dothideomycetes; order Myriangiales; family Elsinoaceae; genus Elsinoe; species Elsinoe fawcettii. The sequence goes on along the minus strand of SWCR01000010.1, from coordinate 1,510,981 downwards.
GACGACGAGCATGCTCATTTGCCCATGATACAGGGCAGACACCGAGCCCTTGGACTGTGCTAGCTACGAATGCAACCTACCAGTCTGGCCCTGTCATTAGTGACCATGTGGATTCTGCAGAGTCGCAAGTCCTTCCAAACCGCTGGGAGGCCGAAGAGACTGGTGGCGAACAACTCTGGCTTAGCTCACGGCGCCACATGGGCTTTCTGTTTAAGCCTGATGACTCGAGCGACCCGAGCAATTGCTGTGAACGTTAACTGACGCAAAGAGATGAGTGTAGTACTAAGCACAACACGACGAAAGGAGCAAAGGTGGATAGAAGCTAATAGAATTACCACAACAAAAATGTACATATCTCAACGCCCTTTTTTCATGATTACCCTCATCAGTCCCCGATCAAAAAGACGCCCTTGTCCAATGCAGCTATTTCAAGACGAACAAAACAGCATTATGTACTCGTGATCTCTTCTCCTCTCTCCCACTCAGTTGCCCCTTAACCGCCCCTCTTCCCCATTTCCTCTCTAAAAGAAATCTACATACTAGCAAGTTCAGCATCGATCTGCCCATCCAAAAACGCTCTCTTCTCAGGGCTCAACTGGCACTGCAACCTCTGCTCCGTCAGAGCCTTGAGCTGCTTCTTCGTGACGTTATCGAGGTCGACTTCCTGGAGACACTGCCTGATGGCATTGGTGATCTCGTTCTCGCTCGGGCCTTGGGTCTGGAACCCGTTGAGGCCGAGGCTCATGTGCGACCCCGGACGCGACATGTTCCCTTGGCTGGGGTAGTTGCCGAGCGGGGAGCGGGCACGATTGCCCGGGTGGCCTTGCCCGGTGGGGGAGTGCATGCCGCCTAGCAGGTTGTCCTGGCCGAATGCCTGGCTGTTCTGCCGGCTGAACTGGCCTGGTTGTTGGTGTTGCTGTTGGGCGTAGTCACTCATGCCGCCCATGGACATGAGGCGGTTTTGCTCGGCTTGATCAGCGTAGCCGCCGCCGTGACTGAGGTGGGAGTAGGTGGATTGGCGGTTGAGGGCGTTGAAAGGACCAGGGGACTGTGGTGGGCGGAATTGCATGTTGGAGCCGGGCATGCCAGTCAGGATGGTCGAGGCTGGCTTGACGGAAGAATAGGTGCTGTGCATGTCGTCCATCTCGTAGCCGCCATCCTGGTAGATGCCTTCCTTCTCAGCAGGGACGTAGCCGCGACGACCAGGCAAGTTGTTAGCCGTGGCGTAGTCGTCCCATCGCTGCAGAGGAATGCTGCGGGGGTCAAAGCCTTCGTCATCGGTGGCAACCACTTGCTTAGCTCCCTTCTCTCCGATGACGACACGAGTGTTACCCCAGGAGAAGTCATCCTGCTTCCAGAATGAATAGATGGGCAGGACGAAGGAGTAAATCGGGAAGGCCATGATGTAGATGATCATCCATCCGATATGTTGCCACTGTCTCTTGATGATGAAGATCAATGCTTGCAGACCGTAGACACCAGCAAGCATGATAATTGAGATCAATGGGAATTGTCCAGTCCCACTTGCGATCAAGTAGATGAGGTAGCCGAGATAGACGCAGGTTGCTGGGAGAATGATGGTACCGAAGAGATCGATGAAGACAACGAATCTCATTGAGAAACAACAGAAGCCACAGAGATCTTTGAGGAAGACGAGTTCGGCCAAGTTGTGGACTGTCGAGTTGATCCAGCGACGTCTCTGAGAAAGCAAGACGGACCAGGTTTCGGGTGCTGCTGTTTGGGCGTAGGCATCTGGGATAAACTTGTAGGACATGTGCGGGAAGTGCTTGGTCATCAGGGTGGTGAGATATCTGTCTTCACCAAGTGACAAAAGGTTCTTCTTGTGCAGCGTGTCAACGTTGTTGTCGGCGTATTCTCTGATGACTTGGTCCGAGATGATCAATGGCTTGCCCTTGTCGGCTGTGCGCAATCTGTACATGCAGAAACTGCGCACTGTTAGCACTAAGTAATGTGTTTGGACTCTGTAGGCTTACCATCCAGGCAAACAAGTGACACTACCAAACAAGCTCTCGAAAGCCTTGGCCAAGTGATGGGAAATGTAGTACTCGTAGACTTGAATCATGGTCCACCAACTGCGCTCTTCATTCTCCAAGCTGGTCTCACCACAAATACCGGCAATCTTTGCATCGTTGGCGCACGACGCCACGAGTCTGTTCAGCGAGTCTTCCTTGACCATAGTATCGGCGTCGACCATCATCAGGTATTCATAAAGCTCAGGGTCGACACCAATGATGTTGTTGATCTGGTGAAACATTTCAAGCTCAAGCGGAGACATTGGTGAGCGATGGTGTACACGGTTGAGAAAGCTCATGAGCAGGATCTGAGAGTCACGTTTTCCTCTGTTTCCTGGCTTAGACTTGGTTTGTTCAGATTCCTTGCCGACCTTGACGACCACGATGTAGGGGACGACATTGCCTTCGTATTCGTAGAGACCAGAGTAGACCTTGCCGTAATTGAGCTGTTCGGAGCCTTGACCAACAGACTTGAAGGGCAATGCCGGTGGATCAATCTTAGGGTCCACACCAAGGATATCCAGAACGATCTTGGGAGTAGGACGATCATTGCCGCCACCGACGATCATACCGTCGCAAATGACACAAATGAGCTTCCTCTTGTTGTCATAGGCAAGTGCCGTCAAGGAGTCAAGACCTTTTCGCAAGTGGTCTTCACCCTCGGTGTAGGCTGGGACTTGACAGATAACAAACTTATCTTGCATAGCCGGGCGACGCTTGGATCCAAGCTGCAATGCAGCCAAGAATTTAATCAAGATGACTGCGCAGATGATGACGGTGAAGGCAAGCAGAATATAGTTGTTGACTTGACAGCGCGGAGTGTCTCGGAAATCAGTCTTGCCAGCATAGAAAGCGTTCTGCATACAAGCCATGGCGTTGGCCCGGAATGTAGAGTTGGCGAGAGTGCTCCATTGCTCAGTAACGTCTTGACCTGCATTGCTCTGGAACAGCGCCTCAATATCATCGCCAAAGAAGCTGTAAGCAGCCAGATTATTCATGATCTTTTTCGTGTGGAAATAATCGGTAAGATCGTAAATGCCATCGTTGATGATGACCCACTGATGCTGATTTTGACGACCGTCGGTGTTGACATCCTTGGTATCGTAGACCAGGTCACCCTTGTACATCTCGCCCATACGGGGAAGGAATGTGTCCTCGTACCAAGTGACACTGGACAGCTTGGATCGAGGGTCAGTGTTCCTGGAGCCAGAGGTGTGCTCACCCTGTGGGTACAGCAGGGTGTTGTTGGGTTGCAGGTACGTGGTCTCGGCAGTAACAAGACCCTGGCAAGCACGAACAAGTGGTGGCTGGATGTACCCAGTAACGTCCAAACCAGCAAAAGGTAGCATGAGATCGTTTGTGGTCTGAATTGAGGTGTCACTGTGCTGAGTACGCCAGAACTTGGTGAGATCGTAGACCTTGCCCATGTGGCTGACCCAGAAATCGTCCTCGCCTTGGTGATACCCGACTTCCCTGTTGGTCCAGGCCTTGTCCCAGTTAGGACAGATGAGACGACCAAAGGCGACGATGTAGAAGACAATGAGGGCGTTGAGAAGTGCGATGAACATGATGAGGACGACCTTTTCACGCCATGCCATGCGAATATCGGGACGCTTCATGCGACCGACGAATCGAAGCGCGAACGAAGGGACCATGAAAGTCAGACCCCAGACCAGAGCAACCCAAGCACGACGACCAAAGGTGATGGGCTCTTCGGTGATGGTGCGGGGATCATTCATCTCTGGGTCAAGCTCGCCGTAGTACGTGATAGCATTCCGCTTATCGTCTCCCTTAGTACCAAGACCGTAGTCACCAGGAACAGCAGTGCGCATTGTCTTTGCTTGCGTAGGAGCGAGCGACCGAGCACCAAATTGACTACGCCCGGCCATGCTTTGAGATCGATCAAGCAAGTTGGCAGAGCTGCTGTTCATGTTGTCATTGAAGGGCGACTGGAAGAAGCTGTCGTCCATGTTTGGTGTTGGAGCACCGTAGCCGTTGTCCATGGGTCCGAGAATGCCAGCAGTCCCGACATCCATAGGTTTGAGGTCAAGCATGGACTCAGCTTCCCACCATGCGCTCTCACGTATCCACACGCGCTCGCTGCCAACTACAACGTCGCCGTTGCTCCAGCCACGCTCCATGACCCAGCTTTGTACACCATCTCGGCCAGACTGGCAGCCAAGTCGAGAGTAGCGGTCGACAAATTCAGCGATATCGAAATCAGCGGTGTAGTCAAGGTGCTTGTTGCGGTGGTTTGCCCATTCAGCGAGTCGCCATGTGCGGATCTGGCTTGATACTGCGCCTGCAGACCAGGGAATCGCAGTAGGAGCGAGATTGGCGAGCGTGGACGGTAGTTCGTCTGTTGGATGCAAGGCAAGATGGAACCACAAGCGGCTTGAGGCAGTAATTTCTGCAAGACTGAAACGACCATACTTGCCGAGCCTGATGCCTTCGCCGTCGATTGGGTAGAGAATGCGCTTTAGGAATGACTCTCCTTCAAGCTCGGTGCCAATTTTCTCGAGTATGCCCTCCCTTCTGTCCAATTCGATTTCCTTCTCTTTTGCAGCAGGGGTGCTGTTCAAGCCCAAATCGTATTCGTTGGCGTCGACTGCTGCTCTCATCTCGCGAGTGACAGACGAGCCTGGGGCAACCACGTCGACGCCGTCCTCCTTCATCTCGGCGTTGATGCCAGTGGTGTCGTCAAAGACCGTACGCATTGCGACAGCCTTGCAAAGTGAGGAGGATGGAACGTCAATAACAGTGATGCTGACCGAATCACCTTCCTCTGACGTTGGGGGCGTGTTGACGCCGGAGTGACCCTCGTCGCTCTCAGAAGAGGAGCCAATGAATCTGCCATTCCTGATCTCACTACGAATAGCCTCGTTGGCCTTTGTGATGACCCAGTCGACCGTGGCTTCGTAGAGAGCACCAATCAGGATCTCTCGCTCAGCAGTGTCGCACTTCTTGATCAAGCTGTCCGGCTCCATATCAAGCAGACCTGCAACCTCCTCACATGTGGCGACAAGATCATCCTCGTCGACGAGGAAACCCAGAGCATCACCAAGCTTGAGGATAGATGCAAGGACGGTCAAGAGATTCCTGAGAGAGGCGCCCTTGATACCGATTGCTTTGAGAGATTCCCTGAAGTCCTCTGCGGCGGCAGCATCGTCGGCTGTAGGCAGGAATGAAGGTGGCTCATAGGTCTCCGACTTCTTCAGCAGTGCGTACGTTGACGGCTCTCGGAGTTCGAGGAACTCTCTCTCGGTGCTTGTGGCACTCTTGAGAAGGTAGTAGAAGACGTCAAAAGCTCGGTACCCGGCCTGAGCGGGCACATCGAGCAGACCCGCTCTGGTGTCGATGCCGCCTGACGACAAGCTGAGTGATGCACCGGTCAAATCGCCGGTCAAAGCGAGTGTGAGAGTAGCCGCGAAGGCCGAGTATCTGTGTGTTGCTGCGTTCCTTGGTGTCACGCAGGAGAAGAATGGTCGTAGAGCGTTGAGAGCTGTGTAGAAAGTGCCTGGCACAGAGACGGGGATCGCCGAGACGAAGGGGGCAAGAAGTGAAGGGGTAGAGTCGTGAAGAGAACCCAAGATAATGCATCCATCTTCTGCTCTCCTCCTCGCGTGTTCCCAAGCTCTTCTGGCAAGTTCCAAATCAACTGTGCCACCAATCCTACCATCTGGTCCGGGGTTGAGTGCAGTGACCCATGTGTTGACAGCTACGCTTGCGCTTGATTCGAGAGCGTATGGCTGACTTTGGTGAAAGCTCGTGTGCAGTGCGTTGAGCAGTGTTGTGGTTGATAATTGTGTTGATGGCTGGTTCGCTGAACGTAATGCCGACTGAGTAGAGTAAACCGACATGCGATTCTGGTTTGCGGCCATGTTGGGCGAAATATAATGCCCAGAAGGGCTCTGTGATTATCTTGACGCAGTCGAGGAAAGGCTCAAGAGGTGTAAGATAGGGCAAGTCCTTGCGGCTGCAGTAGTGTTGAGCCGTGGAAGATGAGGGCTGCTGCAGGCCGTTGAAGACTCCTGAAGATTTCTGACTGTCAACACAGGACGTGTCGAGGTGTGAAAAGCGAAAGACTGGTATTAGAAGCGATAGTGAGGTAAGTGAAACAACAGGAACGACAGCGAGTTGCAAGCACAATCACGTCGACACTCGAAGAAGATGTGGTTGAAGGTGGAGCTGGTGAGAGAAGGGCTGTCGGAAGGGTGGAAGTGAGTTTCTTTGGTTCAGACACGAGACGGGGAGGCACAAGAAGTTCCGGCGATTGGTGGTCTACCGAATCGGGACTAGCTCTGTTGACCGTGCGAAAAGCTGCAGCTTTCGGACTTCTCAACACAAGCATGAGACATTTGATCTTGATTGCAAGAAACAGTTCATGTCATGTTTGAGGGGGTCGAATGACAGACGCCTCGTTGCAGACCCTCTTTACCATCAGTCTACCACAACAGACTCTGCTTTACGGTACTTTGTGCAAAGCATATCACTCAAGAAATCCCTGTCGTGTGAGCGGGACCTCGTAAACTTCCCCGAACACTCGAACGAGATTGGCCACTGCGCTAATTTTGGCCTTGCAGATCTACCAATAAAGTGATACATCCATGACCGGGAATCTCACGGAAGGACCATAGAAATTTGAGCAAAATGGTTGATCTGCATTTGCTTCGGGGCACCCATGTCCTCGCGTGCATACGAGGTCCCGGCACATGGACAAGACCGTGTACTGGCAATGCTGATGCAAGACTCGTAACACGGATCAGACGAAACTGCAAGGCATTGCCACCTCCGCTGCAAGACGGAGAAAAGTCCTGAGATGATGACAGGGTGAAAAATAAAAACCATGAGGCTGCGTTGCTCTGTGCCATATCCTTGCATGATTCGCGTTAGCGTGTACACAAGTCACATCCGCAAACAACAAACACATTTGCATATGGTGAGAGGAAATACTACCAGAAAACACCATGACCGTTGTCCCCCGTGTCTTGCATACCACGCAGACGTTTCTTGTGCAATCCATGACATGGCACTGATCGAAGGGAACTGCACGTCCGTCCGCTGAGACAAGAGGTTCCACCGTACCAGATCAATTTTGGCTTCTCCTTGTTGAGGCTCAGCTTCCGTAAAGCAGAAGCGCGGCGGGTCGTTAGCTCGCCGATCTCCCCGTCGCGTAGAACACAGACCACTTCTCCCTTCAACTCACTTTCCGTGTGCTGCTGTGCTTTCTGGGTCTTCTCGAACATTGATTCTGTTCATCCAACCCTTACTCGACACCAAACACAGGTGCCTCACGGTCGTTTCTAGAGGTAGCCTTACTCTACCACTCTTCACAATTTACACCACCTTTTAATACTGTTGTAATATCACATTCCGATCGCTTCGCTCGAGGAGAAGGCTTTGTTGTGAGAAGAAATACGAGCCCCCCAAGGGACACCGAAAAAGATCGATCACGCTCAACATCAATTGTCGACTCTTCATCAGCGATAACTACAACCTCGTTCGCTTTCAAGGGAGACGTTCAATACATTACTGAAGTTCCACACCAATAATCCGGCCAAATGGCCACTCACACGCAGGCGTCGCTGCCGGCTCTGCCACCCCATCTCCTGAACGAGAGAGACATTGCCTCTCATCTCGCCAGTCGCTTCCATGTTCAAGCACCCATCTCTCAGCTGTCATCGCAGGCGATCGTGAGCATCAACACATTCACTAGCTCTGCACATGGCCCAAATGGTCAAAAGGAGGGCAGTGCCATGGGCGCTGCCGAAGAGCTTGCCTCCAAGATATGGACACGGTTGGGAGCACGACAAGAGAACCAAGCTGTAGTGTTCCTGTAAGATCACAATCACCAACATCGTCTCTTCCAGCTTTACTGACTTTTGACGCAGTGGTGAATCAGGCTCCGGCAAGACAACCATTCGGGCACATCTCCTGGCATCTCTGCTAGGCTACACATCCACCCCTCTGTCCAAGAAGCTATCATACGCATCCTTCGTCTTCGATGCCCTCACCACGACCAAGTCGGCTACCACTCCAACAGCATCAAAGGCCGGCCTTTACTACGAGCTGCAATATGACACATCATCCACTCTGCATCCCACGCTTATCGGTGCAAAAATGCTTGACCATAGGCTCGAGAGGAGCCGTGTGGCGTCCGTCCCACCTGGAGAGAGGACTTTCCACGTCTTGTACTACCTCTTGGCAGGTACGAGCGCGGCAGAAAAAGCACATCTCGGTCTAGACATGGTGGCGTCAGGTGCCGCCGGAAACAGACAGTCAGTTGCGGGTAACCGCCGCTGGAGGTATCTTGGACACCCCAGCCAGCTGGGGGTTGGCATCAATGACGCCGAGAGCTTCAATCACTTCAAGACGGCTCTCCGTAAGCTGGAGATCCCTCGCGAGGAGATTGCCCGCATGTGCGAGCTTCTGGCTGCCATCTTGCACATCGGTCAGCTCGAGTTCACCACCACTCAATCCACCACACCAGCTGCTGATGAGAGCGGCGGATACTCACACGAAGGAGGAGAGGACGTCACGACGGTCAAGAACAAGGAAGTCCTCTCCATCGTCGCTGCATTCCTCGGAGTTGGCGAGAAACAGCTGGAAGAGAGCTTGGGGTACAAGACCAAGACTCTGCACAGAGAACGCGTTACTGTCATGCTTGACCCCAAGGGTGCTCGCGAAAACGCCGACGAGCTGGCCCGTACTTTGTACACGCTCCTTGTTGCCTTCATCATGGAGAGGATCAATCAGAAGATCTGTGCCATGGAGGACAGCATTGCGAACACCATCTCCATCGTCGACTTCCCAGGCTTTTCCGCAAGCTCTTCCACCGGCTCTACGCTTGATCAGCTCCTAAACAACACGGCAACTGAGACGCTCTATCACTTTGCTCTCCAAAGCTTCTTCGAGCGCAATACAGATCTGCTCGAGTCTGAGGAAGTTCAAGTCCCGGCTTCGAGCTACTTCGACAACTCTGATGCTGTCAAGGGTCTGCTCAAGCCTGGGAACGGTCTTCTGAGCATCATGGACGATCAGATGCGAAGAGGCAAGACCGACACTCAATTCCTTGAGAGCATTCGCAAGAGGTTCCAAGACAAGAACACGGCTATCGATGTTGGCAGTGCGACGACTACTCTTCCCGGTAGCAACTTTGCGACTCATAACGCAGCCGCTTCGTTCACAGTGAAGCACTACGCTGGAGAAGTTGAATACCCAGTCGAAGGTCTCCTCGAGGCCAACGGAGATGTCATCTCCGGCGATCTCATGAACATCATGTCGCAGACGACCAACCCTTTCATCGCTGAGCTCTTCGGCCAGGAAGCCTTGAACAAGGTGGTTCACCCCAAGGAACGCACAGCCGTCGTCCAGGCTTCTGTGTCTTCTAAGCCTGCTCGTATGCCTAGCATGGCGAAGCGGAATGGCCGTCCCGCTCGCTTCGGTACTCGCAATGGAGACGATGAAGACGACAGCCCTGAGCCAACCCTGCGCAACGTTTCTCGAAGCGGCAAGCCAGACGCATGGCAGCAGCAAGGTGCTGCTGCTCAATTCTTGTCGAGTCTCGAGGCCATCAACAAGTCTCTGACCGCGCCGAACACGAACCCCTACTTTGTGTTCTGCGTCAAGCCCAACGATCGACGTATCGCAAATCAATTCGACAGCAGGTCTGTCGCTACTCAACTCGCAACTCTTGGAATTCCCGAGATCGCTCAGCGCATTCGCAACGCCGATTACAACATTTTTCTGCCCTTCAACGAATTCCTCGGACTTGCCGAGGGCGAGACTTCGATTGTCGGAAGCCAACGAGAGAAGGCTGAAGCAATCGTTGAAGATAAGAGCTGGCCAAGTAATGAGGCAAAGGTCGGAACAACCGGTGTTTTCTTGAGTGAACGATGCTGGAGACAAATTGCTAGCGTCGGTGACCTCGGTCCTGCTCCATTCGGTGACGAGTCTCCCTACGTGGAGCACACCCCAGGTGGACTTCCATACAGCGACTCCAAGGCCCACCTTCTAGGCACCCCAAGGCCTGGTTCTCCAGGTTTCTACCACGATGAGAAGCCATCCAGCTACTTTGGTAGCAAGGAAGTTGATGCAAGGTCAGAAGCTGGTGCGTCTGCCTTCCGAGAGGGAGACATGTTCCGTAATCTCGAGACCCGCGCCGAACTAGCTGAAAAGGGCAACGACAACAACATGACCGCCATCGACGAACGTCCAACCACGGGCAAGCGTAAGAGATGGCTGGCAGTTGTCTGGTTCCTCACATGGTGGATGCCAGATTTTGTCATCAGAATTGTCGGCAGGATGCCCCGTAAGGATATTCGAGTCGCGTGGCGTGAAAAGCTTGCCATTAACATGTTGATCTGGCTGAGCTGTCTCCTTGTCGTCTTCATCATGGGTAAGTCTCAACAAGCTCTAAATGGCCAAACAATTGCTAATCGTGTACAGTCGGATTCCCTCTCCTCATTTGCCCTACTCAAAATGTGTTTACCGAAGCCGAACTGTCAAGCCATGACGGCAAGGATGGCAGATCCTCCTACGCTGCTGTCCGCGGTGTAGTGTTCGACCTCGGTGCTTTCGTCCCCGTTCACTATCCGCCAATTGTTCCATCAAGCGCGTTGGAGAAGTATGCCGGCAAGGATGCGACCAATCTTTTCCCCATCCAGGTGTCCGCCATGTGCCAGCTCGCCGATGGCAGCGATATCGACCCTGCCGTTCAGCTGAACTACCGCAACACCAACTACACTACTGCATCCGTCACAACCGCTGGTAATGACCCTAACGCCAAGTACCACGATTTTCGCTGGGCTACCAACGATTCCCGTCCAGCTTGGTTCATGGAGCAGATGATCTACCTCAATGCAAACTACAAGAAGGGTCACATTGGCTACACGCGCCAATACGTCGAGACTTTGGCAGGCAAGCGCAACCAAATCGCCATTCTTAACGGCCGTGTTTACGACTTTACCGAGTACATCGTTGGTGGTCGCCGCACCGAGTACCCTCAAGGCACTGATGCACCAGCCAATACGCCCAGCGTCGACTTTGTTGATCGCACGGTCGTCCAGCTTTTCCAGCAGAAGACTGGCCAAGATGTGAGCGAAGACTGGCTTCGTCTTCCGCTCGATGCCCAGGCCAAGCAGCGCACACTCAACTGCATGGACATGCTCTTCTATGTCGGACAAGTGGACACCCGTAACTCAGCGAGATGTCTGTTCGCCACATACTTCTTGTTGGCCATTTCCATCCTCTTGGTCTCCGTCATTGGATTCAAGTTCTTTGCAGCCCTGCAATTCGGCAAGAAGAACATGCCCGAAAATCTGGACAAGTTCGTCATCTGCACTGTTCCAGCATATACGGAAGACGAGGATTCTCTCCGCCGTGCTATCGACTCTGCCGCCCGCATGAGGTATGACGACAAGCGCAAACTGCTTTTCATCATCTGCGACGGTATGATTATTGGTCAAGGCAACGATAGGCCAACACCGCGCATCGTCTTGGACATTCTCGGTGTACCTGACACTGTCGATCCGGAACCTCTCAGCTTCGAATCACTCGGCGAAGGTCAGAAGCAGCACAATATGGGCAAGGTCTACTCGGGTCTCTACGAAGTCCAAGGTCACATTGTTCCATTCATGGTTGTCGTCAAGGTTGGCAAGCCTTCTGAGGTCTCTCGTCCTGGTAACCGTGGTAAGCGAGATTCGCAAATGATCCTCATGCGTTTCTTGAACCGTGTCCACTACAACTTGCCCATGGCACCCCTGGAACTCGAGATGCACCACCACATCCGGAACATTATTGGCGTCAACCCTACCTTTTACGAGTTCTTGCTGCAAATCGATGCTGATACGGTTGTTGCACCCGATTCAGCCACCCGCATGATCGCAGCCTTCTTACACGATACTCGCTTGATCGGTGTTTGCGGAGAGACAGCCTTGACCAACGCCAAATCGTCCATGACTACTATGATGCAAGTCTACGAATACTACATCTCTCACAATTTGACAAAGGCTTTCGAATCGCTCTTCGGATCCGTTACTTGTCTTCCAGGTTGTTTCTCCATGTACCGCATTCGAGCTTCGGATACTGGCAAACCTCTCTTCGTGTCCAAGGAAGTCGTCGACGATTATGCAGAGATTCGTGTGGACACGCTTCACATGAAGAACTTGCTCCACTTGGGTGAGGATCGTTACTTGACGACCCTACTTCTCAAATATCACTCCAAGTACAAGACCAAGTACATCTTCCGCGCTCACGCCTGGACCATTGCTCCGGATAGCTGGACTGTCTTCTTGTCGCAACGTCGTCGATGGATCAATTCTACTGTGCACAATCTCATTGAGCTGATGCCCTTGGCTCAGCTTTGTGGTTTCTGCTGTTTCAGTATGCGCTTCATCGTCTTCCTCGATTTGCTCTCCACCATTGTCCAGCCTGTTATTGTCGGATACATCGTCTACCTGATCGTCATTGTCATTCGCAATCCATCAGTGGTACCGATCACCGCCTTCATCATGTTGGGAGCAATCTACGGTCTTCAAGCTATCATCTTCATTCTCCGACGGAAATGGGAGATGATCGGATGGATGATCATTTACATCTGCGCCACACCTGTCTTCGCCATGGCTCTACCTCTTTACGCCTTCTGGCACATGGACGATTTCTCGTGGGGTAACACACGTGTGGTCACTGGTGACAAGGGTCAACAGATTGTCGTTTCCGACGAGGGCAAGTTCGACCCCAACTCGATTCCCAAGAAGAAGTGGGAGGAATACCAGACCGAGCTTTGGGATGCTCAGACTTCCCGCGACGACCAGTCTGTTGTCTCTGGTGTTACTTATACCAGCAAGTCTTACCACCCTACTGCTTCCGTCTACGAGGTCCCCGCCAGCAGACCAATGTCTCAGCTCGGCATACCTTTCATGCCCAACTCGACATCGAGACAAAGTCTCATGTCCGATCATGGTGGCATGCACCGCCAGAGCTCTGCCACTGATCTCGAGATGAGCCATATGAGTGTGCAAGGTCTGCCAACGGACGACCAACTTTTGGCTGAGATCAGGGATGTGCTTTCACAAGCAGACCTCATGACCATCACCAAGAAGCTCGTCAAGCAGGAGCTGGAGAGGCGCTTCGCCATGAACCTTGATGCGAAGAAGGCGTACATCAACAGTGCTACCGAGGCGGTGCTGAGTGGTAATTTGTGAAGAGATGGTGGAGGAGATTAGCAACGAAGCATGTACATTGGCGTTTTGACTGATTTTGAGAAAAGGCACAGATTGGGTACGGGTCCTGATGGACATGGTAATGACAATATTCACGGTGTAGCATTTCTTTGATAGTATGGTTATGCAATGTGTGTACATATCCAACGGTCTTGACACACCCCGTCTCTTGTGAACTGTGTCAGAAAGCAGGGTTTGTTCCTGCATAGAGTGCTTGCGGCACACTTGTGAAGATTACAACGCCTCTGCATGGCTAGAGAGCAGGTCCAGGTGTTCCATATGTGAGGAAGGGATCTGCTGGGATATTTTTGCCGAGCCAGAAGTGCCGATTGCGCGTCGAAGACCGATGTCTCACTCCACCATCCATGATCCTTCACAAAATCCAGCAATAGCATCAACAAGTCGATGCTGTGTTCATGGAACAGCGTCACAACGAGCATCTCACGAGCATGACAAAGGCCCGTATCATTTCATCGTGTTGTAGTACCAATCATGTAAGTCGACGTACAGGCAGGGGTTGAAAACCCCCCTACGCACGCCCGTTTGCCCTTCTTGCTGACCACAACTTTTTTTTTGGTTTCAATGGCCAGACGCCACACGCGCCTCCTCCAGCGCCGTTTGTCCCGAACAATGGCGCCCCTGCCCTCGTTTGGCGCAATTTTGCAGGCCTCGCGGCCACGTTAGCAAAGGGGGTCTCGTGTGTTTGTCAGATTAGAATCGCGGTGTATAAGATGTAGAGGCCCGACGCACGCGGTCGCCTCGCGACCTCCACTGCGACAAAATGGCTCTGGCATCCAAGGTTTTCCGTCCGCAGGTGCTATTTGGGCTGAAGCCGCCGGTCGTGCTGTTTGTGCTTCTGGTGCTCATTGCTGGGTTTTGGACGGCGAGGACGCAGCATGTGCGCGCTGTGACGGGGCAGTGGCCGACGGATGCGAAGTTGGGGTTGTCAGGTGTCAAGGCGATTGCGTCGCAGTGGCATGGGAAGTTGAACAATGCTGTGTCTGGGGAGGGGGAGGCAGTGTATGATGACAATATTGAGGAAGTGGAGTGGCATCCGATTAGACTGCTTCACGAGCAGGCTTTGCAGAAGTATACCGACATGATGAACCGGCAATCGAAGACTCTGGAGGAAGCGGTTGAGGAGTATATCAGACGATATGACAGGGATCCACCTCCTGGGTTCGAAGACTGGTACAGATTCGCTAAGAGCAAGAACTCGCGCATCATTGATAACTACGATCTTATAGAAGAGAACTTGGCGCCGTTCTGGAAGGTTTCACCAGAGCTGCTTCGTGAGATGCCAGAGAAGCTGATGGAGGGTCATGTCCTCGAAAAGATCGCCATCAGGGATGGCCAAGCTCAGACTGGACACTGGATGGGTCGAGAGATTCAAGGGCTGCTGAGCGAGGTGATGCACAAGATCCCCAACCTGGATATCCTGATCAATCCACTAGATGAGCCTCGTGTCCTTGCTCCCAAGGATGCAGAGCTGACTTCGCTTGACGATGTCACCTGGACGGAGACTTCTCACTCACCTTCCTGGGACACAGTCACAGCGCAATGTGACAAGACGCAGAAGGCGATTTTCAAACCATCAGGCATCAACACATATGGCTTTCCCTTCGTGACCGACCGAGCCACAGCTATGAACGTCTGCCACAACCCTTCTTACGCCCAGACCCACGGCTTCTTCATCTCCCCCACAACCCTCATATCCACCGAGTCCCCCATTCCCATACTCTCACAAGCCGGCCTCTCTACCTTCGGCGACATCCTCACCCCTTCCTTCGCCTACTGGTCCGGCGACTTTGCCTACCACGACGAATTCGACATTGACTGGACGTACAAATCCACCAAGCTCTACTGGGCCGGCTCAACCACCGGTCTCTGGAACTCGCTCCCCGTCAATGAATCCGCCCCCGTCACCGAATCGCACCGCCACCGCCTCATCTCCCTCACGCACAACCTCAACCCGCACCGCAGCTACCCCTTCCTGACCCGCTCGTCCCACTCCCGGCCATGGACGCGCTACACCTCCGACGAACCAATGCATGCCCTCTACAACACGACCTTCACCCGCCTAGTCCAATGCGAAGAAGAATCCTGCGACTGGATGGCAGACTACTACGGCGTCGGCCCGCGCCAAGACCAGCACGCTGCCCTGCGATATAAATTCCAAATGGATCTCGACGGGAACTCGTTCTCCGGGCGTTTCTACAGGTTACTGGCGAGCAGGAGTTGTCCGCTCAAGATGACCATCTTCAGGGAGTGGCATGATGAGAGGCTCGTGCCGTGGGTGCATTACGTTCCGGTCAGCGTGAGCATGGAGGAGTTGCCGGAGGTGATGCGGTATCTGGGGTTGACGGAAGAGGGGGAGCGGATTGCGCATGGAATTGCGATGAGGGGGAGGGAGGCGTATGAACAGATGTTGAGGAGGGAGGACGCGGCTGTTTACTATTACAGGCTTTTGTTGGAGTTCGCGAGGGTGAGCAGTGATGATAGGAATGGAGAGGTGGACGGGAGGGTGTTGTATGAGTGAGGTCATCGGATGCGAGAGGATCTTATGATGGGGTTTGGGATCTGGATCTGGATTTCCTCTGACTAAGGGAGTCAACCCCTGGTATCTACACCTCGTCTCGATCACGCACGAATCTCGGGTACCACCAAATGACGGCCCTTGATCATCCAGGCACTGCTGTTGCCGGGGTGCAAACGCGAGGTGGTGTCAATCACCAATGGCCTCACTGCCGACTACCAGGACGACACACTCCGTGCTGAAAAGCAGGAGCTGCGCACCGGAACAATGCAGGTCAACTCAAGCTCGAGACAGCATGAGACCTGTCGTAAGCTATCATGTCGTCTCAGCGAAGCAGCTGTGACGGGACACCTCGAAATATCATGGTACACTTGGGAGCAGTGGGTGGTGATGTGGCATTCTGACATTTTCGACGATATGAGAGGCATGGAGTGAATTAGCGGGCGTACTCATCATGGTTTGAATAATTATGCCATCAATTGCGAATATCGTTACATATACGCTTACTATTTGCGTCTGTACATGTCGGGTGCTCCCAGCGCGATCCCATCCTAGTTCTACATCTAGAGCTTACTCTTGCCGCCCTCCTTCTCAATCTCAATGACGAGCTTACCGAATTGACTGGCGCTCTTCATGTCCTCGAACAGGCTGTTGATACCGTCGAGGTTCTGCAGACCAAATACAGATCGTGACACCACGGGCAAGACCTTCTTCTCCGAGACAAACTTGACCATGTCCGAAAATTCCTTCCTCGAGCCCATGGTGCTGCCTTTGAGGTCAATGTTCTTGAGCACAGCTCCCATGAGGTAGTTGATTTTCGGTCCAGTAGTCATGCCGTAGCTGACGATTGTGCCGCCAGGCTGTATACGTCAGTCATGTCAATTCCCTTTCATCACCAACGACTCACCCTCATAATCTTCTGCGCCTTTTCCACCACATCCGCTCCAGCACCATCAATAATGGCATCGACTAGCTTCCTATCCTTGGGCAGCATCCCAATGAGCTTCTTCTCCCAACCCTTCTCCTTGTAATTCACCCCTCCCTTTGCCCCCAGCTCGACCGCCTTCTTGATCTTCTCCTCGTTCCCACTAGTCACATACACGTTCGCACCCGCCGCAACAGCAAAACTCAACGCCATAAGCGCAACCCCACCCCCAATGCCCGTGACCAACACGTTCCGCCCAGCCTTACAATTCCCACTCTTCGTCACCGTCGCCCGCCAAGCCGTCAACCCCGTCAAGGGCAGCGCCGCCGCCTCCACGGCGCTCAGATGACCCGGCGCCTCCTCCAGCTCCCCAGCGTCAATGACCAATGTCTCCTGCAATGTCCCTATTGGATTCATCTTCGTTCCGCCGAGGATCGCATACCCCTTTGGACTCTCGGGGCCCTCGGGGTCGTCCTTCCACCCGGACCCAGGATTGAGGATCACGCGCTTGCCTTGCCATTGTTTCGCCGAGGCGCCGGTAGAGGTGACGATGCCGCAGCCATCGGCGAGGAGGGGGACGCCGAAGGTCGTGCCTGGGTAGAGGTGTTGGCGGAGG
Organism: Elsinoe fawcettii; assembly: GCA_007556565.1. Classification (NCBI taxonomy): domain Eukaryota; kingdom Fungi; phylum Ascomycota; class Dothideomycetes; order Myriangiales; family Elsinoaceae; genus Elsinoe; species Elsinoe fawcettii. The sequence goes on along the minus strand of SWCR01000010.1, from coordinate 1,493,649 downwards.
AAGAGGTCGCGGTGGTTGAGGGCTGCGGCGAGGATGCGGACTTGGACGTCGTTGGGGCCCAGGGAGGGGGTGCTGGTTTGGATGATGTGGAGTGGGTAGTAGACTTGGCCGGGCTTGCCGGGGATTTGGCGAATGGAGATGGCGGTGGGCATTTTGGGTGATTGTGTAAAGATTGAAGAGGAAAATGGCAAGTTGTGCGAGCGGAGATGTGAATGGAGCTTGAGGTTGATGTCATGGAGCTGGAGCAAGGGAACCCCACATTTTCAATGGACCGAGGCAGTGAGTAGCCGCAGGTGCTTTGGGAAAGATGAGAAATCGAAGATGATTACTTACTTACTTTGATTATTACATACCTGACAAGCAATATGCACTGGCGACGAGTATTGAAGCAAGAGGATAGCCATGAATAAACCCTAGCTACGTGGTCAGACAGGCTTGCGGCTGGCATGGCCATCTGTCGTCCAACTTGACGGAAGCAACACGGCACGGCTATCGACAGACATGCGGCTCTGTTCCCCTTCCACACACCTCTCCCGTCCATGAACGTTTGGTCCTTCTCGTATTCTACCTTTCTCATGCTGATCGCATAGGATCAGTGAAAATGTGATCTGCTAAAGTGTAAACACGAACGGTGTCGTTTTTGGCCTTTGACGATGATTTCATTGACATTCCTGCGATAAAAAGTCGATAATCCCTTGCTCGGACGTGTAGCAATAGAGGATAAGTTACCAGGCTACTATGTACAGCTTACAGTAGCCTAAGCGTTTGGTTCTCGTTCAGTACATAATCAGCTACTGAGAACTCATGGGATAACTTACTATCACACGACCAGCCAAATCTCCTCCACCATGCAGCTTCAACATCTTCTGTGCCTCATCCTCTCACCGGCAGTCCTGGCTGCTCCTGGTCGGAGATCGATAGACAATCACAATCGCCATACCGGGGACAACGATGCCACATTGTCTATTCCTCCGCAGCCATATGATTGGTTAGGATGGAGGGGCATCGCAAAAGCTATCATGGGCAAAGATACGATGGATCAAGTCAATGGCCGGACACCAGTCGCAATCGTGCCGATCCCAACCACAACCAAGCCATGTAGAACACGGCACCGTCGTCCAGCTCCAACTTCATCCTGGCCACTCAGTGAAGAGGATGACGATGCGAACCTCTCCACTGGGACTCAAGTTCCACGAGCCACTCCACAACCGACACCGCGAGCATGTACGACGAGATGTATACCAGGCTCAAGATCAGATTGTCTCACCAGCTGCATACCGCAAATGTCGAGCAAAACTTCAGGATCCATGTTGACTGTCGCAACGCCTGCTGCGACAAACCTTGATGTACCGCAACCCACCCCAACGCCAGTGCCGGAGCCGCCTGCCAGTGCATCTTCCGTCGATACCAATGGAGCATTTCGAGCAGCGCCTGGAATGCAGCAGATCTTCATGGCGCCCACGAAGACGACCCAAGCCACACCAACTGCAACTGCTGCGTCAAAGAATAGCCACTCTTCAGACCATGGGTCGATCAACGAGGACGAATCTCAGGCTAAGCCAGAGCCAGAAAGTGTGTCGAACAAATTTGTCCAGGTGATTGTCCTTTGGCTGTCTATTTCGCAGCCGTCCTACCAGGTTGAATAGTGCCCTTCCAGGTGTGAACCAGGGCTGGCTAGAGGAGATAATCATGATACCCACGAATGGTTGCGCGTCGGCTTGTGTCTCAGCAAGCAGAAAGATAAAGCTGAATACAAACGTTGAAACATACTCAAAAAGACAATATCAGCGCCACATGAGGTCGTTTATTCATCTTCAAAAGTACTTTACCCATCGCGTGTCAGGAAACGTGTCTGGACCCTTTCAGCCACGTGCGGCTCCGCATTTCTTGGCCCGCCGCTGAGACTCCACCGTCCCTGCGTTGTTTCCGAAACCAGGAAAGTGGATCTTCAACCCTAAACCTTCACCAGAATGATTCTGTTCGCCTTTGACCATCAATCGACCATGTGAAGACATCGATAGCAGCGTACACGCCTTGAGTGAGTGTGATACTATCGCAGCGACCACATGTGATGCCCGGACACCTGCAACACCCAAGACAAAGGCCAAAGACGGAGCATCTCTTCCTTTATCCGGACGCAACTCAAAACTTGCTCAAGCCAAGAACTTGCTCAAATGGCACCGAATCCACTTTGCCCGCCCAAACTGTTTCGGGACCGCTCCGAAAGCGAGTGCCACGAGGGCGATGGGCAAATCGTGTTGTGATAAGATGCAGGTGTAGTATACTGCTTTACTTTTACAATCTCATTCCACATCAGCAAAATCACCCTCGTCCCATTTTGCGCCTAGGTGATCCGCTTGTCCTGATGTCTGCACAGTAACGCTGGTCGTTCATCTCCCACCGCTCCCTCCTGGCCACCGCTCTCGGTCTCTGACCTCCACTATTACACGATAGCCCATCATAACTCACCGCCATGGCCGCCCATATGGCTTCTATCCTTCCTCGAAAGATCCAGGACTTTGCCAATGCCAAGGTCACGGAACCTCACTGGGGCTACGCCGAGCGAGTCATCCCATGTTCCAACGACAAAGGATCTTGCGAGTACCTGGATGTCATCTATGGCTCGCATGATTTGGGCATGATCTACACCGCCGTGTCATGGGCTGTACTTGTTGCAATCTTCGGGTCATGGGCGCTGATTCGCTTGATCTCTCGACCGGGCAAAGGATCCCAAGGCCCAATCGAGAAGGTCGGCGGCATCAACAAGGTTCTGAGGAGTCTGGCAGCGAGCACGCGGCGCCGTTTCTTGCCAGAGTTTGGCGGAGTTGGCAGGACGATCTTTAGCAGGACTACTCGACTACAGATCACTATTCTGGCTGTATTGGCCGGCTACCTCCTCATCTTCTCCTTCGTTGGCATGCGATGTAGGTCACCGATGTTTTCGAGTTTGATATGCCATACTGACTATGTCCTAGTCGCCAAGTGGGTCACACCCGTCAAAGCGCATCCTGGTCACTTCAACACCAGAACCACAATAGGACCATGGGCCAATCGTGTGGGCGTACTTGCATACGCTCTCACTCCCTTCTCCATTTTCCTCGCATCACGAGAGTCAGTCCTGTCCCTAGCGACCGGACTGCCCTACCAGAGCTTCAACTTCCTCCATCGATGGCTCGGCTACATCATCTTAGTGCAGTCCATGCTGCACACAATGGGCTGGATCATCATTGAAGTCTGGCTCTACCAACCTCAACCCATGACAGCTATCCATATCTTTTCTGAGAAGTACATCATCATGGGCATCGTAGCACAATTTCTCATCCTCGTGCTTTTTGTCCTGTCCTTATCACCAGTCATTCGCTGGACCGGCTACGAATTCTTCCGCAAAGCACACTACATCCTCGCCATGCTCTTTATCGGCTTCTGCTGGGCACACTGGTCCAAGCTATACTGCTTCATGCTCGCCTCTCTCATCCTCTGGGGCGTCGACCGTGGTCTACGTCTCCTCCGCACTGCCTGGCTCCACTTCCGTCCCTCCAAGAACAGCAGCATGTTCGAGTCCGCCAAAGCCACCTTCACCGCCTTCCCTGACGATGTCAACGGGGACATCATCCGCATCTCCTTCCCTCACTCTCGAGCCTCATTCAAAATCGGCCAACACTTCTACCTCACCTTCCCCCGCATCACATTATGGCAATCGCACCCCTTCACCCCTCTGTCCTTACCCGACAAGCTCAACGGCCATGTCCAGCACGACTACCTCTTCCGCGCCAAGAAAGGCGAGACACGCCGCCTCGCCCTAACAGCCCGCGCACAAGGCGGTCTGGTCGACGTCCCCGTCATCCTCTCGGGCGCCTACGGGACCGCCATCACCAACCGACTCGGCTCCGAGGCGAACATCCTCTGCATCGCAGGCGGTACGGGCATCACTTTCGTCCTCCCCATACTCCTCGACCTGATCAATAAATCCCCCGTGGAAGGGCGCAAGATCACGCTCGTCTGGGCCGTCAGGACAAGGGGCGACGTGCGCTGGGTTGCGGACGAATTGGCGCGCGTGAGAGACGCGGAGGGCACGCATGGGATTGAAGTCAAGATCTTCGTTACGAGGGACAATACGAGGCAGAAGATCGTCACGATCGGGGAGAAGGGGGAGGAGAGCGGGTCGGAGTCTGGTGATGAGGAGGAGATGGCGGATGGTAGACCGGAGCTGGGTGAGGTGGTGAGGGGGTTCGTGAGGGATGTGGTTAGGGGACGGACGGCGGTTTATGCGTCGGGTCCGGGGGAGATGATCACTGAGCTGCGGAGAGAGGTGGCGGGGGTGAATGATGGTGGGAAGGTGTGGAGAGGGGATAGTAGGGGGGATGTGGAGCTTACTTGTGATGATCGATTGGAGTGGTAAGGGGGCCCATTTCAATCATATGACTTTTGATCCATCTTTCTCGAGATCGATATGACGTTCTATACTGTATTGGATGGTGATGTCGTTGTGATATATTGATTCATGTCTCGAGGCCTTTTCAGCGCGCACCCCGGTGAATGCTAGAGCTTGGACCAATGCTACTTGCATAGCCATGTCTGTGTCCGCTATCGCCATATCTGTGGTGGATGGGTTCCTGCATGGCACTTGCTCCTATATTAGGAGAAGGTTCGCCGCATTTCTCCGTGTTCGATTCGCGGCTAATGCAAGAGCTTGCCGCGTTTTCGAGCACGTAGTCATTTTTGCTATCGCCTTTCCCACACACGGCCCAGTTCGACCTCACCAGGATGACGAGTTGCAACTCCACGCACACTCTGACGCGCGCTGAGCAGTTCATTCGCTACGTCCCAGGACCAGTCAACCCGTAATGCGTCATCACCTATCCCGATTCGACTCTCCACGCTCACGAGACATCCATTTCATCCACACCCTTCCCTCTCTTCCGCTGCTCCTCCACCCTCTTTTTGGTCCGTCCCTTGGCCTCCTCCACCCACGCATCATACTCTCCCTTCTGCGCCTTCTCCCCCACCACCCCCTTCAACAATTCCCCCACGAACCCCACGAAATTATGTCTCCTTAGCGCGTTCTCCCACCGCCACGCCCTCCTCTTCTCCTCCTCCCTAAACAACCACTCCTGATCGCCCACCTCCCTCGCCTTGATCCTCAAATCCCTGCACATGGCCAGTAAGTTGAACCTGATCTCATGCGCAGGATACCTCTCGATCCGCCGCTGCAACACCGGCACCACCTTCTCGCTGAACTCCCCCTCCTCGCATTTCCCATGGCTTATAGGTGCAGGCTGCAGACCGTCCAGCTCGTACAAGGTCCCGTTCACACTCGTATAGGCGATGAAGTGGTACACGTCGTCGTCCTCGGTCGCGACTTTCGTCTCGTCTGAGATGAATGGACTCGCGCGCGCGAAAGAGTTGTGCGCATCCCGGATCTGGTTCGAGTTACTCAGTGCCTCGCCTTTGAGATCGGCGTCGAAGAAGGACGTGAAGTCGCGGAATTCAGTGAGGACGGGGCCGAGAGAGACGGACGAGGTTTTGTTCATAAGCATGGAGAGGAGGGCCTGGGTTCCGCATGCGTTTTGGATGGTTTGCGCGGCGAACCAGAGTTGGGAGGGGTCGCCTGGGGTGGAGATGCAGGTGTGGTCGAAGGTGCCGTCGTGAGGGGTGGAGGAGCGGGGCTCGTTGGTGGGGTATTTGAAGAGGAAGATGACGCCCAGGGGAGAGAGGGAGGCGAGCGAGGAGGGTTCGAGGGTGAGGAGTTCTTCGAATTGGATGTCGGGGACGCCGAGGGAGGTGAGGAGGTAGGTAAAGACGCCCTGGAGGGATTAGTGAGGACACGGTAGGGGACGAGAGAGACGTACAGCGTCGGACTCGATTGTGTTCCAACCGCCAGACATGATGTGGGATGTGGATGAGGATTAGGGTGGTTGATGGACAGGATGGACGGAGCTGCAGAGCTCGGAAATTTTGACGTCAGCTTGCTGAAGCTTTGCGGCTCTTGGGCAGCGCAATGCATGTGCTGCGAAGAGCCGCTGTCTCCGTCAGAACACACATTATTTTCATTTCCCCATTGAAAAAAGTCATCATCACATTCGTTCCTATCTGCACTGTCAAGAGCTTGTGAGGCTCTCATGGTAGCCCGACTCTCCAATCTGATCCCTCTCCGTTAAGACCATACTTCTTGCTACTCATATCCTTGACTGTCGTCCTGCGCATGTCCCTAGGATACACGCCCTCATAGCTGCCTCCAGTCGCGCGGTGCATGACCGAAGTATTGTCCCAGATGATCATGTCACCTTCCTGCTCCCAGTCGATGGTCAGCCTGTATTTTGGCTTCGACACGTGCGCCAACAACTCCTCGATAAGAGCGGTGCTCTCTTCCGCAGGCATGCCTTCGATGTGGTGAGTGTAAGAGGCAATGTACAGATTCTGGTCGAGTTAGTGATCTCCTTTGTACGCATACAAACACGGGTTGTGATAGGACTCACCATTCTTTCACTCCATTCGTGCTTCTGCACAAGCTCATGCCGACTAATTTCCTTCTTACTCGGATCCATATCGAAGAAATATTCCGGCACGGCCTTCTTCCTGCTGTGGAATAGGCTGTGACCGGCAATCTTTCCTTCAAGCTTGGCCTTCGTCCCCTCGCTCAAGTCTTCGTACGCCGTCCTCGAATCTGCGAACTCTGTGGCACCTCCGGTACCGCTGGGTGGCAGCTTGTGCGCCAACAGCAGACTGTGTCCTGCTCTCCGAGCATTGAAGGACGAGTCTACATGGAATTGCTCATTGGCTTTATTGCCGATGACTTGAGCAGCTGAAAGCGGCGCCGCCTTGCCAGTGGCTGGGTCGATGTTGCCGGCGTCGAAGAGCTCGGGGTACTTGAGGCGATGTGTACGGCCTGCTTTCTGATAGGGACGTACATCATCAAGCTCACCGAAGTACGAGGAGAATTCGATATGGGCTTCGTCGGTAAGTGAAGTGTTGCGGCAAACGACGGCACCGTATTTGTTGACTACCTCCCGGATCTCGGTGTAGACATCTGGTGATATAGGTTTTGTCCAGTCTAAGCCACGAAGTTCACAACCGAACGTAGGATGGAGCGGAATCACTTCGAGGTTGTGCTTTGGTGTTCGGTACGCTGATGGGATTTCGCCTTGAATGGGGAGAGGTGTCCAGGTAGGCGTCGGCTTGATCGTGAAGGACTGAATCTCCTTAGGAGCTGTCACTGTTGTGGTCGTGGTGCTCGACATTATAGCGATTTAAATTGGTAATCCTGCTGACTTACTGGTACAGTGCGGAGGACGGTAGAATCGCGTTTGCTGCAACCCATATATTCCCATCACGCCTCTCTCCAAGCTTTCAGCCGACACAGGATGATCGACATCACACTCCATCGGAAGTAATCTACTTCCGGACAGTGATACACACGCACGACAACGTCAGAGACATTTGCCCCGCAGCTGAGATCCCAAGGTCGATCATGGTCGGAACGCTCTCGGAACATCGGAAAGCGATCGAGCATTCCTGCTACACGGCTTGGATCCAGCAGCACGGCTGGCTGACCGATGAAGTCAACGTACGGATATGGCGTGCAGCATTAGAGCATGCAAGACTTGTCATCGGACGCTCGCATACTGTATAGTACTCTGTAAACATGTCAGTCATGTCACTCAAGCCCGGACTCTTCGCCCCGGTACCATCGCCATTTACGACAGATGGCAAAGAAGAGCTATCCCTGCCTGCGTTTCAGTATCAAGTCAATCGCCTAGTCGAAGCGGGTATCGGTATCGTGGTCGCCGGCACCCTTGGGGAGGCAAATCTCCTCACCCGAGATGAGCGCAGCCTACTTGTTCGCACGGCCAGAGAAGTAATCGACGAGGCTGGCAACACCAAGGTTCCTCTTATCGCAGGTGCAGGTGGAGGCAGTGTCAAAGAGAGTCTGCTTCTAGCAGAAGATTCCGCTGCGGCTGGCGCTGATGCGGTAATCGTGGTTGCTCCAGCTTACTATGCTTTCGCCTATGGCAAGGACAGGAAAGCAGTGAAAGACTTCTTCACGAGCATAGCAAATGCATCCAGGCTACCAGTGATGATCTACAACGTAAGCGGAAGCGCAATCGTCAAAGCTTTGATTGACCATGAACAGATTCCTTTTGCTGCCGGAGGTATCGACCTCGATGCTGATATGTTGATTGACCTTGCGTACGTCTATTGGCTCGTCAGTACGGCACTCATGGCTGACGACTGACAGCGAACATCAGAACATAATGTATCCAAGCCATCGAGCACGATGGTCATCGCTGATCCGTCTGCCAGTGGCGTAAAGCTTACATGCTACAACATCTCAAAGGGTCACAAAGTCGCTCTCCATGTCAACAGTGCGGAGTATCACAAACGTCATCCGCTGCCTTTCCTGGTTTTACCAGGATCGTCGGACTACCTACTACCAGCCATCATAGGCCGACAACATGGCTGTATCGCAGGACCGTAAGTTGGACTACCTATAATCATGACCCCGCTGACGGGCAGTGTGAATTTGTATCCAAAATTGCTTGCGAAGATCTTCAAGCTTGGAAACGAAGCGCTTGAGGAGCAAGACATGTCAAAGCTTATAGAGGCTCAGAAGTTGCAAGACATAGTGACAGATGCCGATTCTATCATCAATCGTGTTGTAAGTATCTGTATTCACGCAAGCTTTCTTTCCTGCTCTGATCGATCCAGGGTTTCTTGGGCTTGAAAGCCGCTTTGGACATTCATGTGGCGCCAGAATCAGGGCTAGGCTTTGTCGGAGGCGCATGCAGGAAGCCCCTACCAGATCCCAGCGACGAGGTGAGGTCAGCTATGAGGGACGGGCTAGCTAAGGCTTTTGAGGAAGAGCGTCGACTTTGAGGCGACTTAATTTGCTTGCCTCGATAGCGTGGTCGTAGATATGCACAATGGCCATGTGTTACTGATACCTCATGTCTTCATTCATTCATTATGCTGCATGATCATTTCTCGATGCCTTCGTATTGATCACCACAATAGTCTGACCTACCGGGCTGGCGGCATTCCGGGGTCTGGAAGCGTACCTCTGGCAGATCACCGTCAAGTGATGGCTCGAGCCTTTCGAATGAGGGACCTTGATACCGGGACCATCGTGGTTCATTACAGAAAGCAGAAAGTCACTGACGCCAGCTCTCACTGTCTTGGGGGAAAATATGTGGCCTGATCGGGAAATTGAGGAGATGATTAGTCACGCATACAACCAGAAAGGCATATATTCTGCGCAACCTTAGGTATCGACTCTCATTCACTCTGGCTTTCAGCTTCACTATTTAGCAGACTCCCTCAGAGATACAGCGTCCTTCTCGTCCAGTACGCCATCACTCTCCACATGCTTGTGGTCCATCTGTAACTCCCTTGCTACAGCATTCATATTGCCCAGACGTCCAGTGTCGAAAATGACAGAAACCTCTTCAATGGTCATACGTCTGATGTCATATCAGTATGATCAACGTCTAACATTCACGTATATGTTTACCTGGTTTCCGGGAAAAAGAAGAAAGCGATTACCAGATAGATACAGAGAAGAACCACATAGACGATGTAGCTGTCACTGTTAGTGTCTCGCGACGAATCACGGACCTGTCACTCACTATTTCCACTGGATCTCAGCCAAGGCCACCGGGTTTACCCACTGGTTCTACGAAGTGTTAGTGGTTGGCTTTGGTACTTTGTGGAGATACTGACGAATGCTTGCGCAACACTCTGGACAGAAAGCATGATACTCAAGCCCTTCAGCCTCATGTGGTAAGGCAGGATCTCCGCACCATACGAGAAGGGAAGAGGTGTCCAGCCAATGCAGTAGAAGCCATAGAAGATGAACAGCATAGGGATCGTCCCGATGCCGACACCTTGATCTCTCGACTTTGCGAAGCTACCGGAGAGACCAGTGATGACGATGTATGAAATCAGCATGCCTCCCGTCGAAGTGAGCCACAGTGGTCGTCTTCCAGCCTTCTCGGCAAACAAGGAGGCTGTGTATGCTGCCACAAGATTCCAGACCGATAGGCCACCATTGATGGCACTGACTTGCGTCGCATCGGTGATTCCGACCAAGTTCAATACTGGTGGCAGGTAGTATGTGATGATACCATTGCCGACCCAATTAGTGCCAGTAGCCATTGTAATCAAGACCAGCAATCTCCGTCTGTTGCCTGGCGTCTTGAAGAAGTCACTGAACTTTGTCTTCTTATTCTCCTCTTCCAGTTGGATAGCGTTCTGAATCTCCTGAAGCTCATATTTGACCAACGGATCATCCAAGTCGCCGTTTGCATGCCATTTGGCCAGGATCTGCAAAGCTTCCTCTGATCGATCGTGGTGAACAAGCCACCTTGGTGACTCAGGTAGAATGATGAGATGAAGAAGGATGACGATTGGCGCCACGATCTGAAAGAGACAGGGTGCCCGCCACGACCAATCAGTAGGACCCCATCTCAACGAGCCGAAACAGAACCAAGCCGCCGCGATAGATCCGAAATAGTAATTGCTGTAGTAGCACGTTGCAAGAATTGGTCTCAGACGTGGATGAGCAATCTCTTGCAAGAGAGCAATGGCGGTGATCTTGCCAAATGGTCCAGCAGCTCCTACCAGAACGCGTCCACCAATGAACATGCCGGCGTTGACAGCAAACGCATTGACGAATGCTCCGATGATCAGGAGAACAGACCCTACAGCCAACGAGGCCTTCCGTCCCCATCGATCAGAGATATATTGAGAGAAATACGGGGTGATGATCGCAGGCAGGAACAATGATGCAGAGATGAGTCCCAAGTATGAGCTGTTGGGATTATTGAAGTAGCGTTTCCACTGTGGTAGAGCTTGCAAGCCATTCAACAGACCTATCTTGTCAGCAAACTTCAGAAAGTCCAGGGGTACACTGACTGGCATCGTAACCGAGATAGAAGACGCAGAAGTAGAGTCCAGCACATTGCCATACATTCCAGCGTAAGCCTGGATCGCGCCACCAGCTAGGATTTGTGTTATCTGCAGGATCAAGTTAGTATTCATATCAGAAAATTTGACCCTTCTCGGACAGCTAGGCCCGACACGTTCCTTATCGAACATCGCATATGATAAAAGGAAGCTCGAACATACTCTTGTACTCACTCCATGACTTGGTCGCTATGTCTCCAGCCATGGTGCTTCACTTTGCTGGAATGGTGATGCTGTCGACAGGATGAATGTGTCAGGTGAGAACGATGATCTACCATTGCAGGAAACATATTCAGCTATGTCATGGCACATCTCGGCTCGGAAACAGTACAGAAGTTGGTGGCTGTTCCGAAAGCTGGTAGCCCAAACTGGGGGTACCCCATGGAGGGAGGTGCGGGGGATCGACGTGGTGGTGGCGCTGTCTCAACAGGTTCCGATTCCGATCGGGTTCCGAGTGCGATGCATGCAATCTGGTGACATGAGACAATCAGTGCGCGATCAAAACTAATGCTCGTGACCTACCAGCTAGCTGCAGTATGAGGTCTACTTGATTTGAAGATGGCAAATTCAGACCCAAAGATCACGTCCTACACTGTTAGAGATCTCCGATGGCCGACTTCATTGGAGAACATTGGGTCAGACCCAATGAACTTGGCCGGAGAAAATGCCTTTGGCTATCTGCAGTATCACACTGATACCGGCCTTGTCGGTACCGGGTGGTCATTCAGTAATGGCCAAGGTAATGAGTATGAATGCAACCCGCGACTGCGTACACGCATGACTGATTCTCTTAGGGTCCTGTGTGCGGCAATCAAGGCTCTTGCTCCCCGCCTGGTCGGTCGACGTTTATCGGAACTGACTGCGAACATGGGAGAGCTCCAAAGAAAGCTCAGCTCGGGACAGTTGAGGTTCATGGCACCGGAGCGAGGTGTAAATCAGCTCGCAACTTGTGCAGTGCTGAACGCTATATGGGACTTGTGGGCCAAAGCCGAAAGCAAACCTCTCTGGAGGCTCGTGTCGGACTTTAGTCCCGAAGAGTTCGTCCGGTGCATCGACTTTCGATATCTCTCCGATGTTGTGACGCCGGAGCAGGCACTAGAAATGCTGAAGGCCCAGGAAGCGACAAAGAAGCAGAGATTAGACGAAGCTTTGCGAGATGAAGCTGTACCGGCATACAATACTTCTGCTGGTTGGCTGGGACACTCTGATGATAAGGTGCGTGGTACAGTGCCGCAAGCATGAGGCTTCTAACGCCGAGCAGGTTCGTGAGCTGATCCAGTCAGCAAGAAAGCAGGGGTTCAAGCATTTCAAGCTGAAGGCTGGTCTTGGTCTCGAAACGGATCGCAAGCGATTGGGTTTTGTCCGAGAGATCGCTGGTGATGATGCTATCTTGATGGTAGACGTCAATCAGATCTGGGATGTCGACCAAGCGATTGAGTATATGCCCAATCTCGCAGACCTCAACTTATGGTAGGCGTAAGACATCCCGGACAATGAGATTTTGCTGATTAGCCTCAAGGTTCATCGAGGAGCCTACTTCACCAGATGACATACTTGGACATGCAAAGATTCGTAAGGCATTGAAGCCCCATGGCATCGGCGTTGCTACTGGCGAGCATGTAAACAACCGAGTCATGTTCAAACAGCTCTTACAAGCTGATGCCTCTGACGCTGTACAGCTTGATGCTTGTCGGTTGGCAGGTATGAATGAAATCATGGCTGTCTTGCTCATGAGCGCAAAATTCGGAGTACCAGTAGTGCCGCATGCTGGGTAAGTATTCGCTTGGATGTTGGGAGAGATGTTGGGCTAATTATTGCAGTGGTGCCGGCATGGTCGAATTATGCTCGCATATCAGCACCATCGACTATGTTGCCGTGTCCGGGAAAAAGGCCGTCCTCGAGTACACAGATCACTTGCACGAAGCATTCGTTGCCCCTGCTGGTATTACAGCGACCGGATTCCATGTTACGCCAACCATACCTGGCTACTCCTGCGACGTCAAGGAGGACGAGTTTGAGAAATTTGAATGTCCTGGAGGTTCCTTCTGGCAATCTGATGTCGGCTTGACATTACTTAGAGATCCCTGGCGTGGCGTTTTAGGCGAGCAGACTTCATAGATCAATGGCGTGTATACCCGTAATTCATTTGCCCTCCCGTGTTGTCGGACCGCAATCTCAATCTCGTGGTTCTCAGCTTCTTGCTCGTATATGCGATATTGTATGGTCCGAAACCACGATGCGTCTCCTGGACGATGCAGATGTTCCGAGTGCCCGGGATGTGCGCTTACGAGTGAAGGATTCTGCGTGTTCCAGGAAGATTGGGGCCGCACTTCGGCAAAGAAGCCCCGACTGTTTCAAGGAATGGTTAAAATGATGCATGACGTGCGGGGCAAAAGGCAACCTTGCCCTCCACGACGTTCCCTCGACTTCGTGCCCTCGCCCGCTCGTGACAAGCTTCTGCATGCGCATGCGACTGATCGTGTTCTGATACACTTCCCCATCTGACGACGCGTTCAACCTAATGCCTAGCAGTTCGACCGAACATGAGTTCCATCAATGGCGCGGATGAAGGACCCAAAGCGAAGCGACACCGAACAAAATATGCTAGTAAAGCTTGCCTCGAGTGTCAACGGAGCAAGATCAAGGTGTGTTGCAATGAACACGGCGGTGGAATTCTCTGACATGTTCACAGTGCGCAGACATTCGACCATGTCCTCGTTGCGTGAACAGAGGAGTCGAGTGTCATGGAGAGCTACCGGAATCTCCGCCAGTCTCACGTAATGAAAACATAGTCTCTCGTGGGGGTGATCATGACCTTGGTACCAGAGTCGAAGACTTGGAGCACAAGTATCAACGTCTGGAGACGATACTGGCTCGACATGGACTATCGGATGAGGACAGTGAGAGTGTACGTGATGGGGACGACTACACCGATCGTGAGACCCTCAGCTTCCAAGGTATCTGCCATTTCCACACATTTGCTCCACTCATGACTGACCGGATATCAGGTGAATCAGCCCTGATGCCAACAATCACCTCACTAGAGGCCAATCTGCAATTGTCTCCCGAAAGTCGGCAGATACCTGGCCGCTCTGAACCGCCAACACCTCGAGCATCGCATTCGAATCGGCCCACTACCACGAACAACGAGAAGACTGACCTGCTCGGGGCCGGAAACCTGCCATTCCCCTCAAAGGCCACGTACGACTCGCACGTGCAATTCTTCTTCGAGGACGTAAATCCCTGTCATCCCTGTGTCAATGAAGCAGACTTTCACCATCGAGCTCGTAGGTTGAAGCTCGGAAGTCCCGTTTTACCCAAGGAAGTTTGCTTCCTAGCCCTCAACTACATCATCTTTGCATGTGTGGACTTCCTACGAGCTAGCGATGCTGAGGTGCCCGGACAACATTTCCCAGGCTGGAAGTGGTATCTAGCAGCTGATCGTCTAGTTGGTAAAAAGAAAACCAGTGGGCATGGGGACTTGTGTCTGATTCAGTACCTTGTATACGAGGTAAGTGCTTACTGATGATTGAGTCAACTGAGACATTAGGGCCATGATGGGGAGATCAGACTCATGCTGCATGAATCTACAGCCAGAGATTAGCCGTGTGCGTGGTTCTCTTCTGACAATAGACAGGCATTCTACCTTGTACACGCCGGTAGACCAAATGCCGCGTATCATGCCGTCGGTCTAGCCTGCAGACTGTGCTACCAATTCGGATTGCATCGACAAGATCAGTGGGAAGCACGTTGCCATCCATATGAAGTCCACATGCGCCAACGAGTTCTTTGGACAGTCTATTTTGTCGATCGACGGGTATCCTTGGGCTGTGGCCGACCATACAGCATGTTCGACGGACATCTTCATGTCGGAAAACCAGCAGCCATCCACGACAAGGTAGGTTGGTCATTGTGACTAACGCAATGATGAGAAGCGAGACCAAGCATATGACAGCTCAACTTTTGCCCTGCTTTTCCATCCTATCCTCGCAAGACCATATCAAGAATGATCAGAACCCGACACTGCGTTGACGATGTAACTTGGCGTGGGTATTCCAGGTCCTTGAGGAGCCGAGTCAGGGTCATGGCTCCACCGACACCGAGTCCGAGGTGCTGGCATCGAAACGAATGATACCGAGAGCCAGGATATTGATTCAAAACCTATGGTGCGACCGAAAACTGACACATGATCCAGGAACTCCTTCCCAACGAGGAATTGCCACCACCCAATCCGGGTTCTTCATCTATCCCGTACCTTTTGTGCGTATGCAAATTTGCGCATTTCGCAGGCGAGATCTTCGACAAAGTCTTCTCGGATCCACAGTCTAGAGACGATGACCTGGCATTGCTGGACTTTTATATTAACCGCTGGCTCGAGCACGAACTAGAATTGATCATGCCAACGAGAGGCGCAGAAAGATCAGCCATGAGCGTACGCCAGGAAGTACTCATTCGCACGGTGCGTTCCCCGTTTTCGATCAACCTGCAACATCGTTTTAGATGCGAAGATCACTTGCATGAATTTTTGTTTTTTGTTTTCAATGGTTCCTGCAGCTAGAAAACAGAATTGCTTGGTGCGAATGTTTGACAAAAGCTGATTGGGTCACAGCGTATGCAGCATCTGCGCCTCCTTTTGTGGAGGCGGAAGATGGTCAACCTTTCCTTTGACCCTGCGACGGGCCGTCTCTGCGGAGATGTCGCCGTCGATATGCTCGAGAAGCTCGGTAGCTTATCTGCAGAGATACACGAGCCGAGTTCCTTCCGATACTACCAAACTGCTGCCGTGGGCGAGGCTGTCTTGGTTCTCGCGGCGCTACTATGTTCAACTAGCAGTACCAACCTCGGGGATCGCTGGGCGACGTACATACAGAGCCTTCGAGATGGCCGCGCAATCCTCTCTAGCCTGGCCAGTAAGCTGATCACAGCGAGACGAATGGCAGACCGTCTTTCAGCGATTCTAGGACTAGTCGATACTTTGCTCAGCTCTGACATGAATCAGCCGATCAGTGCAGAGATCCAGAATGGCATGCACGAGCTGTTTGAGCCTACCACAACGCAGGGTCAATTGCAGCTGGGACTAGGATTTCCTGGAAATGCCAACGGCACGTTTGACGATTTTGCCTTTGATGGCAACTTCATGCCGTTTGAGAGCGATGTTGCAGATCCTTTTTCGCAAGTCTACAACATCGATTTCATGTGAGCTGCACTTGCCCTCCGGTGCTAGCTGATTCATCATGGTGGCTTATGCAGACCAACTGTTGATCTGGCTACCACTTAGTCGTGCTCGAGCACTGATTTGTACATCACCGGGACTTCACGAATGAATGGCACAAGCCAGTAGCAGTCACACGAGCGAACTGCGACAAACACGACTGACACGACAAGATCCTTGCCCCGGAAAGCCGCAGGTCAACCCCGGACAGAAGTCGGGGTTCTCTGACTGGAGGACGTGCAAACGATCGACACCCACCACTCAGGTCAATGCTCTGTTTTGACGCTGCATCAGCATAGACTATCGGACGCAGTCCAAGAACAAATTTTTCAGGACACGAGTCGCCATTGCACTTTGATGACGAAAAGCGACAACGAAAGCCACGATACAGCCTCGTTCCCAGCTTTAATCTGCAGTTCACAAATGGTGAATGCACGTAGATTAACCACTCTCCGGCCAGATGCCAGAATTGCCAGGCGTGGAGCCAGAATTTGTGGTTCATTTTCCGGTGATCAACAAACACCATCCCGCCCTTGTGCCGAGCACTTCCCCTACTCCACACCTTAACCTTCTGCACGCCTGATGTTCGTCACTCTTGACCGGAGGCGGGAGGATGGGTTCCCCTACGGACCTGTCAAGTTTCAGAACGACACAGGGCAGGTACAAGCTTCTACCGGTCGCTTTCCAGTGACCTTTTCCAACATGGGTACAGACCAACAAGGGACCATTGCCGACTCTTGAACCATGACATTATCGACTTTTGACAGACGCCTCACCGGTTACTGTCACGAGCCGCTCCCCATCGGGAGATCTAGCCTCATACATGCCGGTACGTCACTTGCTTTTGGTGTCGATACTTGCGTGCTTTAGCGAGTACATCAAACCCGAGCGGCGGGCCCAGCTAGAGGCGTAGCTGCGCTGGGTTGCCTGCATACCCTGTTGCTTCTTTCACTTGGTGTCAGGCAAAATGTGAAAGACCATGCCGCCTGATAATGCATGGTCTATTCCACCTCAGCTGTATCACATCAGCCTGATCCATTCCTTCATCACCCACTCACTCATGCATTGTCTTTGATTTCAGCTTGTGCTTTCACATAATCAACGATGAATACTGGTGAACGACCACTGAAAGCCTCATACGGAGGTAGGGGCCCTGGACTTGTTGCCCTGAGCTGGGTCTTCTTCTCGATTGGGGTCGTCGTCGTTGCACTACGAACATACACGACTCTGTTCATCGTTAGGAGGCCAAGATTCGACCTGTACTTCACGTTTGTAGCAGCGGTAAGAGTGCACTGAGCCGAAAGTATAGGATTATACTAAAAGTGCTGAAGGCACTCGCAATCACAGCACAACCGTTTATTGTACTGGCTGCGTACAAGGGAGTCGGCAATGCAGTACAGAATGTCGCACCAGCAGACCTGGCAGACTTGCTCTTCTGGCAATGGTGCTACTACGTCCCGGTCATTGTTTCGACCATCTTCAGCAAGCTGGCTGTGGCAACCTTGATCCTCCAGATTCAGGACCGTACATTTCCGATCATGCGATATGCTCTCTATGCGGTCATGGCCGTCACAATCATCCTCGGACTGCTCATACCCAGCGCCATCTTCGCTCAATGCAGTCCGGTCTCTGATCTTTGGTTGACCGATCCAAACAAGAATCCCAATTGCAAGCTTGTTGACCTCGTGCTTGTCGGGGGCACAGTGCAAGGCAGTGAGTAATCCTTGCCCTCATACCACTATAACATACTGACATACTAGGCTTCTCCGCATTCACCGACTTCTTCCTCGCGCTCTACCCTGCCATCATCTTTTGGAAGCTGCAAATGTCCTGGCGCCGTCGTCTCGGCATCTGCATCCTCTTCCTAGGCGGCGCCGTATCAGGCATCGGTGCGATCCTCAAGACAGTCTACGTTCTCGGCCTCAAATCCTCGACAAACCCAACAGGCGCCACCGCAGACCTGATGACATGGGGACAGTACGTCTTGCCTCCCCCTCCCCTTCCCCCTGCCATATACTAACCTTTGTCCAGCGTCGAGGTCTGGCTCCTCATCTGGATGTCGACCCTCCCTCCTCTCCGCCCCTTATTCGTCAAAGTCTTCAAAACAATCGCCACGCACGCCTCCTCCATGTCCTCGGGGCGCAAGTCTCGCCAGACCAACTCCTCAGCAGGCTTCTACGAGCTGTCCAAAGGCGGTTCGGCCAAGCGCACAAGTCGACACATGGACATCGAGTGTGCCGGAGACTCCACCAAGAAAGTGCGCGGGGAGACGTGGATGGAGCCGACGAGCAGCGAGGAGGATATTTTGGCTGATACACGGCTACCTGCGCACCAGGTCGGGGTTGCGGTGTCGGGACTGAGTGAGGAGGAGGGGAAGAGGATGGGGATGGTGGGGCGGGAGCAGGATAGAGGCGCGGGGCAAGGGGTGGGGAGACATGTGATTGCTCAGATGACGCCGGCGCATGTGCCGCGGCAGTATGATGGGATTGTGGTCGATAGGGAGTTTACTGTTGAGCATACGGGCAGGGGAACACCAAGTGGACTTGGAGGGGAGAAGTGGAGGCAGCAGTTGGGGAGGTAGGACCTGCCACAGGAGGACTGAGTCGTGGTGAAGAGAGTAATAGGAATCGATGGAAGCTGGGAAGAGGGTTTGCACGGGCGCTGCATGTTTCGGCTTTTAGGATACTGTATAGTGATTACCGGTCGCTCGATACCATAGTGGAAATTAGCATTTGTCACTAAGATTCTGGTCTGCTTCGCCTGCAATTGACTTTACACTTGAGGATGTACCAACAGCTTCTATCACTGTCACCTCATATTCATACAATCTTAGACACGAGTATTCGGCAAAACGTCCATTTCCAGCTTCTAGTCTCTACAACTCAGCACCTCTCTACACCACCTTCGGCCACTTCGAACGTGGCAGTCTACTGCTTCGGACTATCCGCCCTCTCCTCCTTGACAACCTCCAACAAACTCGCCGCGCTCCCCGGGGGACTAATCGTCCTGACCAACCTCAACCTCGGATCCGCGTCCTTGAACAATCGATCCCACTGCTCCACCGTCCTCTCCAACCCATTGAACACGCCCAACATGATGATATCCAAATTACTCACCGGCGCAGCCGAGTAGTAATCCTTGCTCAACTTCTGGTGCACACTATCATAGATCAACAGCTTCGTGTTCGGCCCCATCGCATCAGCGAGGTGTTTCACGATCTTCCTCGCCTCGGCGTCGGGCCAGTCGTGCAGGATGTGGCGGAGGAGGAAGAAGTCCGGGGCCGATTGCGGGTTCGGGGAGAAGAAGTCGTGAGGTTGGAAGGAGATGCGGTCGGAGAGTCCCCGGGGGAGGGTGGATTTGCCGAGCTCGATGGGCCCGGGCTGGTCTTGTACTGTGCAGCGGAGCTGGGGCGCGGATTTAGCGATTTCGACCGAGACCAGACCCGCGTTGCCCCCTACATCGACGAGGTGCGCGGGACCGAAGCTGGACCAGGGGTAGGCGTTGACGATGTGGCGCATGGAGAAGGGTGGGGTGCGGAAGAAACTGTCCATGACGTCGCAGAATTGCTTCTCGCGGATGGGGTGGTGGGTCATCCATTCCATGAAGTGCATGGGGGTGTTGTAGGCGAGGTTGAAGGCTGAGTTGGAGCGGTCGGGCTCGGTGGTGCGGAAAGCTTGCATTTGGTCGGCCATGAGCGCCATGGACTTGAGGGCGATGGAGCTGAACCAGCCGATCTCGCTGTGGAAGGGTTGGCCGGCGGCGTAGTTGACCGAGATGGAGGAGTGAGCGATGTGGCCGGGGCTGGGCTCGCGAAGTATACCGGACACGCGGAGACGGTCGACCATACGGCTGAGGTGGTCGACCCGGTGCTCGAGCTTGGTAGCTTTGGCGAGATCTCTGATGGAGATGCTGGTCCCTGGCTCTTGTGGTATGGCATCAAAGACACCGAGCTCATGTAGGGCACGAAGACAGCCGGCTTCCATCATACCATACTCAAGGAAGGTGACAGCCGATTCATTGGGGTATTGAGCAAGCTGGTAGAGCTCGCGGGCTTGCTCGATGATCTTGACGCGAGCTTGCTGCACCTCTAGTGGGGCATCTACTGGGAAGTCCTTGGGACTTGTGACGTCGTATGATGGTTGAGGAAGGTTGTTGTCTTTGAGGTACTTTTCAACGATCTGGACAGAGCTCGCGATGTTGTCGCTGTAGTTCTGAAGCGTTGTAGACATGGTGACGATTCGTGCTCAGGTCCGTAGGTGCAAGATTGACTGCAGGAACAAGATGGTGGAATGAAGAAGAGGAGAAGGTGATAGCAAGGCAACGTGTACGGCGTGGAAGAGCTCTTGAACAAAACAAAAGGTACTACCGCCTTCACAACAGAGAGCCAGACAGCAACTACCCAGCGAGGCAAGCGGCATAGTTGCTTTACCCTCAGCTCTGGGACTATTGACGCTCGACATCGGTACAAGACCGGACGACGGGTCGCGTTCGAATGCTCATTTGTCAATGGTCGCTTAATCTACAGCCAACAGATGAAGCAACATGGCCATGCAGCCAAGTCAGTAGTGGTGTGGCATGGCAGGAAAGGCTATGCAACGATGCATGCAGGGTGTGGAGCTGGGATCGTTTTGAGACCATGATCGTGAAAGCTGCATGTTCCGGTGAACGTTGATGAAAGAGCTGAGCGACGGACTGGAGGTTGTGTGACGAGTCAGAGGAAGCGAAAGGTTGATGTCAAAAATGGTGGTTCAAGCGAGTGCTAGGCTGGAGAAATGGCTGCGTGGGGGCGGCGCGGTCGGCACGGACGGGAGTGCCTGAGGAGGAAGACGATCGTCGGGTCGTTCTTTGATGAAAATTGAGGTCAAAAAGTCCTGATTCAGGCTGATTCAAAGCTGTTCCCCAAATGCTTGGACAAGCAGCAGAGTCAGGACCAGAAACTAGGGGCATGTTGACTCAAGGTCGAGCTTCTCCTGACCTAAGCCCAAGCTAAAAGCACTCCGCGAGACATTGACAGGGATATCTGGGCAAGAGTACATGGCGCTCGCATATGGTAAGGTGCTCAAAATGTGCCCATCACCATGTGGTACAATACCAACAGCAAGCATCATCAGTAGCGGCAGACCGGTCAGCGACTATCACAGTTGGTCGAGATGGGTTGTAAAGCTGTGATGTGGTATCTGCGGGCGGGTCGTTGAAAGCCTGTACACCTTTCGCGAGGTCGTAGCTGGCTATGAAGACTGCAGCGATCCGCTCGAGGTGTTTCCTGATTTGCAGGTATGGAAAGGACCAAAGTGCCGCTCATACGCAGAACGAGACTATTAGATTGTGTGATGCTGTTTGAGCGACCTGGCGACCTACTTCCAGAGGGTTTTTGCGACCTGTTATTTGTGCGTATGCTCAGTGCTCCAGAGACGTTGTGCCTCTCATTCAGTCATCTATAGCTTGTAATTCCAGCCTTTGGTATCGCAGCATGATCCATGGATGCACATCAACGACCCTGGTAGGAAGCGGTTAGACAAGGTGGTTGGAAGGACTGGGCCGAGGCGCGGGCCATCGAGGGGCTGCAGTGTGACGTCTTTGGCCGTTAGGCTGTGATGGGCACGCAAGGCCTCTGACCTCTTTCTGTCCTTGATCGATATTCTCGTCAATTCAAAACAGCCAAACCCAACAAACAATCTCAATCATGCCTGCTTTCAATGTGGGTATCGAAAACACTCCATGTTCGCCTTATACTGATGTCCATAGGTATCCCTCAAGGATGGAGCCAGTCCCGACGAGCTCGAGAAGTACGGCCGCCTGATACGCCCGTGACATTGATGTACAGGGTCTCACACGTCCAGGGCAAAGAAGCAGGTCACCGATCAGGGCGGGAAGATCATCAACGAGTTCAAGTTGATCAAAGGCTTTACGTACGAAGAACAGAACCTCTGTCCATGTGAAGGTGTAGCTAATGTTTCACAGCGCCGAGTTTCCTGCCGACAAGGTCCATACTCTAAAGTCCAACGAGGTACGCTGCACAATTATACTCGATATTTCATCGCTGAAATCATGTAGCATCTCGACGTTGAGGCCGACTCTGAGGTCCGTACTCAGTAGAGGATGAATTGCTACAGTGGTAGCACAGTGATTCTGTGCGAGAACCTATCTGATTCTACGTCATTAGATACGGATGGGATAAAGGTCACGAGACATGACTTTCAATATCTGGAGCTGGTAACTATGGTAGTCATGGTCGATAGAAATTTTTTTTACGACAGATAGATACTTGAAGGATCAGTTGATTAGCAGACACAAATCAGCGATATTGTGAACTTGAGAGAGTGCTTGACATGTGGCGTGTTTGGAGCTGTTGACAGATTGCGGCTGACTGAAGCTCAATCAAAACGCCCACAGTCATCCCGAAGTCAGTTTGTCCCCTTGACACCAACTTCTGCCAGTCACCTGGTCGAAGATGCTGCGAAATGCGCCGCTCGATCATCGGTCTCCAGAGACGATATGACATTCATAAGTCTTCAATTCGCACATTTATACCACTACGAAACTCCCACTCGCTGCAAACACGAAAGGTCACAGATGGAGATATTACAAGGCTGGCTTCGAAGCCGTTGCACCCTTTGACCTTGCGAGATCTGGTCAAGTATGAAGAGGAAGGGTGTTGGTAGTGACGCGAGCGCTAATACAATACAGACATGGCCGTCCACCTCTTACCACGCCTCAATTGCTAAACTCGGCCAACTTCACCCTCTCGATCCTACCCTCTCGACTCGCTCATCGGATCCAATCATTGCGCAATTTGCCTTATATCGTGGTCGCCAATCCTCACGTGTCCAAGATCCACAACAATTATGTTCACTCGCTATCGACCCTGTTGCCGTACGCGGAAAAGAGGATTGAGTCGTTGGAAGATGAGATTCGCTTCACAGAGGTCATGGCCGACCTAGTCCAGACACATTCAAACACGATATCCATACTGGCTAGAGGCTTCTTGGAGGCCAGAAAGTATATCAGCCCTCAAGAGGTGACGAACTTCCTGGATGAGCACTTACGAGCACGGATTGGGACACGCTTGATTGCAGAGCAGCACATTGCGTTACACTTGTCTTCGAAGCCACACTCAGACTTGAGCGACGATGACTCCCATTCGAATTACTCGACATACATTGGTGTAATCGACACCGCTCTCCGACCCGCGGATGTGATCCGGCATTGTGAGAATACGGTAGGTGAGATTTGCGAGCTCAAGTATGGTGTTCGACCCACAATCACAATCGATGGTGTACCAGACACGACTATCGCACATATACCGATGCATCTCGAGTACATCATGACTGAGCTGCTGAAGAACAGCTTCCGAGCAACCATCGAGAACAGCACGGAACGAACCCCAATCCAAATCACAGTCGCGCCCGCACCCGAAGAAACTAGCAAAGCCGATGCGACACTTAGCAGTGCTACTCAAGGATGGGTAGACAAGGCATCCGGATCTAATGGACCTGCTGTGAGTGCTTCGTCCAATATTATGCCGTTGGAAACGAGCACACCAGGTATCACCATCAGGATTAGAGATAGAGGCGGAGGGATATCACCAGAGAACTACAGCAAGCTCTGGAATTACGGCTTCACGACGTTCAATGAAGATCAGATTTTGGAGACTATCGCAGCGAACAATGGTGGCGGAAGCGGCAATGTCGACGCCCTGAATGCCATCTCCGGTATCGGTGGGGGAGGCGGTAGCAGCCTGGCAGGACTTGGGTATGGCTTGCCTCTAGGAAGGGCTTACGCAGAATACTTTGGCGGAGGAATTGCTGTGCAGAGTCTATTGGGCTGGGGAACAGATGTCTATCTCAGCTTGAGGGGAGTAGGCAAGGTTTCGTGACAGCTACACGCCAGCCATGATTGATGACAATACCATCACTTTTTAAGCATATTATGCCATGTTCCGACCGTTGTGCAGGATCTGCGAATGATCCAGGCACGGATTTTGTGGTTGTCCGAGCGTATAAGAAAAGGTGTTCGACCGTTGAGGATAAGGCCGCTTAGAGGTGCTCGCATGACTGACCAAGAGACCCTGCACACGGCACGGTCAGTTGCGCGTAAAGTACACGGTCACGTGTTGTCAATTAACAAAGGTGGTTCTTGTCTCTAGTCCAGTATTCGAGAATATTGACTGACGTATTGCTCATGGCAGATACAAATGCCAAACTGTATCCTGCATTCATCCCGTGTCTCATAGAATGTATCTTGCCAATAGCCACAGTCCCGCATCGTGATCGTGATTGTAAGATCCTCGCGGCCTTCGTTTCGACGCGGCTTTGCAACCCTTTCGAGCGCGATCGGAAACGGTTCTCGAATTCGATACTGGCCTCGCCTTTTCTTGATCTGACGATTACGACTTGACAATCAACATACATTTCAGATATCACGAAGTAATCGGCGTTATCAGAAGCAATATTCGCATCCTTGTCGTCGCGTGGCAAGCCTGACCGAGCCCTGCTATCTGCATCTTGCGGCCACTGCGTCATTGCTTGACCGACTTGCATTTGGCGTGCGTGCGGTGCGAAGCCAGAGTGGGGAACCCTCAATCAACCACACACGCGTCCAGACCTTGGACTTGGACAACCACATACACTACTTGTTCAACCTCGGATATGACAGTATACGATATGGCAACATTCAGATCATATCCACAGAAAGCGACGGGCTCACAAGAATCTCTGGCATCCTACGGCAGTCATACCGCCGTCGCAAACTCGAGCAACGCCTCACAGGCGACCGCCGATACCGACCTTACCACACCCACATCACCACCGCCCGCTGGTCGCACTCAACACCTCAAAATGTCCGACGCGTCTTCCCAGCAGACGCATACATCTAGCACAACTCAGCTCAATCCGATCAGAGTCCAAGGACGTTTACGAACACCAGAGAATTATGCCGACGCGTCTGGCCGGCCAAGCACCAACACAAGTCCAATGTCGGTCAGCACACCAGTGACCGGACACAAGAGAATGGCAAGCGGAGAAATTAAGAGCAGGGAACCTAGTGTACATACCAGTCCAGCCTACGCATCGCGAACCGGCTTCGGAAGAAGTGGAAGTGTAGGCTCTAGCAAAGCCAGTGAGGTGAGCACCTCTGGAATTCCAGCATCTCGTAACCCTTCTAACACTCGCCCAGGTCGCAGGTACACTCAAGGAAAGACTCACATACGCCATGGCAAAGGTGCAACACGGTTGGGAACACCACAACATTGATCAGGTCGAAAGACTAGCAGCAGCGGCCGTCGTATCTCCTCGTACTGTTATTTCGCCCCGTCAGTATCGAGGGATTGTACATACCTCTCCAAGGTCTGCAGGCTTCCCAGCCCGTATCTTGGTCGATCAGATGTCGCAACACTCGGCCCCTTACCACGACGGCCAAATCAAAAGCGCTCCGTTGATGCGGGCTCGAAACCACAGATCATCTTCGGACGAGTCAATGTCGCCGCCGATGAAGCGCAGACCCGCGCATGATTCCGTTGTCTCTCCTTCAGGCCGTACTGAACTCGCACCGGCTGCAGATTTACCAGTTGAAGTCTCGCCTCACCGGAAACACGTCCGACAGGGCTCGAATGCACAAAGCATTTCATCCTCACCAACTCAAAGAGTACCAACGACCCCCAAGTCTCATCGACCGGCGACGATCCGGACCCAGACACAGACCGCCGCTGCAGAGCAAGAAGCCATGGATGCCTTGCTTCTGATGGGAAGTCCTAGCCACGGTGCATTCCCCCGTGGTAGCCAGCAGTCTTCGGCAGCTCAAAGTCCTGCTCGCCGTAATTTTCCACCTGCAGCTCCTCGTCAGGCGTTACAGTACCGCAGCGAGAGCAATGACAGTATAACAAGTACGAGCAGTAGCGGGACGAGAGACCCACACCGGACAGCAGATATCATGCGGCAGCGAGGTGCCATGCTCGATCAGATCGAAGCTGAATCATGATTGGAAGCCTCAGTGCCTTGTCAGCGTTCTGCCAGCTTGTTTCGTACAGAAACCGTTTGGTCGGCGTTTGGATCTTGATATCCCTTTCTCGAGTCGCTTTAGCTTGTTGGGCATTATTCGATAGCAGATTCTTGGTCTGATCTCCCCTTACACTCCACTTTGGATCCAGCTGGATGGATAAAACGAGAACCTAGATCTACTCATGTTCGTAGGAAATGCAGAATCTAAATGTAAAATATTTTCGAAATGGTTGATTTCCCCTTTTGCCTGTGCGTGCCGAAGCCGCCCGACTTCACTTCTTGCAACCGAACCCATCTCAGACATTCTTTCTCAATCAGCATGCTTGCACCAACATCCTCTTTCATCCGAGCTCGATATCGGATGTTGCCTAACATGAAACGTCCCCGAAGGAAATATGCAACCACGATGAACGCAGCGAGCCACTAAGGCTGCTTCATCACAGACGACGACAATCACATGTGCGCGATCATTCATTCGTAGCACAGGACGTAGCGCCCGCCCCGGCGAATCACTCTCGCCTCATGTACCACTGGGGTTCGAGTGCACAGGAGTCGGTCGACCTTTGTCCCTGCGCCGGCCGGACATAAGTTTGTGTTCACATGCCTGGCGGTACGCGCGGTAAGAGTTCTTCTATGTTTAGAATCTCGACAATCTTTCTCCGATGCATTTGACCTGAATGAATCGAGAAGACTCCCTCGAGACTATCATGACTATCAAGAACAGGAGAGCGTATCCAGGTACTACTGGACTGCTCCATTCTTCTCAGGCATGACTTCGCCGCCACCTCTTGTTTTATGATACTTCTTGCAGATAGAACATATGACACTATAGAGAGCACTTCTATACCTCGCATCGTACCGATCATATGGCATCGCACTATAGAGAGAACAAAATCTTCACTCGAACCTCATACCACATTTTCTCAACAGCCAAACCACTCGATCCACAACAGATACCGAGGTGTGACCATACTGTCAATTTACATGGCGGTATCGATTGGACAGCATGCAATGTGCAACTACCTCCTCACCTATTATCCCTGCTGTCAACGCATAGATCCACCCCTCTCGATCCCACTCCCCAAAGAGCCCTGCCCGCTCTACCTCGCCCGCAAATCTAATTACGAGAAAACCCACACTTGCCTCGCAGCTCGAGAATTCAACGACAGAAATTCTCTGCGCCCGCCCAGTCATACCACTAGCACAACCCCCTCGATTCCAGCAATAGCCGCCAGCAGCATCAAGTCCGTCTCTCCACCACAGACTTCCCATTCGAGACCTCATACCCGGACATCCAGCCACTATGGAAGAATAGCCACCAGCCACCAAGACACCACGACCAAAGCACCACCTCCGGACAACCCGACGGTAACGGACCCAGCGATCCCACAAGCGGTGAAGGAGAGAAACTGGCTCCTCCACATCCCGCCTGTCTCCTCCCTCCGCCGTCCCCCTCCCCCGGACCCCTGCCCCAAAACCCCCGGGAACGTCCTCGCTCTCCTCGCGCCTGCACATAGGAAGTTGCCCTGTCCACTGTGCCACTGTATCGATCCTGCAGTGGGGAGGGAGGTGGATTAGCGTTCTGCACTGTTCAGACAAGGTGGGGAGATGGTCGGGTTTGAGGCTGTGGGATGGAGTGAGGGGATTTGGGGGGATTGGTTGGATTGTGTTGTCTATAAGTACGGGGAGACGAGGAGGGGTCTTGAGATGTGTTATGAGGAGGAGAGGAGGACGATGGGGGAGGGTTGATGAGGAAGGGAAAGGTGACGATGAGGCAGGAGGTGGATATGGACGATGATGGGGACGTGATGATGACGAGGGGGTGGGGATATCAGCATCTACCTGGCGAGGGGATCACATGGGACGCGGGCAGGCAGACGCAGGGGAGTTGTAGGGTCAGTGTGGGCTTGAGCAGTACTGCGCATCGGACGGGTGGCAATTTCATGAAGGATATAACTAGGCCCGTGACCACTTAGCGAGAACAACATAGGCGACATGCAACCATATCGAGCTCACATGCACTTGCAGAGCAAGTCGCTATTCTTTCATTGAGGTGGACTTCAGGTGTCCAGCCGACGCTTGTAAATGGGAGACCTCGCAGTCAAAGCGTGCGGGAGCTGGATCGAAGATTTCTGCCGCTGGCTGTGGATGTTGTGGCTGCACGGTCGGCATCGGCGCAGAAAGAAGACGTCAGAACGCCGACCGGTCCTCCTACGTTAAGCTCTACATCTGCAGCGAGCAGTGAGAGAATGCGTGTAAATGTCTCAGACCAAGCAGCAGAGGCCAGAGCTCCTGGAGTAGATCGGCCAGCTTTCGCGATTCAAAGTCCTGGAACGCAACGCCGGTCGCAATGGCTCATATACAAGATCAAGAGGCACAGCATGTTGCAAGTCAAACATGATCGTGTCGGCGATGGCCATGGATGATGCTCAAGTAGATGGCGGGTAGCATGGAAGGAAAGGGTGCTGGTAAAGTGGAACAATCCTCCATAAAAGCGGGACCGATCTGAGAATTTCGGGGGAAGAGCCTGGCATTGTGGGGCCTCGTCTCAGGGGCATTTGGCGCTAAGCTCTCGTTTTTGTTAAAAGCAAGCCCGGTCTTCTCTGTTTCTTGCAAAGCTTTCTTTCCGCCCGTTCTGAAATTGGCACATCAACAGACGAGTAAGAGGCAGCACAGAATGCCTGTCTACAAACATAGCTGGTATAGCAGTTGACTAGTCCTGGTAGCGAGGCATGAGTCGTGAGTATTTCCAAATGCAGGTTTGCCTGAATTACTGGCGGCAATTTCTCTTGTACTACCACGCCAGCTCGAGCTATCCAGGCACCTGCTCCTCCCGGCTGCAGCTTCCCGCACGGCGTGGTAGTCACAACGCAGATGGCGACACGTCGAAAATCGTCACGTGTAAGCCACTTTCGACCTCAGATTGTTCGTCCTGGTAGTTTCCTAAATTTTCACATCCTTTCACCTTCTTTTCCAAATCACACATCCACAGTTATCAGACCTGTCGTGGTAGTTCCACGCTACTCCTTTGCTCTGACCTTCCTTACCAACAATCACAGCTTTCAGTAGTCTCTGCAACAGCTATCATAGCACTACTGCTTCTCGTGGTGTGCAAACCTTCCGCTGATAGTACACTACTGTTCTGGTAGTTCACCATGGACTATATGGACCTAATTGCAAGCTTGCAGCCCACCACGACGAGAAGTACAAAGAAACGCCGTCGTCACTCGACTACCAGCGACGACTCTACCGATTCCATCAACGATGTCCTACCACTCCCGTCTACTCCTGGGGCTTTCATTGGCGATCCATCTGCTGGTAGTAACCCACCGCTTTGTGAATTCGGGATGAAACCTACAAGCAATGACTTCTATCGCTCGAAATCCACCTCGCATTGGAAGCCATGGAAGCCTGGTGACGAACACGCCAAAGCAGTCACCCTAGCACAGAACGAGCTTCAACAACACGCTTTGATCGTCAAGCGTGAAAGGGACACTGAGAGTCTGGTAGGCATCAAGCTTCACTCCATCCTCGTCCAGAGTCCTCTCATCAAGTCGCTTCTTGGACAAGTCTTCACTGACTACCGCGGCATCAGTACGGAGCTGAGCACTGTCAAATTCAACTACCCGTTTCACGAGTTCGTCCATCGCTGGGACAAGTTCCAGGGAGTCACCAAGGACCTCACCGATGAGATCCAAACACAGCACATTGCACTACTCAAGGCTATCATCGAGCCGGAGCTTCTACCAACAGTCCAGCGTACCCGTGACAGCATCAGCAAAGGTATCATCTCATTTGACGATCTCTGGGTACTCTACGAGCCCGGTACAATCGTTCACGTCAAGAAAGACAACCAGGACCGCGCCTACCTCATAGATCAGACTGAATTCGCGCTCATCAACGGGGAGAAGGTCTTTTCTATCACTGGCCTGTACATTGGCGACGACATACTGCAGCTCGGTGTTGGTACCACTCGGCTGAACGTCTCTGCCTATCCTGGTAGTCAACCTATCAAAGACATTGTCGCGTTACCACTCCACATGAAGCCAGATGTACGCCAACAGCTGATCAATCGTGGGAAAGAGTGGGTGGCCTTTGTCGGCTCGCACCACAAGGCCTATTCAGGGGTGTATCTCCGTCCCACCCCTGACGGCAAATACGTCAAAGAAACGGTCAGTATTTGTCCAACCACTGGTAGTACTTCAGTAGTAGTTTGTGGTAGTACTGACTTCTGAGACAGGTCGACAACGGCAGGATCATGATCGATGGTGCCATGTTCGAGGCTTACAGTAATTGTCCGATGATGCCCCTCGTTGCCCTTTCACGCCTGTCCAACACTACCACCCGCGACTCCTCCAAGCATACTTGGGACAGTGGGCCGCCTCCTATGCCACCGTCAAAGGGCTATGGCCGTCGCCATCACAGTATTTATCGTGGCTCATATGGAATGAGACTACCACTAGCACCACCAGTTCCTGGGGGTAATCTGATGTACATCACGGGAACGCCAGAGGACGATACCGATGCAGGGTCTGGTAGGCGAGCTGTGCCGATACTGGAGGATGACCATCTGCTTCTGTGCACGAACGAGTTGCGCGGATACTGCCTGACGAAAAAGGCATGGGTCAATTTCTACGTCGAAAACGTTCACGACATTCGTTGGAATGAGGATGCATTCTCCAGCCTCGTACTGCCAGAACAAGACAAAGAAATCCTCTATGCATTTGCTGACAGCCAAGTCAACCACGGCGGCACCCACTTTGACGATGTCATTGAGGGCAAAGGTCAGGGCATCATCATTCTCCTCTCTGGTCCGCCTGGCGTTGGCAAGACCCTCACTGCCGAATCTATCGCCGAGGAGATGAAGCGTCCTCTCTACGCCGTGTCATCCGCTGAGCTTGGAGATATCTCTGGCCACATCGAAGCTGCTCTGAGCGATGTTCTTGAAATCTGTGCTAAGTGGGATGCCGTTCTACTGCTTGACGAGTGCGACATCTTTCTCACTGAGCGTGACAAGCATGATACCATGCGCAACAGGATGGTTGGAGTCTTCCTCCGCCAGCTAGAGTACTATAAGGGTCTGCTCTTCCTCACTACCAATCGTCATGCCGATTTCGACCCTGCTTTCGCCTCTCGCATCGATCTAGCATTGGACTATCCCAACTTGGAGACATCGAGCCGCAAGACGATTTGGACAACATTCTTGAGCAGGCAGGCCGGTAAGCAGGCAGATGGTGTCAAAGAGGCGAGCAACAAGACTGCAAATTACCAGAACGGCTCATTGGAAGAGGCTGAAGGACCAGAGAAGACGACGCTGGCCAGTGGCGACACCAAGGTACTACTAGAATCATCATCCACGCTACAGAAGGGTACCAACACTGCTGGTAGTCCAGCTACTGCAGGTCTTACTACCCTACCAGCAGAACAGGAGCCTCCCAACATCACTACCAGCGAGATCGAGAAGCTAGCCATGATTGACCTCAATGGTAGGGAGATCAAGAACGTGGTCAAGAGTGCCTACCTGCTTGCTGCTAGAGAGGGGAAGCCATTGGCTGTCACTCACATCAACAAGGTGTTGAGAGTCAGGGTGCCGAAGGAGAAGCTGGCTGGGCATCACATGTACTACTAGGGTGGTACATCACAGCTCCAGGGGCCGCGTGGGCTTGCAGGCAATGCGCATCTGGTACTCAAGTCGAGTACAAGACGGACTATGATGGAGAGAGCACGGTGGGCACGTGAGAATTCGTGGTAGTTATAGGACCGGCCTTGTGGGATGGCTTCCGTTGCCGATAGGCAGAAGAGATTGTCTAGTAGGCCGCTGGAATGTTGTGGTCGTCCCAGTGAGGAGTCTCGGTCATGTATATGGAAAGAATGAAAAATAATGAATAAAGACTACCAGATCCCTCAGTTCTACTGACAACATCCCTGAGTCTATCCATCGAGCCTGGTGGTACCCGGCCCGTGATGAATGATCTGTTATTCCAGATATTCAGTTGTCTGCCCTGGAAGTGCTTGATAGTATGATGTGGTAATTACAAAGAAAAGAGACCTGCATTTGTGGCATGATTTATCTGCTATTGGCTACAATGACTCATGCTCCGACCTGTCCAGACTTAATGGCTTGCACGTGGCGTTGCGGCTGCATCTCCCCCATTCCAATTCGTGATGTGACAGATCGAAAGAGGCAATCTCAACTTGAGACCCTCCCACTTTCCATCGAATTTCTTACGAAGAGGCATCCTTGCCGACCAGATATGATGTCAAGCATCACGCTTGCAGGTACTTGGCGTTCATCACGTTGTCTGGTTGATTGAAATGCTTCTAACCTCGACGCCGGTCAGCAGCTAGCGCTGCAATGCAAGATCGAGGAGAGCTGATGGGTGGGGTAATACACTTCACGCGATGGACGACATCGCGTCGCCAGAATGGAGGTGTATAAGATGCTGGGCTCTTCCTGACATCCTCTGTTGTGATCCAACGTGGCTCTTAGATAAGTCAACAATGCGTTTTTCAAGCTATCTCTTCGCCGCATTCGGTCTCTCTCACACCAGCTGGGCCAACGCCGTCAGCAAGCCTTCGAAACAACTAGATAATATCAATCTAGGCTCGTTCACGCCAACGGCCTCATACATTCTAGCGCAAGAGCTGGGTCTGTTCGCCTCTCAAGGACTCAATGTGACCTATCTTCTCATCCCTAATTCTACCTTCGCATACAACCAGCTGCTGACTGGCGGCTACGATGTCCTCTTTGGTGCGATTGACAACATCCTCAATCGTCGATTCAACCTCAACCTCAATCTCTCTGCTGTAGCACAGATCGACGCGGGCCCCGACTATGCTATCTATGGGGTGCCAGGCATCAACACGGTCCAGGATCTCAAGGGCAAGAGTCTTCTGGTCGACAGCCCAGTCAGCGGCTTCGCCTACCTCGTCCGCAAGATCCTCTCCCTGTACGGCCTCGACTTGGACCGAGGCGACTACAACTTCACCGTGCGTCTCCCATTCCCTTCTCCCCTCTGTTATTTTCCTCCAGGCTGACTTTGCGCAGGCAGTAGGCGGGACCCCGTTCCGCTACACCGCCCTCCTGAACGGCACCTTCGCAGGTCAACCCACCTACGCCACCCTCCTCACCTGGCCATTCAGCGCCTACGCCGACGCCCTCCCCGCAGCACAGCGCCTCAACGTCCTCACTCGCGTCTCTGATCTCATCGCACCGTACACCTCCACATGCGTCACCGCCTCGGGCCCGGGTCTCGCCAACCCGGTGACGCGCGACAAGATCGTGCGCTTCACCGCCGCCCTGCTGGACGCGAACCGCTTCCTCGCCTCAAGCGACAAACGCGATCAGGAATGCGCGAGGAAAGTCATCACTCGGTTCTTGAATGTGACGGAGGCGGTAGGGAGGGCGGAGTATGAGGCTATCACGGATGAGGTGACGGGGGAGATCACGAGGGGTCAGAAGGGGAATTTGACTGTTGATCAAGTGGGGACCGTCAATGTGATCAACGAGCGGTTGGAGTTTGGGGCTTTCCCCAATGTGACACGGGGATTTGATTTCGTGGAGGCGATAAGGCCGGGGAGGGGGAAGGTGGTGGATGATTCGGTGCTGAGGGAGGCGGTGGGGAGGGCGGGGAAGGGGTTGAAGTGCCGGGCGTGAAATAAGCAGGAGTGAAGGTCAAGAATAATGTGGATGGGGATGGATGTTCCTGCACACAGAGATCTATCAAGCACTACCCATATCGAGATGTCAGAGTGTCTACCACTCCTGCACCCTCCCCTCCCCCTTGTCACTCACCCCATCATTCCCCCAATACCGTCCACTCACGCCCCCCAGATCCCCGACCGCCAATCTCACCGGGATCCTCGCGCCCTCTTCAGGCGTCTTGGATGGCTTCCCCATGATATTCCCCATCTCCGTGTCCACCCATCCGGGACAGCAGCAGTTGACCGTTACTCCTTTGTGCTCTCTCCCTAGAATCGCAGTCAGGGCATTAATCGCCGCTTTACTGAAACTATACCCGTTCGCGCCGCCGAACCCTTCCTGCTTGGTCTGGCCTTTGTCCGCAGCGGAGGTGAACGTGTCAGCTAGCTTGTCCAGCTCGGGCAAGGTGAGGCTGGACGAGCGGAACGTGGACTTGATGGTGTCGGAGTAGTGGTGCAATGCGGAGCCGGTGGAGGACACGTTGACGATGCGTCCGCCTCCTGACTGTGTTGATTTCTCGAGGAGAGGCAGGAAGGCGAGACACACGTTCTTGGTGCCGTGGTAGTTGACATTGACCACGTCCGTGGCGGGGACGCCCGTGTTGCCTGTGTCGTTTGTGCCGGCGTTGTTGATCAGGATGTCGAGGTGGTTTTCGGTGGAGGAGATGGTATCGCGCAGGGCTGAGATGGATTGGGGGGAGCTGATGTCCAGGGTGGCAAAGTGGAGTTTGCTGGAGGTGGAGGATGGGGTGAGATCCAGGCGGGCGCCGGAGCGGGAGCAGGCGTAGAGATGAACGGGGAAGGATTGATTGAGGAGTCTCTCGGCGATGGCGAGGCCTATGCCTCTGTTCTGTAGAGTGTGAGACGACGGTGTCTATGTACAAAGGGTAAGAGACCTTACCGCGCCAGTGATGACAATGACTTTCGGGCTGGACATGTTCAGATAGCACGAGATACGATAAGATCCGTGTTGTGATAGAGGAATGGGAAGTACTGCAGAGAAATATTACACCCACTTGAGCATTCTTACCTATCTGTGATATGTCGATTTTGTGTCGTCATTGACTTGATGTGCATACGTTCTGAATGCTTGCATTTACGCTATTTCAATGTGCAGCCCAAGTGGTAATATGACTCATTTCAGGTTCTCGTGCCAAACGAAGTAGGTGGGCGCTTCGAGACATTGCTGCAAAACGCATCGGCCTGGTTGAATGTTTGACACAGATTGATAATAAGAGATCTCGTTCCTGGACTATCCGAATGTCCCCACAAATTCCCCAGATCTTCGCCGCATTGCTGCACAATCTAAAAATACATTATTAACAAAGCCAAGCAGCATTCGCAATCGCTCACGCGACATCGGCATATCCTTTGACATGCGTCCGAGAATCATTGAAGCGGAAGCTGAGACTTCAGAGTCTGTCAGATGGCATTGCTTCAGCCTCAACTCGCCATGAACGACCATGCACATCAGGCCACCACTCCTTTCTCAGCGCTAAGGCTGACCCACCATCACCGGCACGGCAGGACGTTGCTACCAAGACATTGCTCATTTCCGCGCCCAGCGTAGCTCTCGATTCACATTCACTTCCACCATACATTGATGAATCCGAGATGCACCACACCGCCCTGATATGCGCCCTTTCCGTTCCCTCCTTCGCCGGCACCGAACTCTCCTCCGCCTCTCCCTTCTTGCGTTATTCGCCCTGAGCCTGGACCTATTCTCCATCGCCCGCTCACCATCTTACTACCATCCTCCCTCTCCTTCGTCATATGCGCCGGAGCAACAGCAAGAGCAAATCTTTATCGCCTCACTGTCATGGAACGATGCCGAAGAGCTACAGGATTTCTGGGTCATGTCCCTGCTGGACACGATCGAGGCGCTAGGTCGTGAGAATGTCTTTGTCTCGGTGCTCGAAAGCGGCAGCTGGGATGGCGCGGAAGAGATACTCATGTCTCTCGCTGAAGAGCTCGACAATAGGGGAGTCCAGCGAAGGATCAGGAGAGAGAAGGTGACGCATCTAGATGTCGTGGAAGGGACGATCGGGTCTCTGCTCGAGGGGAGACAAGGCGACAAAAGAAGAGCGGAATTGGCGGCGCAGAGGAAAATAGAGAAGGTATGGATGGACTGGGGAAAGTCGGAGGAGGAAGTCAAGAAGATGGAGGAGGAGGAGAAAGAGGCGAGACTGGAGCAGATACAGAGACAGCTACCCAAGAAGGGAGGCTATGTACAGACAAAGAAGGGGCCAGAAGTGAGGCGCATACCATATCTGGCGAGTCTGAGGAATCAGGTCATGGACGATATGCTGCGCGTGGAGAAAGAGACAGGGAAGAGGTTCGACAAGGTGCTGTGGTTGAATGATGTCAAATTCTCAGTACATCTCCCTTCCCATTTGCTCTCTACATCTCCTCAATCACTGCTCTTTCCGCGTGCACTACCTTCTACACGCTGCAACCCAGTCCATTCTGTTCCATGATCATCACGTTGACTATCCCAGCCATCCGACGTCCTGTCCCTTCTCAATACCAACAGAGGCGACTACGCCTCCGCCTGCGCCATGGATTTCCGCCATCCACACGAGTACTACGATACCTTCGCCACCCGTACCCTAGCCGGGAACGAGATCGCCTCCCAGCACTGGCCTTTCTTCACCGACCCCACGTCCCAAGCGCAACTCATGAGCGGGCGGCCCATCCCCGTCAGCGCCTGCTGGGGCGGCATGCTCGTATTCGACGCAACACCATTCTACCCCGCCTCTTCTTCTCCGTCCAAGCGGCGCAAAGGCACCGTCTTACGATCCCGCAGCCCCGAAGCAGCCAGCCAAGAAGCCTTCCAGGATGGCCCCAGCTCCGCGCTACGCTTTCGCGGCGTCAGCGACCCCCTCAGCCAACTCCACCTCGAAGCGAGCGAAAGCTGCCTCATCCACGCCGACAATCCCCTGTCGGAACGCAACGGGGTGTTCCTCAACCCGCGCGTCAGGGTGGCGTACAGCGCCGACGTGTATGCTAAGATACACACCGGACGCCACGGGGGAGCGAGGGTACCGCTCAGCGCAAGGGTGAAGGGGAGGTGGAAGTTGAGGTGGTATGCCTGGTTTGGCAAGGGGTGGGAACGGGCGCTGGAGAGGAAGATACGGAAGCGCTCGAGGGGGAGGGAGGAGGAGGTGGGTGAGTGGGATGTCAGGGGGAAAGGGAGGATGTGTGTTGTTGATGAGCAGCAGGTTTTGAGGTGGAATGGGTGGGCGCATGTGTAGAGCTGGCTGAGAGGGATGTGCTTGACCACTTGCGTGGCGTGGTAGGGGGCGTGCTGGGGTACTCGGTCATGGTGCAGCGGGAGACCACCAGCTCGACGAACACGCGCTATGAGCTTCATCGATGGTGTCATGACCATGCTTGCTCGATAATGCAGCGATACTCAACGAGAACATTGATAGGGTCATATCGAAGCTACGATCCGAGGACTGCGGATGCAGCAGTGACATCCAGACAAGAAGTGGAGCTGGACGAGAGTAGATTTCAATCATGAAATGTATCACGTCGACGCATCATATGCTTCCCCAAGGCCAGTGCAATCCAGGTCGACCAATGTGTCGCGTGCCTCAGGAACACGTCAAACCTCTGTGATCCACCTCAAGCACCGTCCAGCGCATAGGAAGCAGCCGGAATGTCAGCGCAGCAGCGTGCCTGATAATCATACTGTCACCAATATACCTCGACAGAAGCGTAGCCAAGTCCCGCCTGTCATGCAAACTGTAACGTGTCCAGTCGCATGCGTCTGCCACAGTCGTCATGCTATAGCCCTCAGGGTCCGCGCATGTCGGACGCGCCTATATTTGGTTGTACTATAACTATAGAGCGGATTGCGGTTGTGTGCTTGGCTCCACGCCTGGGCGCGTCGGTCCATGCCGCTGCGTCTTGGTGCGGATCGACGTCAGCGGGTGATCAGCCCAAGGACGGTGGCTTGTGGTGGCGTCCGGATCTGCGACTTGGGGGTATTGTGGCTTTTCGGATTTAGGAGGACGCCATGGTCGTGTGCAAGGGGCAGAGAAGGTTAGGGAGGAAACAGAGGATGCAAGTTGGAAGATTTTACGTTGATTGGGAAAGGTATCTAAAAGATCGCTAATGCTATGAAATGCTTTGAATGCTTCTATGAGTGACTCTCAGGTCATAACAGCCGTGATATGAGACTTGGTCGCTGATCAGGAGATTTGGGCGACTGGTGAGATGGGGAAGTCTCGGAAGGACAAGGCAGAGGAAGGTGTCTTTGGGGTGGCAATGCTCTCGTAGCCCATGCCTAGTGAGAGGCCAACCATGACCATGCGCATGGTGCTTTCAGCAGCGTCAGTGACGAGTCGCTCTGCTTCAGCGATGGCCTTGTCGAGCGTGGTGGGCGCTTGGAGGATACTGGTGAAGGCATCGATGCCGGCTTGATAATTGACATCTGCACCTTGTCCGACAGTACCGGCAAGAGCAATAACGGGAATGCCGAAGGCCTTTGCGCGGTTGGCGACATCAGACGGGATCTTGCCATTGGGGGTCTGAAAGTCGATGCCACCTTCGGCGGTGAACACAAGCTGGCAATCCTCGAATAGGTCATTGATGCCGAACCACTCCATGATGGCTTCATAACGGGGTCGCATATGAGCACCAAGGAGAATAAGACCCGCTCCCATACCGCCGGATGCACCGCTTCCGGGAAGCATACCAACTTCGTAGCCGAGTCTCTGATGTGCGACAGTCGCGAGATTATCCAGAGCTGACTCGAGAAGCTCCACCTGTTCAGGTGAAGCGCCCTTCTGTGGGCCGTATACGCGAGCAACACCCTTTGGTCCGAGGAGAATGTTGTGCCAGTTGCAAGCGACCTCGAGTACAACGTCATGAAGCCTTGGGTGCACTGTAGTCAGATCCATGGAAGCGAGCTTGGTGAGGGTTGTGCCATTCGCGGGCTTTGGAAGCTCGTTGCCCTCGCCGTCGAGAAGACGAGCTCCGAGAGCCTGGAGGAGACCAGCTCCACCATCGCTGGTGCCAGAGTCTCCACAGCCGATCAGGACGCGATCAGCACCCTTGTTTAGAGCATCAGCAATGAGCTCACCGACACCATAGGTGGTCGTCTTGGTGGGATCGCGAGCATTTCGGGGGACCATGTGCAAACCAGCGGCAGCGGCCATCTCGACGATAGCCGTCCTCTGAGACTGACCACCAAGAAAACCATAATGGGACTTGACTTTCTGTCCAACTGGTCCGGTGACCTCAAGGTGGATAAGTTCGCCTTCGGTGTGATCGGTCAAAGTCTTTGCGGTGCCCTCACCACCATCCACAAGCGGGACTTTGCGGATAGCAGCATTGGGTAGAACTCTGCGGATACCAGTCTCGATACATGTTGCGACCTCTGCGGGTCCAAGGCTCTCCTTGAACCCAGAGGGAGAGATGAGTATCTTCATGGGTGGCTTTGCTTGACGGTACTTCTTTGGTGTGTTGCGACCAGGTCTGATGAGCCGAAGATGAGGCATGTTTGATGAGTGTTGAGATGAATTTGGAGGATGTTTATGAAGGTCGAGTGGTGGTGACGATGAACAGAGACGAAAAGCCAATGAGGAGAGCGAGAGTCGATGCTAGTGGATGTGGCTTGCTTGATGAGATCTGATGGTTGTAGATGAAGGAGATTTGGGAAAGCACTCACGAGACATATATCCCTTCTCGACGTGAGGCTCTTTACCTCGTGCATGTTTCCATAATTGTCACCACATATAGCGAATCTCCCGCTGGCGGATCACAATTTCGCGGTCAGTCCAAGGCTTCGTCATTGTACGACGTTGTGAGTCGCAGCTGTATTGCTTGGTAGCAGTAGACATTTCTGGGTCGGGATGACGGTAGCAGACCCTGCACTTCGCCGCGTCTTGACTGTATCTGCTCGCGTGCACCCTCTTGGCCACGGCAGGGGATCATCTCGGGGGGTCCTGTGCCACGGACAGGTATGTCTGGGCGAAACGGGTGTCCTTGGTGTCTGAGGCAGGACCGGAAGTTGAGCATGTGTGGACGGCTTCAGGTCTTGGAACAGTGTCGCGTGCTTGATTACCGATAGCAGTATGACAAGACGACAAAGATAGGATTGCAGGGGAAAGGGAGACGACGAAAACCTTACGCAGACATAGTTCTTGTCCTAAGGCACTGCTGCTGCGACCATGGATCTGCCGACGATCGTCATGCCCATCGGGATGAAGTCGTATGTGCAGCAGAGTGCTTGGGAGAGCTTAATTGATCACATATAGCAACGGACAAGAAGCATAACCATGTGCAAGTAAGGAAAATTGGAGAGGAAGAGGAGAAACAAGATTGGGCGAGCCAACGAGGTCAGGGCTCCGCCCCACTCTTGGTTCAGGGATTGGCCGAGTTTGGTTCGACTTCTCCTCTGACGAAGCCTGTCTCTGGGCAAACTCTGCCTCTCTTGGACTTCTTGGGACCTCTCCTGTCGACCACTCTCTGCCTTAGTCGAGCCTGTGTCCGTCCTGGAGTGGGGGATCTCCTGCCCATCGCCAGCCACGTACGCCCATCATACCGGTTCCGTCCTTTGTCCCCGAGCAAGATCCGTAGAAGCCACATTGCTTGGTTTGCAGAGGACACAGACACCGCCCCGATACCACTCCGAAGAGCAGTCTCGCTGTGCATCCAGTGCCCAGCACGCACTTTCACCGAGCCTCTACGGTCATTCTCCATCCGCAGCTGCTTGCGTGAACGCCATGACGTGTCTCTCTGCCAGACTCTATTCTTGCAACTCCCGCCATTTGTGCCAAGCACGCGACCTTCTCACGCGACTGATTGCCCTTCAAAGACTCATGGCGTTCAAGTATACCACCGCTGTTATATACGGCCCGTCCGGATCTCTCATACAAGGTCAATTATCAAGATCTCTGTCTCATTTCCGATCACTATACCTGCCTTTCGCTTGGTAAACCTACCACAACTTGGTCTTTGTGGCCCTAGTTTCCTTCCCTTCGTTTATCTACTACGGAACCTTTCCCCCTTTTCTTATCCACTCTCAAACCTACTCACTGTCGTGTGACCTCATAATATATCCTTCAACATGCCGAACCTCCAGAAACCCAGGAGGTTCAATACCTTGCATCCAAATTGGCGTTTCTCACAACCACTTGTTCGCAACAACGACGAAGACCGATCATATACGTTACACGAGGAAGAAGCACAGGTATATCGACTACCAAGTCTACGATTCTCACCCATGGTACCGCCTCAAAGGCAGTGGTGGGAAGAAGTCTCGACCTACAGGTCGTTTGTCCACAAGGAGGATGACGACTCCGACGGCAAGAGGGATTCCGACGAGGAAGATCCATTACCGCCACCAATGATGGGCGCAAACGGAGAGCAAGATACTTCATACGACCCTCTAAAGCAAGCCGAGGATGATCCAGATGTCGTATGTATCAACGAGTGCACAATCTGGACTTGAGACTAATCAATGTAGGTGACTTGGGATGGCGACGATGATCCTGCGAATCCTCTGAACTGGCCGAGGAAGAAGAAGTGGTCAGCGACGATTCTGGTCTCATCGTTTACCTTCATCTCGCCTATTGCCTCCACAATGATTGCACCTTCTTTGGAAGAGATTGGCGAAGAATTCAACATCCGATCCAACATGATGCGCGCCTTTGTCATGTCCATCTTTCTTCTCGCCTACGCCATCGGACCTTTCATCCTCGGACCACTCTCCGAGATCTTCGGTCGGGTCGTGGTTCTGCAGAGCACCAACATGATCTTCCTCGTCTTCAACACCATGTGCGGCTTCTCTCGCAACACGAACGAGATGCTTGCTTATCGATTCGTCAGCGGTCTCGGAGGTAGTGCACCACAGGCACTCGGCGGAGGTGTGCTCAGCGACTGTTGGCGAGCTGAGGAGCGAGGCAAAGCTGTGGCAATCTACAGCTTGGCGCCTTTCATAGGTCCTGCTGTCGGTCCGATTATCGGTGGTGTGATGACCCAATACACAAGCTGGCGCTGGGTCTTCTGGGTTGTCTCTATCGCAGATGTGGTCGTCCAGATCCTGGCCACACTCTTCTTACCCGAGACCTACGCCCCCGCTCTTCTCGCAAAGAAGGTCAAGAAGCTGAAGAAACAGACTGGCAACCAGA
Source organism: Elsinoe fawcettii (assembly GCA_007556565.1). Classification (NCBI taxonomy): domain Eukaryota; kingdom Fungi; phylum Ascomycota; class Dothideomycetes; order Myriangiales; family Elsinoaceae; genus Elsinoe; species Elsinoe fawcettii. The sequence continues at coordinate 1,451,635 of SWCR01000010.1, read as the reverse complement.
ATCTGCGTACCAAATGGCAAAATCCTGACCACGGCATGCTGCACATCCTTCGCAAGAATCTTGTCCGTCCTTTCATCATGCTCGGAACTCAACCGGCGATCCAAGTCATGGCGCTTTACCGCGCCTACCTGTACGGATTGATGTACCTTGTCTTTTCGACTTATGCACTCGTTTGGGAAGAGGACTACGACCAGTCTCTTACTATCTCATCTCTCAACTACATTTCCCTCGGCGTAGGTTTTGTGCTTGGACTCCAAATTTGCGCTCCTCTCATGGACCGTATCTACGCTCGACTGAAGAAGAAGTACAACCACCCTGGTCGGCCCGAATTTCGAGTACCGCTCATGCTCCCCGGCGGTCTCTTGGTACCGATCGGACTGGCCCTGTACGGTTGGTCAGCACACTACCGCCTGCACTGGATAATCCCCAACGTTGGCGTTGGAATTTTTGCTTGCGGCCTTATCATCGGCTTCCAATGCGCACAGTCATACGTCGTCGACTCTTACACTCGGTATGCTGCAAGCGCCACTGGTGCAGCGGCATTCTTGAGAACCATGGCAGGGTTCTCTTTCCCCCTCTTTGCTCCAGCCATGTATGCTCGCATGGGACTTCACTGGGGCAACACCATGCTGGCCATCATCTCCCTCGTTATGGGCGTCGCCGCTCCCATTTTTCTCTGGAAGAAGGGTGAATGGCTCAGGTCAAAGTCGACCTACTGTGCTGGCTAATTGGAAGTGAATACGATCCAATAAACGATAATGAATTATGATCTTGGGGACCGGTATCGAAGTTTACATGTATAGCATCATACCACATGTCAAAAAGCGTTGGCGTTTGTAATAGACTCAATCGGCGATGCAGCAAGCAGGCTGCTTACTGAAATGTAAACTCCTCTTTTGGTTCTACACTTTATCTGACCACAGCCCTGACCTAGACCCGTCTTCGATATTTGTGGAGTCTTGGGTCTGTGCTTGTCGGCATTTGCTAGCTACGCTACCTGTCGGCAAACGTTGTATACAACGTCTTTTCCTTTCCCATTTCCACCTCATCATCGCTATCGCAGCATCAGTATCGAGCTTTTCTTTCTCGTCGCAGCCACGAAAATCCGTCTGATCGAAGGCTAATATCATGTAGACGTCGATACTGTTGCTCGATGACTTCCCGGAGCGTCGAGCTTGCTAGCGCCAGGGGTCGTACCATACTTGTTACGCTCGATGCCATCAACCTTACTTGACTTGAATAACCTGGTCCGAAGATACTATCAAGATGAGCTGCCTGTACGATGTAGACGCATAGACCATCAACGGCATCTCACCGAGGTCGGATCTACGGCAGGATTGCACTCAAGCAAAAGCTTGCGCTCCTTCTCAAGATTTGAAACCATCGGCGCAAGCCTCTTTGGTTCCTCAATACCGTTGTCCTCGTAGGGTCCCGACGACAACGTGCGCACAACGCTGCTGCATACCGTTACACATCGGTAATGGCATCCGAAAATAGCATTGACAATATGCATGATATGCACTGCAGTCCCCAGCGTAACTGCATGCTCCGATTGACAGGGCTCATACTGAGCAACAAGAGACTTGTACTCACATAAGTGTCGCCGGAACAAGTCCGAAAGAAGACCACACCACTAAAACACCCCTGGACCTATCTCTGGTCAAGACCGTGGTAGTCTTGGACCGTTACCACTGGTTCAGATCTTCGACAACCACTACCCGATTGGCTGTACGGGTCTCGACACGCTCCTCGACTTACTGCGCGAAAGTGATACTAAACTTTCAATCTTTGCACGGCAATACGGACTCCCCCAGACCACCATATTCTCTTGCTTGCGAACTGTTGTGGTCAATTTCTGACCCTTCCGGGCTTGACTTCCCAGAACTGTTGTGAGACACTTGCGGCAACGCCGTACACGATGTATCCAGGGCTTCAGATTTGTATATAGCTCTGGCTATGGACGTGCATACATCTTTCAGATCTCTCTTAGATCCACCCTACAGATCTCGCCCTCGATATGCTCCCACCCATTACCCACGATGAGGCACAGATTGCCAACTACGTCTGTGTTGCACTGACGGTCCTCATTCTGGCTTGCCGACTCTTCGCATCCAAATTCCAGCCTAAGCCCTTCGATGCGGCCTTCTTCGTGGTAGTCTTCGGTGTGGTAGTCCTGATTGGACGTCTCATCACTACCTACTTTACGCTCACCTTCGACACTGGTGCCGATGCGGTCCACGCCGCAGCCGAAGGTCATGCCTTCGAGGACGCCAAGTTGGTACATATCAAGGAGGGGACTATCTTCTCATTGATCAACCGAGTGCTGGAGACAACCTTCTGGTGGAGTCAGTCGGTCGTCCTGCTCTTACTATATGGACGTCTGGTCAGTCACGTCAAATGGAGCGGCAAAGCTATCTGGGCGACCTGGATCTTCATTCTTGTCTCTTATCTAGCCGTCGTCGTCACCATCTTCCTGGAATGTACGCCTTTCAGTCGCTACTGGCAGGTCAACCCATCGCCTGGCCAATGTGTTAAGGGATACAAGCAGACCCTCATCCAATGCCTCTCCAATATCGTTATCGACATACTGCTGATCGGTATTGCGGTACCCGTCGTATTCATTCAGGGACGTCAGACCATTCAGCGAGTCCGCATCGGTGCCCTAATCGCCCTCGGTATCTTCTGTACAGTCGTCACCTGCGTTCGACTGGCATACATCTTCTCACAAGGATCACTGCAAGCTACTCGCTCTTTCTGGGCAGGTATCCAGATCGTTGCCTCCGGATTTGTCGCCAACGCACCAATCATCTACGGCAGTTTGAAGCTTTGGAGAAAGGAATGGCTGAAGAGCAAGAGCGGAGGGGCGAGCTACGCCATGACTAACACCGGTGGTATGACTGGTAAGGGTACCCGTGGAGATGTCAAGAGCATACCGGCGGATCAGGTCAATATTACAAGGACCTACGTTGTCACCAGTGGCAGAAAGAGCAACGATGGAAGTGAGTCTGAGCTGGTCTAAGCTATTCCAGGGATATAGAACTACCAAGGTGTAGGTGAAATGATAGTGTAAGCTAGGTCTCCTCTTGTACAGTATATACAAACAAAAGAAAAGTATCATACCACTCCCACAACCTCTTCCCTGCATGGACACCTGCCCACCAGCATCCACAACCGTCACTCACCGAGCTCTGCAGTGGCAGCCCTCGACCTTCACAGCATATGCCGCTTCAGGCTGTCGCAGAACACACAGCTGCCTCTCCACTTCACCATATCCTCGTATTCCATCTCCACAGACTATCACAAGCTTCAGTACAACCCGTGCCAAGTCCGCCACACTTCTTCCATATCACTCGATTACCGTATCGCCAAGAGCGACATCACTCAAGAACGCCAGCAAGCTTCACTACATCCGTTGCCAGGGTTTCTTGTCATCAAGTCCAACGGTGTAGAAAGGCTGACGCATATAGGGCGGTAACGGGTGGAGCTTACGTACATGGCAGGAAGTCTTCGCCGTTGGGTTCACAACGGTTATATCTCGTCCATGTGCCGAGTGTTCCTGGTCGGCTCATGTTCCTGGAATAGATAGAACATTCGTTGGGGGGAAGTGGAGGAGACAATGGAGGTAATGGTGTGGTAACGGTTGAGAAGGTCCGCTGACTGTACATGTTTGTCAACGGGGCGGCACTGTCTCCGGAGAGCACGTGACCAGCTGTCAGCGAGGACGAGGATCGGTCTGCCCAGACCGGAGTGATCAGTACGACATGCCTTCTCCTGCGTCCAGACCCATTTGCACCACACGATCATCAGGTGGAGCGCAAGAAAAGGACGTCCCATGAAAAGTTCATCATCATAATCAAATTTCATACATCCACTCCCCTTCACTTCCCCATTCCCGTCCCACTCCCCTCGTGCTCTCTTCCCCGGACCTCCTCTCTGACTTCACCCTACCTCCAACTATCATTCTGCGTCGCCGTCCCCTGACAATTCCTAGGCACACTATAGCTCCTATTCGGATCACTCTCCCACCTCACGCTCCCATCACTCTGCTTCCTGTAGTACTTGTACTGGAAGCTGGACCCAGCAGGCAAACTAACACTCACATACCAAAGGTTATTACTGCTCGTGTACCGATCCGCGCTCAACGCGACGCCCCTGCTTGTATCCCAGTTGCCAAGCTCGGGGATACTGCCCGTGATGAAGACGTTTTCGCCAAACGTGGTGGTGGCGATCTCGTTGAAGGTCACGACCGTGAGAGAGGGGGAGGTGCACCCTGTGCCCGTGGGGGACGGGGCGGATGTGCTTGGCGTGCCGGGGTTGCCCCAGTTCGTGTTCGTCGCTGGACGGCAGGGGCCGGATGCACCACCGGAGGAGCAAGTGGAGGGAACGCGCGCTGAGGAGGCGCCCCATGCGTCGGGCATGATGTTGTTGCGGGCTTGCAGGGCGGTGAGGAACGCGGCATAGGACCAGGTCAGGTCCGAGGCCGAGGTGGGTTGCCCGGCGGCACGGGTGTATTGCTCTGCGAGGTCGCCGGATTGTGGGGTGTAGCGTTGGGCGTTTTGAAGGTAGGTGTCTGCGTAGGTGAGGACAGCGGAGGTGATGGCTGTGAATTGGGTGGTGGTGGAGGCGTAGGTGCCGACGGCCGCAGAGGGGTAGATGTCCCGGAAGAAGGGAAGGGAGACGCTGGTGATGCTCAGCGAGCCGATGCGGCGCCAGGTGAAGACTGCGTCATAGAGTTGCTCGGCTGCGGCGAAGGTGGCGAGATACCAGGGGTTGCCGCCGTAATAGGAGTCTTCTGGGTAGCGGCCGACGGCGACGCCGGTACCTTGAGCGATGCCTTGATTGATGGTGTAGATAGAGCGGAAGGAGTCGGTCACGACCTTGTGGTTGGCGAGAGCGCGGTCGGAGCAGGGCTGGAAGGTCGCAGTGTCGCAGCCGGTGGCCTTGTCGAAGAGGTGAATGCTGGTCAGGATGGAGTTGGCATCACGACCAGATCGTCCGCCACCTGTATTGGAGCGGACGTATGAGCCAGTCCAGTATGACTGCAGGAAGCACAGGATATTCGGGGCTTGGGAGTCGCAGTTACTGCAGCTCTGGCCAATTTGGGAAGCGAGCCAGCTACCCTCGATCAGTGATCGGTATTGAACCGCGGTCGTAAAGAAGGAAGCACTGTTGACCTCCTCCCACAGATCAAAGCCTGTCTGGTTCCAGTATTGAGTGACATAAGACAGATCATTCTGGACAATCGGCCAAATAATGTTGGAGACTTGAGCGGTCTTTCCACTAGCCTGAGGGCGTCAGTAACTTGTTATGCTCTACTAGGTCTGCCGTTCTACCAGAAGTGTCCTTGCATAAGCCACCATCGCCGTCACACGGAGGGCCGGGCCATCACGTTGGGGTCTGCCCCAGGCGCCGGTGAACTGTGTTTCCTATGATCTGATCAGTACTCAACTCAGAAACGCTGTGGACAAGCCATACATCGACGTAGTATTTTGGCTCAGCAAGACCGCCCGTGCAGAGCTGTCCGGAAGGATTTGCTACTTGCTGTAGCTTAGCGCTATGCGAGATGTAGTCCTGGATGCGAGACTCCAGCTCGGTCTTGCCGGCGATGAATTGGTCGACCAATGCCTTGAAGACGAGAGCCGAGTCCCGGGTCCAGGTGTAGAAGTCTGATTTGCAGGTAAGCATAATGCAATGCTTTGATGAAAGCAGCCATACAATCAGGGTTGCTCTTTGATGGCGATGCAACTACGACGCCGGCTCTAGCGCCGGCGACCTTGGACCCAGCAGTACCGATGTTGTCAAGCACGCCCTGGTAAGCCCTGGCACTCTGGAAGGGTAGCCATGCAGAGAGAGCACCCGTGGCCCTGGCTTCCAGATGCTCTGGAGCAGGAGCAGCGGCAGTGACGCCGAGAAGAAGAGAAAGTGTGCCAAAGAGCATCATAATGAGACTCTGCGACTTGGAATGAGATTGTCTTGAGAACGAAGCTGGAGATATCCAGGCATACTTATACCCTACTATGACTTATGCGCCAGCCATGACTTACACCAGAGCTTCGTGGTCATGGCAGCACCTTCCACAGACGTTGTCCTTCGCTTGGGTGGGATGAGGTCGGAAAAGTCGCAATCACACTATTCCTTCTAGTCGCCTTCTAGGCGAAGTTGCGAGGGTGGGTCCGTGGACAGAAGATGGCCATACTAGACTTGTCCGGTGGCTCCAATTCGCTCGTCACGCGCCTTTTAGCATCTAGGGATCTTCCGGATATTTGCTGATCAAGCGTGTTCTGGCGGTCTGCATGGGTAAAACTGCGTGACGACCTAAGGACAGTCGCCTTTGCTTCACATCCTGCTACGCGCCCATCAAGCCCCCTCGACACTGTTCAACACAACTCAGCTGGAGGCATCCATCGACGACATTGTTCGCGAGTCGACCTTTGCAACGATGACAGGATGTTGTCAGGTCGGAAGAATTTTCCGGTGACGACAAGCTGGCGGCAAGAGTCAAAAGCAAGCCAGCAAAAGTCTCTCCAACCTCAAACCACTCATCTCCCTCGTTGATCCTTCACCCTCATTTCTTCTCCAGCACTTTCCCCGCTTTCGGCTGCACCCCGACTGACGCTACTGCAGGTTCACAGATGCCCGAGGCTGCCCTAGAACTTCGTCTCCCAAACACCAGCTTCTATCCTCCTTCCATCTGACATGTGGCCATGCGGCTGTTCTCGCTGCCCTCTCTACATTGGTCCGCTTGCTGGCGGCCGCCTAGCATCATGCGCGACTTGCTTTACCTTTGACGCCAGGGATGCAACAGCGGTCCGACATTGATCCAATGTCCCCTTGCTCACCTTGGACTATCCTGAAAAGGGCGGTCTAAGAAAGCGTGTCATGCACGGCAGCACGGAACGGGCAGGTCATACGTCCACCTCACTCTCTCCTTCTGGTCGAATAAGCCCCATAACGACATGCCGTCGAACCTCTCACGACGTTTCGCGCAAATGAGCACCATGATCATGCTCACGTTCCGCGATCGACACTGCAAAGAATGCTCGTCAGGAGCTGCATAGTCGATATCCATCACGGTCCGAGACCCACACAATCACACCCTCCTTCTAGAAGCGACACATGATGTGTGGTAACGAGGCCATACTACCCTGCAGGATCGACGCCTCTTCGCTAATTCATCTCGACCCGACGCCTTTACAATCTCTGCATGTGCTTCTCAACAGATCTCGTTTGAGCTTATCGTCTTTGTTCTTCACGAGATACTCCCAACATGTTGGGATACTTTCTGAGCTTTCTGTGGCTGGCGAGCCTTACCACTGCCCTGACGGGGGTACAATGGCGATCTCAGTCAATCTATCAAGTCATCATCGATAGGTTCGCCCGAACAGATGGGAGTACTACGGCTGCATGCAATATCAATTATGATTGCGGGGGATCGTGGAGAGGCCTCATCAACAGGCTCGACTACATACAGGGCATGGGCTTCACGGCCGTCTGGATCAGTCCTGTTGTCAAGAATGTCGACGGTAACACCGCAGATGGTAGTGCTTACCATGGTTACTGGGCCCAAGATATCTTTCAAACGAATCCTAAGTTTGGAAGTTCACAAGACCTAAAAGACTTGTCTGCAGCTCTCCATGCTCGGGGAATGGTGAGTGCTTTGTCCTTGGCGCAACATTACGTACTGACAAGATGTGCAGTATCTAATGGTCGATGTGGTACCGAACCACATGGGTTATGTTGGCTGCGGCACCTGTGTCAACTATGGGACTCTTGCACCGTTCAACTCAGCCTCATACTATCACTCCTACTGCACCATTAATTACAGTCAGCAGAACACAGTCGAGCAGTGCTGGCTCGGATCCAATACAGTATCTCTACCAGATATCAGGACTGAAGATACGAACGTACGAAACATCTTGAATGGCTGGATCCGTGGGTTAGTGTCCAACTACTCAAGTATGTATAGTGTTCCCTCATGAAGTTTGGTGTCTGACCCTGCACAGTCGATGGGATCAGGATCGATACAGCTGCTCACATCGAAAAGTCCTTCTATCCTGGCTTTGAGTCAGCCGCTGGCGTCTACGCAGTGGGTGAGGTCTTCAATGGAGATCCTTCGTACACCTGTCCATATCAAGAGGTCATGAGTGGCGTGCTCAACTATCCTGCATACTACTGGATCACACAAGCATTCCAATCGACTTCGGGCAACATGGGTCAACTGGTAAATGGTGTCAACCAGATGATCACGGCGTGCAAAGACACAACTCTTCTCGGCAGCTTTCTCGAGAACCACGACAATCCACGCTTTGCCTCGTTCGTCTCAGACTTGTCCCTGATCCGGAACGCCATCGCCTTCACTATCCTGGCCGACGGTATGCCCATCATCTACCAGGGACAAGAGCAACAGTATACAGGAGGCGAGACTCCTCGTCAACGTGAGCCCATCTGGACTTCGGGTTACAACACCAACTCCAATCTCTACAATCTTATTCGCACTGTCAATGCTGTACGCCGGCAGGCCATCAGTAAAGACAGCGGCTATGTCACGTGGAAAGCCCGTCCTGTCTTCTTTGACTCTCGTACCATTGCTATGCGCAAAGGCACCACCGGCAACCAGATTGTTTCCATCTACAACAACCGCGGCACCTCGGGTAGCGCTAGCTTTACTCTCGCAGGGTCAGCCAGCGGCTTCCTTGCCGGACAATCCGTAACAGACGTGGTCGCCTGCCGTACCTTGACCGCAGGCAATAACGGTGACCTCTCTATCAGTATCTCTGGAGGTCAGCCCATCGTCCTGTTCCCCAGTAGTCAACTAAGTGGCAGTGGACTATGCGGCGGCTCGACCTCGCCCCCTCGTAGGTCATATATATCGTACTTGGGCAACGGCTGACATCCTTAGCATCCTCCACGAGCACACTCGTAACGACCACTCGCTCCACTGCCGGCCCTTGCTCCACACCAACAAGCGTAGCGACTACCTTCCGCGTACGCATTGCCACTCAATTCGGGCAGAATATCCGTCTCGTTGGTTCCACAGCGCAACTGGGGACGTGGACTCCTGCGAATGGTATCGCTCTCTCAAGTACAGGCTACACTGATGCGAATCCAATCTGGTCTGGAACCGTCAACGTTGCTGCCGGTGCTAGCTTCCAGTACAAGTTCGTCAGAGTCAACAGTGACGGGACTTTCACATGGGAGGCCGATCCGAACAGGTCATACACTGCTTCCGGTTGTAGTGCCACCGCGAGCGTGGACGCTGTATGGCAGGCATGAAGAATGAATGGACCGTGTCGTGGTACATCCGGTGACAACGAACATGGTAACGATGTCCTTCCTTGTATCCATTCTTCGCCAGCGTACAAACTGGTAGTCTATATTAGGTACTCTACAACGGGGTATTGATCGATAAATACTGCGCTTTGATGATGCGTCAAGCAGAATATCATAAAATTTATGCCTTCTGCTGAACCGTCTTCATCTCGTTGATGCGCTTGCCGTACCACATCTACCAGTTGTCAGCACTATAGAGATATAGTCAGTCCACGTCACTTACGCTCTCAGCCCCAGCACCAACACCTTTAAGACCAGTCTTCTTGAGAATCCAAGGCGCCTCGATCGTCTCCAGCGCAAGTACAGCGTCTTCGTCCTTGATGTCGCTGTTCAATATGATGTCCTTTGGCAAAGTGGGATAGACGACCGCCGGACGCCCTAGGCCTACCAGATCGCAGTCACCATTCGCGACTGCTGCCTCCATACCTTGTCTGCTGCGGAAGCCCCCTGTGACCATGAGGGGAACATTGGGCACTTCCGTCCTGATTGCCTTGGCGAATTCAATGAAGAAGGCTTCGCGAGCTTTGCTCCGCTCGGACTTTAGTGTTTGTTGGAACATCTATTTCCATGTTAGTAGACCTTCATATGTGTCACAATCCTGGTCATTACCTTTGGGTTCTCGTAGCTACCACCACTGATCTCGAGAAAGTCGATACCCGCAGCAGCGATCAGTTGCAGCTGCTCGATGCAGTCCTCCAGCGCAGCAGCCGACTGGTGGTCCACCGAATTGAGCTTGATACCGACCGCAAAACCCTTCGGCACCGCCCTCCTAATCGCCTCAATGACCTCAACCACCAGCTTCGCTCGTCCCTTTCCACTACCACCGTACTCATCCGTGCGCTGATTCGAGTCCGCCGACAAGAACTGCGCAAGCAAGTACCCATGCGCACTATGGATCTCTACGCCCTTGAACCCACTGTCCGCCGCCAGCTTCGCCGTGTCCACAAACGCCTCGATCACAAGCCTGATGTCGTCGTGTGTCATCTCCTTGGGCGTCCCAAACAACAGCGAACTCAGCGCCTTGGCCAGCAAGCCCTCACCGAGCTTCACCCCAACCGGACTGGGCGCAAGATTCTTCGCCAGCAGACCCTTCTTGCCCGCACCCAAAGGCGACTGCTTCCCGGGATGGTTAATCTGCACTATGGCCGGAGCACCCTGGGATTGGATCGCGTTCGCCCATGTCTTCCATGTCTCGAGCCGTTTGGCGTGGTCGATGGTCGCGTCTGCTGTCACGTCGCCTGGGCCGCCGAGGTAGTAGGGGTCGACTTGCACGTTGCCGGTCATGATCATGCCCCAGTCGCCGGTGGCCCAGACGCTATATGAGGAGAGATGGGAGTGGTTGGGGAGCATGTCCCCTTTCGCGAGATTCTCGGCCATGGCCGCTTTGGAGAGGCGGTTGGGGAGGACGAGACCGCATGGCAGTGTGAGGGGTGTGGAAATTTGGAGAAGCATTGTGGTGGTGTGGTAGTTTGTGTCTAGGAAATGGGGGCGGAAGGATGCGGGATGGTGGACGAGGCGGACTTATCTTTACATTGATAAGGCGATATGTTCACTTTGAAGATTGGCACGATTTTCCATTGATATCGATCGGATCTCGAGTTGATCCGTCTATGGCCGCTTGTCAGGGTTTGATGCGAACGGTGCGGCTGAACTGGTGGCGCCAATCGATTACTTATGCATTGAGTAACCGAGGTTAAATCTCTGTTCACATTGCATAATCATCTGTGCAGTATCAAAACACTCACCTTTACGCTCGCAGTCGACCAGACAGGGCCGACGGGGCAGAAATGGACATGCGAATATCGATGAGTGATTCAAGAAAGATGATGGAGTGCAAGATGAAGTCTACGTGAAAGCGAAAGTTGACCGCGGGATGTCAGCTCACGTGACTGGCCGCCTAATCAGTAGACTCCCAGGACTTTGTCCGCAGTCTGTTGTCAAACAGGGATGGAGTACCCGATCGTCCCTGGAGGGCGCAATGATAGGTAAGTTCTGTAGGCCGCAAGGTCCATCTCATTGGACTGATCGCACGCCCTATCAAATCAGCCGCTCGTCATGCGTTAGCGTCTGCCTCAATTACGTCTGACACGTAGCATGGCTGTTTACGTTTGATTCACAACAGCAATCTCACTTGCAACCTGGAGCTTACCACCACCTGATCTAGCTTTGTAGAACCAACATTCAGGACACAAACAGTCAAAACATGGAAGCAGCGTCAGAGCCGAGCAAGGTTGAGGAGGCCGCTGAAGTCGCACCTACCGAGCAACATGAAGCCCTGAACGAAGGTATCCCGACAGTACCAGTACCTAGTATGGCAGAGTCTTTACCTACAGGCTTGAAGAACGAAGGGGAAGATCCAGGTACTTCATCGTTCGAGGACGTTAGTAAATCCGACCGCGAACAGACAAGGCCAAAGAAAGCGCACCAAATCAGAGCTAGGCGAAAGCGTCATGGTCACTCCCACAGACGCCAAAGAATTTACTCACCACCATCGACAACCTCCGATATTACCTCGGATGACTCTGAGAGCTCAGATGCGGAAAGCGAAAATCATTTTGAGATGGGCATGCGACCTGCCAGGGGTAATCTACTGCGCAGAGATCCATACTCGTCGTGGGAGGAATGGGAGCCGAAAGACTCTGACAAGCAAAAGAAGAAAGCTGATCGCTTTGCTCAATTTGCTGTTGTCGTTCGTAGAGAGAGGATTGGCGGTAAGGGCAGAGATCTTACCACTGGCGAGATTAAAATCCACTCAATCAAGATCCAAAGTCCACTGATACGCAGGATGCTGGATGAGGTCTTCCTCGGCTACAAAGGACTCAGCACGAAACTCAAGGATCTAGAATTCCGGGCTCCATTTCATGCCTTCTTCTATCGATGGGACAGACTTCAAGCATGTATTGCTGCAGAGAAGGAAGCTGCAGACAAGGATACTATCACATTGCAGCACATGCAGCTGTTGATAGACGTGCTCCTACCAGAAATTCAGCCACACCTGGATCAACGAGCAGATCTTCTTGCGAACAATTTAATTACGTTCGAATACCTGTGGACCATCTTCGAGCCAAAGACACTGGTCTATGCCAAACTCAATGGCCAAGAGCGGGTCTACCAGCTGGAAAGTGGCTCCTATGAGATGGGTCCAGGTGCCATGGTCTTCCAACTCACTGTCATGTATGTTGACACCGATGGCAAGAGATTCGGTTGCCTGGAAACCGATCTCGACATTCCCAGCTTTACCGGGATACAACCAATATCATCACTGCCATTCATTCCCCTCAATCTACTACCAGACACCGCTGCTCTTACGAAGAGACTGGTACGTCGAGGTCAAAACTTCCGTGATCTTAGTGGTAGTCTCTACAGGGAGTACTCAGGACCTTATCTCATCAACATGAGGGGTACAGAACACGTTCATCATGCGAGTATGCCGTCATATGCAAATAACAAAACTGACTGGCTGACAGATTGACGGCGTGCGTATCATGATCGACTCTATCATGTACGATAAACATGGCGATGAAGGCGTCTCAGGCCTTAATACCCTAGACCAGCTAGAGGAGATACTCGAGCCCCCTAAAGAGAAAGAACCATTCATCGAGTATGATGAGTCGTACTCAGACCGGGGTGCCAACAAGCAACAATTGAAGTCCGGCTTGACAGACGGGCCCGACTTGACCGATGACCACTTATTGCTGTGTACATCGGAAGTCAGAGGTTACTGTCTGTCGAGAAAGCTCTGGGGTAAGCCATGGCATAGTCATTGGCATATAGTCATGACATTGACGATGCGTAGTCAAGTTCTTCGTCGACTACGTCCGCGACATCCGCTGGAACGAACAGGCCTTCTCCAACTTGAGACTTCCCCAAGACGACAAGGACATCATGTTTGCCTTCGTACAAAGTCAATTGAAGAATCGCCCAGTCTTCGACGATGTGATCGCAGGAAAAGGTGAGCGGCGTATCGGAAGGTCGTCGAGATACAAGCTAACAATCTGGTAGGACAAGGAGTTATCATGCTTCTAGCAGGAGAGCCAGGCGTTGGTAAAACACTGACAGCCGAGTCGAGTATGATAAGCAACCCTCGTTCCACCAACCCTATGCTAATTCAGACAGTCGCTGAGGAGATGAAAGTGCCTCTGTACTCGATGACAGCCGCCGAGCTGGGCGACTCATCGGGCACAGTGGAGAACAACCTTCGAGACATCCTTGACATCTCAACTGCTTGGAATGCAGTGCTCTTGCTGGATGAATGTGATGTCTTCCTGGCGGAGCGGACCATTTCCGATCTGCATCGAAACAAGCTCGTTGCTGGTGAGCACATTCCTTCTGGGCTACATGGCGGTGCTAACACTCTGGTAGTGTTCCTTCGCCTTCTTGAATACTACAAAGGTATCATGTTTCTGACCACGAATCGACCATCGACTTTCGACCGAGCATTCGAATCACGCATTGATCTGACACTGGAGTATCCTGCGCTTGACAAAGACTCTCGTCATCATATCTGGACCATGTTCTTGACCAGGGCTGGTGCTAATGCCGACAAAGAGCACAAGCATGAGATCACTGACAAAGAGCTTGACATTCTTTCTGGTCTCACTTTGAATGGACGACAGATCAAAAACATTGTCAAGACCTCCAGAATGCTGGCAAGTCTCGACGAAGCGCCATTGACCTTTGAGCACGTATCCAAGGTGCTGAGAGTGAAGAGGATTGATCTGGAGGCAGAAGAATACCAGATCGACAATCACCCTACGACATAGTGATCATGCATCATCCAAAATCTGACTCGGGATATCCTTGGTGTCGATGGCCCTACTATTGTCGCTTGATGCAAATTGACATAGATTCTCCAGCTTCGAATTGTCATAAGCTATTAAAGTCACCAGATCCAGATCTCCTCAGAAGCATCATTTCGATCATCATGCCTGGCCCGAACGCTGCAGTGACCGCATGATCTTTCCCACCAGCATCCTTCAACAGCTGCTCCAAGACCACCAGCACAGTCGGGCTAGAGGAGTTTCCGCGGGTCCTGTATACCTCACGTGAAGCCCTGAGCTCGTCATGTTCTAGCACCATCTCCTTTTCAACACCACCCAGAATGGTCTTTCCGCCAGGATGTAGCGCCCAATCAAATCCATCTTCTTCTACTAGGTCTGCTGGAGCGTTCCTAGCATAGTCCAGTAATAATCTTTCGAAAAGTGGTCTGACAGCTCCTGCCGCAAACCTTGGTACATTCTTCGAAATCAACGTCCGGAAGCCTGTATTCGTCTATTACTTCACCTTTTCACTTTTCGAAAAGCCTTCATAAAACTTACCGTCTTCTTCCCAATCCAGCCCCATCTCCCCATCCGAACCCTGAATCAGCTCCCCATCTCCCTCCAGTATCTCGAACCATCCTTGTCCTCTTTCCTCACCTACACTCTTCACCTCCGCTTCTCCCATCGCCGTCTCCACTTCCATCCCCAGCCTCTCATAGGCTCCTTCCAGCGCAAGCTCATTACAAACCATTCCCGCCCCAGCACCATCACTAAACAACGCCCCTTCCACGCCCGCATCCCCCTTCCGCTCCGCATCAGCCAACACCTTCCTCACAACCGGCGTGCATATCTCCACCGCGAAAACCAGCACCACCGCTCTCCTCCCCCTCGCCGCTTCAGCAGTGGCTATATCCCTCGCTGCCCGCAACACCGCCAGTCCACCCGCGCATCCCACGCCCGAGAGCAAAGTGCGCTTGACGCCCCGCCCCAGTCCCAACGCAGAAGCGACGTGGAAGTCGATCCCAGGACAAGGGGAGGGGGAAGTGCAGCTTACGCCTACGAGGTGGGTGATGTCCTCAGGGACGAAGGGAGAGGCGGAGAGAGCGGAGAGACACGCGGATGTAGTGAGGGGGATGGCGTGGTGGAGGTAGAGGGATTGCAGGGCGGAGATGGAGGGTGGTGTGGGGGCGAAGAGAAGGGGGTGGGTTGGGGAGAGGACGGTGGGGCGGGAGAGGATGCCTGTGCGTTGGGAGAGGAGGAGGAGTTTGGCTATGCTGAGGTGGGTTAGTGGGGTTTAGTCGCGGGCAGGGATGCGTGTTTTGGGGAAATGGTGGTAGGTTGGGGGTTCTGGTGGTGATACTGGGTAAGGGGAAATAGATACCCTGGATCAGAGAGGTCGTGATGACGAGCAGCAACGGCTTCGAGATCTTCAGGGGTGAGCTGGTAGGGTGGGTAAGCTGACCCCAGACCGGTGATCCATGTCCTCGGTACGGCGGTGTGAGGCTTAACTTGAGGTCGACGAAAGTCCGTTGCGTGAGGAGACATGGGTGAAAGAGACTGCCACACAGCATGCAGGCACGGCCATCCCTGCAATGCATCTTATGTAGGAATGGCAAGTCTCTGCATCGTGCCGCCTCCATATGCTACATTCAATCTAGAGCACTCGCTAATCGACCACATGTGGTCGGGTGTGGCCGAGCACCACCCCCACGGGTCGTGCAAGGAGGATTTTGGCTGCTTATACGGGGGGCCTGATAGTCTTGGTAGGCGCTTTCGTTCACTGAGATGAAAAGCGTCGGCTTGTCCAGCCAATTGTGACGGTTTGCGAGATGTACATCGCAATCGCGGAAGTCCATGGTTTCTTGCTCCGTGTTTGGGCGTTTTCCAATGCCTTGGTTATTTCCGTCTGATGCAGGCGAGTCCTCGTGAGGAAGGTCTGCACGCGACACACACGTGCGGTGCCCTCTATGCTGAATCAGTTGTACGCATCATAATCCATTGGCAGTGCAGGTAAATGTCTTCATCTCGCTTTTTGAAGCTGTTGAGAGGGCCTCGAACGCCATGGTCGCCGATCGGTTGGGCTCATCCTTTGACCGTGATCAACACAGCCATTAGATCTTGTCAAGCGAGAATTTCCCTAGAAGAAGATTCGAGGTGGAATGCCAGCTGCCTTGAAGTAATCGTCTACGCGGCGCCGGGAAGAGTTGTACACCAAGCATATCCTGCATAGCCAACTACCAAGATATAAGAGGAAGATCTTGGAGCAGGTACCATGAATGTGTCAATACAAACCTCTCTGATCAGGCGCAGGCTACCCCAGTCTATCACCATGCCGAAAAGTGTGACTCGTCAGTCTTACAGAGTGGTCGTCTATCGTTGGTCTACGCCATTGTGCCGACACAGTGTCGCCTTCGAGATTTTGGCATCCACCTACTTACCATGATCCCACACCCAACCTTGCTTGTCCTATCGAGACTGCATGACAACGCAGTGATTTGATGACTTCTACATCATCATTGAGGACATGAACATACCTGCTCGATCGCTTCGCAGGCTTGATCCCAATTCTACGGTCACCAGCTTGCTGCTATAGATGCAAGACGAACCATCTGCACCGCTACACCGTCAAGTCCTTACGACCTCGAGCAAGACGTCCATCGTCCCTTTGTGAGCTCGCGGCCAACTTTTACTGTCATAGAATCGCTTCTGATGCCACTTGTTGACAGCTGTCATTCATCAGAATAATTGCAGAGTGGGCGGGAAAGTCGTCTGTCGAAGACTGTGGTTCACGGTTGACATCGAACCAACATGAATCAGGCGTCCGACCAGTCATCAGCATCTTAGTTACCCTAAGGACGGCACAACATCACCGGTCACATCGTATACTAGAACGTCACAAGTAATGACTGTTTAATGTCCAAATTGATTGATCAAAGACTACCAAGACTTGGGTCCAGCAGCAGAGCGTACCCCTGGATTCCGGAGCTACAGCTACCCCTACTGATTTTGTCCGACGACTCGATAAGCACAAGCGTCTTTGATCAACATAAAGTGGTGCTCTACAGCGATCGCATCATGGCTGAAGATGTGTTTCGGGAACCACATCGAACTACCAGGGGATTACTGGCACTTCCTCGTGAGGTTCGCGATCTCATTTATACCCACGCTCTTGTCGCCCGCGAGCCGATCATCGTCTTGGACGCACAAAATCATTACGTATACCCAAGAAGACTAGTCGGAGGTCGGAATGTGGTGAAAGACCCCAAGATCCGCAACCTCGCAGGTCTCGCTCGTGGCCTTTTCTACATAAATCGTCAGATCTCGTCTGAATCGCTAGCGACATTCTATCAGCACAACACTTTCGCCTTCATGGGTCCACACAGGTGGTATGAGCCTCTATATTGGATAGCTCGGATTGGTAATATAAATCGCCGCAGCCTTACCAGAATGCTCATCTTTGTTCCTGAATTGGAAAAGGTCTGGCAGCGGCCAGATGGGTCCAGGGACGAATTCGACACTGTCTACACTGACACTGTTATGGCCAGGCCACGACACCCTCTCCTACACTGGATGGAAGAGACCTGGCCGGAAGGAGAAGTCGAGGACATCCCTCCGATCATCGAGGAGCTCTTCAAGGATCTGGGAGAGGACGGGAACGGGAATAGACTAATCCTGCAACTGCAAAATATCACGCCTGGCTATCCCGGCTATGTCGCCACATCCGAGGATGATACTATGGCGGACGAGGATTCCTGGATGAGTATGGATCTTCCGAATCTGGCAGAGGCTTGGTCGAGGTTGCATGGAAATCGCCCTGGAAGGCGCAGCATCGATGTCGAGTGGTTGGATAGTACCAGCAAGGCGAATTACGAGGAAACTGTTCGGGAACAGATGATAGGCGTAGGCTGGAAGATCTATAGCGAGGGGGAGTTCTGCTACCATTATGAGGCCGATGGTATCACGAGGCATGTCCCCAGCATGAGGTGGATGATGAAATTGGGGGATCCAGGTCCCCGAATCATCGCATCTCGAACGAACCCTTGGGCAGAGACTAGAACGCCCCCAACATGGTGGGACTACGTCGCTGGGAAAAGGGTGATACCCTGCAAACCTGAATGAAGACTGGATCCACATCACCGTTTGCGGGTTTTTCGTCCGTCAGGACCGAGGAGCTGAGCATTTGCTGCTAATAATCAGCTGCAGTTGCACCATGATCGGCTTCGATTGGCTTCTGAAGCCGCGGAATTTCTAGACTTCTGCAGGCAGAAAGCCTTTGCTCTGCCATGGAGGTTCCGACAATGACCTAGAGAAGACATTCTCCAATATCGGTCATATTTTGGCGACGTCGCTAAGGACATTAGCCGACAAGCGGCGACCCCACTGGAAGATGATACAAAAGAGAAACCAGATATACATGCTACGCGTCCTCACAAAATCGCAAATCTATGGCGAGAAGTGGCAGGCAAGTGGAATACGGACGTCATGTGGTTGAAGTCATCAGCCGAGGCACGGCCATACCCCGCCCCCACTTCTAGATACGCAGACTCTCGGACGGTATTCACTCCGGGGAATGGAAACCTACTGACTGGTTGACCGACGTCCTTCAAGATGGGCTGAGAGACTCTTGTCGTCGGAGCTTTGATCTCCTGCATCCCAATTCGAGCTTCGCAGACACAGGCAATGGCAGCAGCAGACCAATTCCCTACGCCAGAGTCAGTATTGGCTCTGGCTAAAGAGAACCATCCTTCCTACCAGCTTGTGGGTATCTCAATCTTTCCGGCCCTGAAACATTGCTGACCATGTACAGGTCGTGGATCAAGTCGCTAAAGATGCCGCAGAAGGGAAGGTGCCCGACATGATGGACATGAAGGTCCTCAACTTCGTCCGACAAGCTCGCAAGACAGCCACAGATGCTACCTATGGCACCTCTCCAGCAGGTGTAAAAGAGAGTACACAGAAGATCAAGATGCGGGATGGATACGAAAGTGAGATCCGAGTCTTCCAGCCCGAGAAGCTAGATGCAGGTGGATTCCCCCTCATCGTCCTCATCTATGGCGGCGGCTTCGTAGTAGGTGAACCCAAGTCTACCTTCCCCCACCTCCTGACCCTCCCAGATGGGTGAGAACCGCCAACTCGGCCCCTACGCCCGCGGTCTCGTCAAGCTCTACAACGCCGTCTGCGTCAGCATCTCATACCGTCTCGCCCCCGAACACAAATTCCCCACCGGCGTCAACGACGCATGGGACACGCACCTCTGGCTCACGCAGAACTACGCCTCCCTCAACGCCGACCCCAGCAAAGGCTTCATCGTAGGCGGCGTATCCGCAGGGGGCAATTTGTCCCTCGTCATCGCGCAGAACGCCATCTCCCAATCCCTTTCCCCACCAATTACAGGTCTCTGGCTTTGCGTCCCCTTCGTCTTCCCCACCCCCTCGCACGTACCAGAGGAGTACCGCCCCTTCTACCTCGCGCGAGAACAGAACAAGGACGCGGCCATCCTGAGCGAGAAGTCGATCCAGGCGTTCGGGCAGCATGCGCAGCAGGATAACTCCTCGGTGTGGTACAGTCCAATGAACGCGGAGAAACCACTGCAGGGGTTCCCGACGAGTTACATCGAGGTGAATGGCGCTGATCCGTTGAGGGATGATGGGATTATTGCGGAGAAGATCCTGAGGAAGCAGGGGAGCAAGACGAGGTTGACGGTCTGGCCTGGGCTGCCGCATGCGCATTTCGCGCTGCTGCCGGATCCGAAGCTGAAGAGGGAGGCGGCGAGGGATACGATGCGGGGGTTCGCGTGGCTGTTGGGCAAGAAGGAGCCGGGGGATGAGGAGGTCGATGCGGTTGTTGAGGCGCCGCAGTCTGGATGAAGAGGTGTAGATGAGATTATAGATGTGGATAGACAGATAGCGTTCATCTACTTTGGATCTAGCATCAAAGCCTGGCAGTACTTGTGATTCGCCAACTTGTGTTCTGCTGCGGCGTAGTAGGTGTTGCCTGAATGTCCCAGAATTCGCATTACGGCGAGGTCGAGCTTGTACATCCAAAACTACCACGCCGTCGGTGCTCGTGTACTTTCCACCAGTGAGGATGTCGGGTCCCTGTCAGACGATCGACCGGTACAGCCGCCGAAGGATTACCGGAAGGAAGAACATCATTTCCTCCTCCTGCCAGCTCTTGTTGTCCATATAAGTGCAGACTCCGCGGACGGCTAATGACTGCTGATGAAGAAGCGCGAAAAGTATTTCATTACAAACATGCCACCCATACATACACAAAGTATCCACATGGCTTCCACCAACGCCTGCTGGCTACCAGCCTAGGTATCGGTATCAAAGTTATCATACACACATATCCCACCCTTCGCTTCCTGCCTGGTATCTTTTCAAATCATGACTTTTATGCATCCGCCTCTTCTGGTCTCATACCTGCTGGTCTGGACTCTGTCTTCCTGGTCGACTTCCCAGGTGCGCAAGTGGTACATCGCTCCCTTGTCGTCCGTGCATCGAGTATCCCGGTCCTGGGCGATGGAAGTTGCCAAATTGGGTGTTCCTCGGACTTCGGAACTCGTCTCTGTATGTTGCGCCTTCTTGTCCCTCCTCGCCTTGGACGTTCACGTTAACAGTCTTGACGATGCAGTCCTTGTCTTGGACTGTGATTTCACCTCGGCCTGCGCTGCCGCTGTCTTGTAAGATGCTCCTCTCGCTACTGTAGTCCTCTGGTGGTTGAGAAGCGTTGACGCTGACTTGCTTCTTCATTTCGAAGGAGCGTCCATACAAGTGAGCAGACTTGGAGCGAGAGCCGGTGAGAGTAGTAGGGAAGATGCGGCGAAGAAGCTTGTTGAAGAAGGATCGGAGAGGAGGCAGGCATGCAGCGAAGATGCCGATGCCCACTTCGCTGACAGACCAAAGAGAGAGATCGACAGCGTCCCAGAGGAAGTCGGTCGAGGTTGAGAGGACATGAAGTTGGGTAAGTTTGGCAATCGAACAGCCCGTTCCTCTATTTCTTGGTCAGTAAAAGACGGGGTTATGAACATGGATAGACGTACATTAAGCCGAAGAGAAAGACTGCTCGAAGTCCCCATTGGGTAGACTTGGGTAGCTGGACGGATGAAAGATAGACCAGCGGTGAGGCGGAGTAAATAATGTCGGTGATGATGTTCGCCACAGATTGCTGATATCCAGAGATGGAGTCGACGATCGCTGGCCAGCATCGGCCGTCCTGCATCTTGTTCCACCGATATGATATAGGTCGGCAGCCACCAAAGAGAGCAATGGTCGGGAAGATAAAGTTACAGACCATGATCATGGCTACACTACACCAGATGATGACGCGGTACTTTGGAGAGAAGTTCAGCATAAGGAGATATGCTGAGATGCTGGCTTTGAGGAAGAACATTGACCAGATGTTGGTCCACTGGGCAAACCAGATGAGCTTGAGACATTTGACGAGATCATCAAAGGACGTCGATGGGTCGTATGAATGGAAACCCTGACCAACATATGTCGACAATATCGTATGTATGTTTGCCGTCACATTCAGCGCCTGATTATGGTAAGTACAGTGCAATATCCTCAGACCAGCGACGAGTCCTTACCACCGCTATGATTATGAGCCCGTCCGAAAGCGATAGTCGTCTTTTGACATAGAATGTCACTGCTAATCGCCAGATTACAAAAAGCAATGTGAGCGCTGAGAAGAAGACCATCATGGCAATCAGGATCGGTTGCCGATTCGCGAGGTTGTAGATGTCCACGCCTGGTGGAATGACCGGTGGGGGCGGCCCTGGGGGTGGTGCACCCGATCCTGAGTCCGCCATGGTTGCCGGTAGCTAATGAGTATCCTAGAGTGTCGTTGTTATTCGGCGCAGTGAGCGCAATGCTCTCACATGTCGTGTATACAAGAAGTCGTGATCAAGTCCAAGAGATTCGAGGTCGGTGGTAGGGCAGGAACGATAGACTATCTTAGTCAAGAACACGGCCCCTCAAAAAGAAGGCGGGTCGATCTTGTTCCTCGGGCAAGACGATGACCGGAGGGCAAGAATGCACACAAATGGTTGTCGCAGTGGTAAGAGCGTGGCTGCCACTTCCGCCTCGGGAGAGTTGGGCCGTCAAAGATGAGTTCCACGGTACCAGGTCCTTGAGCGACAGGCGAAACTTCATCTGGGTGGAGTCTAAACATGTCCTTCTGCTCATGTCGCTTGTGAGAAGACGTGGAGCATGCTACTCATGGCAGGCTCGGAATTGGGGCTAGCGCTCCCATTGGCACGGGTATGGCAGAGATCGGTCCTCGGAAAGTCGATTAGAGCACGCCTCGTGCCAGATTCTGTCATGGTTTAACCTCGTCGAAAGACAGGTTGATCGGCAGGGGTGTGAATGGCCACGCGATGTGATTGGCAATACTGACACGGCAAAGGGGAACAGCCATGTTGGCGAAGGAAGCATGGCAGCAGCATGAACGGGTTGCAGTCACACGTGCTGGCGTGACTAGACGCAGCCAAGCTGACAATACTGGTGGGCTCTATACCGAGCTGCATCCACGGCAAACGCACGTAAGAGATGTGAGGGCAACAGTGGAGCATTGCCAGTGGCTGATGGCTGCCGACAAACTTTGATTGATTCCAAGGAAGTTCGCCGGCCTGTCCCAGCAAAGACCTTACGCTATGAGATGGATGGCAGCCCACATGAGGACCGTGCTTCTCTTCGATGGCTCATGGACAAGTCAGCAGAAGATACTCGTCGTTCATCATGTCTATCTGGGACTGTACCTGCTCTAGTACGTGCTGGCCCTTACACGACAACCAGGTATCCGCACACCATCAAGGATAAAGCTCGGAAAGCATATTATACAACGACATATCGCTTGTCAAACATGTACAGAAGACCTATGCAAAAGCTGCCACCACGAGGTAGGTAGAGCCTGCCGGCGCTTGTCTCAGGACAGGCCCGCAGCTCCAAGACGCCAACCGACGTCCAAATCCTTCACGTCGTCAGAGGCTCGCGACGCTCGTCCACCAACACTGCTCTTCCATGTTGGAGGACCATAGACACGGGACGAAGATGGTACCTGGATCTGATCGCGCGGGTCTGGACACGGCACACACCGTCCACATCACACCTCGCGAAGAGGAAATGTGCGGGCTGTGAGCATATCATGTCTCAAACTGACTAGCAAGACCCGAGCTACACGAGTCTTGTCCCTGACGTGCTTTCACCATTCGAGACACGAATAAATTGTCCGACTGGTCCCCGACCTGCCTCAGTGGGACTACTGCCCTGCCAAGGGCCATGCACTTCGACTAGAGATGACGATCACCGCCCATCAGTCCCCAATTGCTCCTGGTGGGTTGCATTGGACAACGCGGCACCTCCGGGGATGAGTCCGGATGTTATCGACTTGACTTGCCTTGAGACCGTGATGTACGATGTCTTCCCTTTTTATGGATAAGTGCTACGGTCAAGGCCATATCGACCTCGTGTTTCTCACCAGGCTCACCGGTTCGAGAGATATGATGTACCCTTCTAGTGGATGATCATTGGCAAGCACGGATGTGAAACATGACTTGACACTCCGTACCAGAGAACATTTTCCACTGCGGGTCGCTGTCAACGTGCAGGCAGAACGTGGTGGGGAAAGGCCAATTTTTATCTTGCTCTGCGCATCTGCAACCAAGACGATGATGGAGCACATGGCAGACGAACGTTTGAGAAAGAATTGGCGGCGTTCGCGCGAAGACGTTTTCATCGACCTGCAGCATCCACGTCGACTCATGCGGTATGACAAGCAAGATCTGGTAGTTCAATACAACCCACAAAGAGCCCTTGAAGACTAATCACAACCTCTCACGAGCGGCTCTTTCGCACGTTGATTGCTCTCAAGCGTGTCCCGAGCCCTAGGTCCTTCTCCACTCGAGGCCGCACATTCCATCGCTTAGCTTCTCTTGCATCAAAACTCAATTTCGCCTCTTACTCGTCAGGGACCGCTGCGCACGCCTGTCAAGCCTGTCCAATCTCCCGTTGCCTTTTCTGTACAGAAGGGCTCTCGAAGCACTGCACCTCGCCGCTTTTGCCGCCATCCACAACTGCCGACCATTGTCCACGCCTCGCAATTTATGTTCTGCTATCGCATGGTACTGCCTAGAATCGACCATTCGCCCCCCGTCTGCGCCGCATGCCTTCCCTCCGGTTGGGGATGGCGGAATATTTGGAGATGTTTATCCGTCCGTGCTAAAAGGTCTGTCTTTCTCATATACAACCTAGGTTCTGTATAGCAGGCATCCTGCCACCCTACCTATTTCTTGTCCATTTATTCTTACCCCTGTGGTTTCTTGGTGTGAGTGACCCAGCTCATCTATCATAATGTATTCCCAGAACCTCTTGGCTTCGGCCGTCCAGCTCGTCAGCTTTGCATCTTTGCTTAATACTGTTACTGCACTGCCTGGACATGGCAGGCCGATCCCTCGTCAGGTCTCCGAGGACCAGGCGAGAGGTCAGACTTACGATTATGTCATTGCTGGCGGAGGACTCAGCGGTCTGGTCGTGGCTAACAGACTCACTGAGAACCCTCGTGGTAAGTAGAGCAGTCGCAAACATGGTCGATGCAATCACTGACAATGCATAGTCAAGGTTCTTGTCATCGAGTTCGGTGGCTTTGATGACTCCCTTACAGCCAGTGTGCCATACTTTGCCAATGGCCTCAACTTTGCCTCCATGATCCCCACCACTTGCGCCCCTGATGCCAACCTCAACAACGCTTCCTTCCCGGTTCTCATCGGTGGAGTTGTCGGAGGTGGCACCGTTGTGAACGGTATGGCATACAACCGCGGTGCTGCTGCAGACTACGATGCGTGGGAGGCACTTGGAAACCAGGGATGGGGCTTCTCCTCTCTTCTCCCATACTTCCGCAAGAGCACCACCTTCAACGCTCCGTCGCCAGCGGTTGCAAAGGAGTTTGGTCTCACCTACGACCTCAAGGCGTACGGCAATGGCCCCATCAACCCAGCCCTCACGAACTTCCAGTTTCCTGATATCAAGAAGTTCTGGAAGGCATGGAAGGACTCTGGTGTCCCTACACCCAAGGAGCATGGTCTCGGCGATGCTGTTGGCGCTTTCTGGATGCCCAGTGCTATCGATGTCGCTGCTGGGCGCCGCTCAGATGCTCGCTATGAATACTACAACCCCGTCGCCAACCGCACCAACCTCCAGCTTCTCACCAACTCTGCTGTCACCGAAGTTCTCTTCCAGAACGGTCTGACTGCATCAGGTGTCTCCTTTACCAACCGCCTGACCAACAGCACCGCTCGCGTCTATGCCAGCCGCGAAGTCATCCTTGCTGCCGGTGCCATCAACACCCCCAAGATCCTCCAGCTTTCTGGTATTGGCCCCAAGGCTGTCCTGAACGCCGCTAAGGTCGCCGTCAAGCTCGACCTCCCAGCTGTCGGCTCCAACTTCCAGGACCACCCAGTCGCGTATCTCAGCTTCAACCTCTCCAACCAGGCAGTGCCCAACAGCAACACCCTTACTGTTGACCCAGCCTACAACGCCTCCGCCTGGGCCGAATATGAGGCCAAGAAGACCGGCATCTACGCTTCTGGCCGCGGTAATGGTGTCGCGTTCCTCTCCCTGCCTCAGATCTCCAGCACCGAGTTCGCCGAGTCAGTTTCCTCCCGCGTGGGTGGCCAGAATGCCCGCTCTTTCCTGCCCGCCAACTACGCCGACCGCGATCTCCTCGCCGGTTTCCTCGAGCAGCGCCGCATTCTCTCTGAGCAATACGGCCAGTCCGACGCCGCCGTCTCCGAGTACCCCTTCTCCGGCGGCGGAGGCTTCATCGCCGCTGCTTTCCAGAAGCCCTTGTCCCGTGGCACCATCACTCTTAACCCAGCCGATCCCCAGGGCCAGCCCGTGATCCAGTACAATACGATCCAGAACCCTCTCGACGCTGAGATGGTCCTTGCCGTCGTGCGCAGGGCAAGGGAGTACTTCAAGTCCCCCGCCCTCGCTTCCCTCAGCCCTGTCGAGACCCTGCCCGGCGCGCAATTCCAGTCTGACGCGGACTTGCTCGGCGCTCTCAAGGGAGGCGTGCTCAACCCAAGTTTCGCTCATCCTGCTGGTTCCTGCGCCATGAGCCCAAGGAGACTGGGTGGATGTGTCGACTCTTCGTTGAAGGTGTACGGTACACAGAAGCTGAGCGTCATTGACACTTCCATTATTCCCATGATTCCCGCAGCGCATTTGCAGGCTACTCAGTACGCCGTGGCGGAGAAGGCGGCGGATTTGATCAAGGCTAGGACGAGGTAGATCTCATGAAAGCATGGAGAAAAGGATGATGTAAATAAGTTTTGAGAAATTCTTGTAGTCTGTTCGCATGAAAGTTTTGCTCAGCGTAGCCAATCTATTGCTCTCGATTCATCGACCTGTACGAACGACCCCAATGGATTGCTTGCGGAGAATGGAACATCTGACCAGCGGGTGTGCTTTAATAAGTCTATCGAGGTTCCTGCTTCAGCCGTGCTTCGTACCTATCGGTCTCGCAAACGGACGGAATAGCGCGCCTCCAAACCATTGGCTGGGTTGGCGTAGCCAGGATTTGTACAAGGTACAGCAGCTCAGCTGTGCAAGTCCGGGCTCTCGACAGGCACGCAAGGCCACCTGCCGCCCCGCCAAGGCAATTCATGCCTTATTTCTGTCCACCGCGCTTACACCCCTCACTGGAGTGTGTATAAGGCAAATTCCCGCCCACTCTATGCCTCGCGTCTCCCGTGCCCCGTCCCCTTTGCCCAAACGACAAATTCCAAGACCGCAAAGTCCAAGGCGTTGACCAGCATGGCATCCCCGGATCGCTATGCAGCGACCTTCAAACAGCGAACGCGCAAAATCATCTTCTTCTTCCACACCCTCCTCGCCCTCTCCATCCTCGGCACCTGGATCTGTCGCCTCATTGAAGAACCCACTCGTCTCCTCCCACCCATCACTGAAGCCGAGGGACCGCAGTACCAGTATGGGTACAAGTATGAGACCGCATCGCGCTGGTCGTCGAATCGTCGCTTCTATCTCTGCATCGTGAACACGGCGCTCGAGGTCCCCCTCACGGCTATGTTGGTGTTCGCCATGTTCCAGTTCCTCAGGCAGAAATGGGACGCGGGAAAGCTGTTACTGGTGTTTTTGGTGGAGACGGCGTATTGGATCGCGGCGTTTACGGTGGGGTGTACGTTCGGTTCGTACACGAATGTTATTGGGGGCGGGGTTATTATGGGGTTGTTTGGTATTTGGGATGTGATTTTGCTGGTGTTGTATAGGAGGCAGAGGAATGGTGAGGTACTGATGTGTCTAGAGGCGAGCTATGCTAACGATGGTGCAGTCACAGCAGAGGATAAGAAGGAACAGACGGTCGAGTTGGAGGAGATGACGACTGATGCTAGGCTAGATTGAATGTCTACCACGAGGCCATGAGAGTTTCTTTGATATTGTATTGTATGAACGGCTGGTAGCAGAACAAGCTCAACCACTTTTCTTCCAGTGCGAATGACTACCAGGTCTGGCTTCGTGATCGCAATCAGGACTACCAGGCTAGCAGCTCTTTGCATTATCATGTTTCCCCAGAGATCAATTAACATGAACTCGCAACAGTAGTACCAGCAGGCAACACGGGAAGGTGCATACTGCATTGGGTGAATCTTCCGGTAGTTTTCATGTTGCGAAAGCTAGATACTACCACGCTTTCATGACCCGAACCTCTTCCTCAACTTGTCGTACTTCTCCATACTACCAACGCTAGGCTTGACCTCCTTGACCGCACCTTCAAAATCACCCATTTCCACCATCCCGCTCCCCCTCCGAAGTGCCATCAATGCCGCTCTCCTTACCAAACTGTCCAGATCCGCCCCTGAGTACCCCTTGCATTGCTCCGCCCTCGCCATCTCCGCCAACTCCTCCACGCCAGGCCACGTCCCCTTCTTCCTCTTCGGTGCGACCAACGCCTCCAGAATCTCCACCCTCTCTTCCGGACCAGGCAAATCCACATACAGCTTCGTCTCCAACCTTCCCGGCCTAAGCATCGCATCATCGATGATATCCGGCCTATTCGTCGCAGCAATCACAAAGATCCCCTCTCTACTACTCAAACCATCCAGCTCCGTAAGCAAGGTATTCACTACCCTTGCACTAGCTTCGTTCCCGCCCTCGTCTCGCCTGGGCACCAACGCATCCAACTCATCGAAGAAAATCACGCACGGCACGGAACTGCGCGCGCGAGTAAATACCGTACGAAGAGCCCGCTCGCTCTCGCCCACGAATTTGTTCAACAACTCCGGCCCCTTGACCGATATGAAATTGGCTTTACTCTCATTCGCCACAGCCTTGGCGAGCAACGTCTTCCCGCACCCAGGGGGGCCGTAGAGCAATACGCCAGCCGGGGCGGAGAGGCCGAGCGCAGCGTAGCGTTCGGGGTGCTGGACGGCGTCGACGATGGAGAGTTGGAGTTCTTCGCGCACGGAGCGGAGGGCGCCGATGTTGGCCCACGTGGTATCGGGGACCGTGGCGAAGCCTTCGCGTTTGGAGGAGGGGACGATCGAGGGGAGGACCGAGAGGAAGCAGGTCATGGTTAGTTCGGGGGAGGTGAAGCCAAGTGGTTCGGGGAGGGTGGTGTTGCGGAGACGGCTGGTGAGGAGGCGGTACGAGTGGAAGACGGGGTTCGGTTCGGGGATTATGGTGGTTGTGCTAGGTTCGTCGAGGTCCATGGCTGTGGTGCTGGTGGTACTACCGTGGTCGGGCAAGGGTTGGCTGCCAGTAGTTGTGGTACTAGTTGTCAGGGCACCGGCGCGTTCCAACTCCAAAGCTTGATCCTTCAGAGCTTTCGTGTATAGTCTGGTAGTATATGCTCCAGCCTTGCCCACCAGGTCACGCAAATCCGCTCCGACAAAGCCAGGGGTCATCTTTGCTAGTCGCTCGAAATCGACATCATGTGACAGTGGCGTGTTCTTTGTCAACGATCGCAGTATCAGTGCTCTTGTCTTCTCGTTCGGTACACCCATATTGATCTCGGTGTCAAAGCGGCCTCCACGTCTGAGAGCCGGATCGAGACTATCAGGTCGATTCGTAGCAGCCAGTACTACCACAGGCTTGGCCTCCTCAGATTTATTCTCGAGCTCCAGACTGTCCATGGAGATGAGCAGCTGAGCGACAATGCGCTTTTCCATCTGACTTTGCGAGGACTCTCGCTTCGGAGCGATGACATCGATCTCATCAATGAAAAGGATGCAAGGTGCCGCACGACGCGCCTCATCGAAAGCATCACGGACTTGCTTCTCACTTTCTCCAGACATGCCCGACACGATTGACGGACCCAGTATCTCAACGAGAGGCACACCCGTTTCCGCAGCGCACGCCCTAGCCAGTTGACTCTTACCTGTCCCAGGGGGCCCGTAAAGGAGTACCCCACGTGGTAGCGGCAGCGACATTGAGGTATACAAGCTTGGTTTCAGCATCGGCAGAGCGATGATCTCCTCCATCCGCTCCACAATATCGTCTACGCCACCGAGGTCTTCGAAGCGCACGGATGGTGTCGCTGGTAGTACAGTGCGTGCTTTGCTCTCGTCTCGCTCGTCCCTCTTTCGCTTCTTGCGAGTCTCTGCACTGCCAGGCTTCGGCGACCCTGGTATGCTCTGTGAGCCATTTACTGTTAGGTCCGGGATTGGCATTGGTGCTGGTGTTGTAGGTTTCCACGCTTTGGTCAAGGCTTTGTTCATGAGATTTATTTCCTCTGGAGGCTGTGACTTTCTCTGCTGTGCTTCAATCTCTGCTTCCGAGTCCACTTCGTCTTCGGCCAGTGCGTCTAGTACTCGCTCTAGGCTGTTTTCGATGAGCTTCTTAGGTCGGCGTTTGAGATTCGAGTTCGACTTTTGTATGGCATTCCATAGACTTGGAACAGTTGCCTCCAATCTCGAGTCCTCGAGTAACCTGACCACGATGGTGTATACCTCGCTGTCGAGACCAGCCTGCAGGCCGCCGCCCCTACGGCCGGGCATTTCGATGGATTTATCTGGTAGGCAGAGCTTCGAACCTTTCGATACTACCAGCAATTTTTCTAGTGCGGCTACCAGTCACAGGTTTGAGTCATCCGCAAAACCCTCTCGAGTTTTGTTTTGCCAAATGAATTCTGGCACACTTCGAGGATAAATCCGACCATAACTACCAGAAAATTATATGCCCCATCCGAGTCATGCCCGACATCAACCTTGCCAAAGCTGACTCTGCCGAACCAAACGTCACTCCGCATATCGCATGGTCCATCTCAAAACATCCCACGTGCCCATCATCTCCCACCTTCCACACTCCTCGACCGTCGCCCCGACCTCGAAAATGGGCAACAATGGCTCCACTCCCAAAATCACCGCACAAGACAAAGCAATCCTAGACATGAAGAATCAGCGAGACAAATTACGCCAATACCAACGCAAGATCACACTCCTCACCGACCGCGAGACCGAGATCGCCCGACAATGTCTACGAACAGGAGATAAGCGCCGTGCTCTCCTCGCCCTGCGAAAAAAGAAATACCAACAATCATTGCTCGAAAAGACCGACGCGCAGCTCGCGCAACTCGAGACGCTCACGTCAGACGTGGAATTCGCGCTCGTGCAGAAAGACGTGCTCTTCGGCCTGCAGCAGGGCACGAGCGTGCTGAAGCAGATCAACAAGGAGATGGGGAGCATAGACAAGGTGGAGCAGCTCATGGCGGATAATGAAGAGGCGCAGGCGTATCAGAGGGAGGTTGGGGAGATGTTGGCGGGGCAGATGAGTAATGCTGACGAGGACGAGGTGGAGGATGAGTTGGCTGCGCTGGAGAGGGAGATGGGTGTTGGGGTGAAGGAGGAGGTCAAGTTGCCTGGGACGGAGGGGTTGGTGGATCCCATGCCAAATGCGCCGACGGAGACGCCGAAGCAGAGAGCGGAGAGGAGACAGAGGGAGAGGGAGGAGGAGAGGCAGATGGTCGCTGCGTGAGAGACTTGGGCATGCGGTGATCATGCTATTGGACTGGTCTACAGAAGGGCGAGCTTCACCTTGCGCTTGCCGGTACTTTCTTCGGCCTCATCACTGATCTTGACGGTCACCTTGGCGAAGAGGTCGATCTTCGCAGTCCTGCTCCCGCTTATGGTGAGCACATAATTCTCCGCATCAAAGTCGCCAACAGGCTCAGACTCTCCTTGGGCAGCAAGGTCTCGTAGACGGATCAGGCCTTCGATGCCAAAACGCGGCACGAACACCACGAATCCATTTGAGAAGACCCGCATCACGAAGGCCTCCTCGTCGATCACGCGACCCTTCAACGCTTGACCAACGTAGTACTCGACGCTTGCACGACCAGCCATCTGGGCATTCCTGTGCCGCACATTGATGTTCTTGCACACGCCCTCGAGCTTTTGCTTAGACATCAAACTAGCGTCCAGTGGCTCGTACTCGATCGCAGCAGCCAGCTGTCTATGCGCTTCGAGGTCGGCATATCGCCTGATGGGCGATGTGAAATGGGTGTAGATCTCGCTGGCCAGACCATAATGACGGAATTCCGGCCGTGTCTGTGTTCCAGAAACAAAATACTCTGCGGACATCATGCATCGGGTTGCCAGAATGCGGACGAGAGTGTTGAAGAATGGTTGCGAAGAATCGACACAGGTGTCCAAGCTGTCCGCCAAGGCCTTACTGCTCTCTGTCCTCAGCTCCATGTTCTTCTTCACACGCAGCTGGTTCGAGAGCTCTTCGAAATTCGTCTTTGGTGGTGCTGCATGGCGGCGGAGCAGAGCTGTTTGCGGGAAAGCTTCATAGTTGCGGCCGGCGACGGAGATGTTAGCCAACAACATGAATTCCTCTACTAGCGAGTTGGTGTCGAGCATGCGCTTGGTCTTGACGTCGACCGGATCTGACGTCTCGGATTCGGTCTCCACACGGACTTCCGGACTCGCTAAATTGAGCGCACCAGCATCCATGCGACCTTTCTTGAGCTTCTTGGACAGCATCATGAGGAGTCGCATACCTTTGGTAAGATCATCTTGCTGAGAGGCGTCATCGATGCGCAGTTGTGCTTGTTCGTAGCTGAACGCTTCTCTGGAGCGAATGACAGACTTTGTGAAATCTGCCTTGACGATTTCTGCATCCTTTGTGATCTCCCAAATGACCGAAAAGGCATATCGTTCCACATACGGCTTCAGCGAGCACAAGTCCGTGCCAAGAAGCATGGGAAGCATGTCGATACGTTTATCAACCAGATATACTGTCGTGCCTCGCAAACTAGCTTCGTGGTCCATGGCATTGTTTGGCTTCACAAAGTGTGATACATCTGCGATGTGAACACCAACCTCGAGATTGCCATTTGGCAGCTCTCGGGCATGAAGAGCGTCATCAATGTCCACACAACCAGGAGGATCAATACTGCAAACCAACAGTTCTCGCAAGTCTCGCCGCTTCTCCCAGCCCTTGTCTGACTTGTCCTGCGGGACTTTCCAGTCGTGACCTTCCGTAGGCAAGCAGTCCAGTACAACCTTGGGGAATGGCCGATACTGTACGTCCCATTCCAGTAATAAGGCCTCTGTCTCTGCGCCTTTGGACTCAAGCTCGCCCAGAGACCTCACAAAGTGACCGACAGGATACCGCGACTCTCTGTCCCAAGAATCGATTGTGCATAGCAGCCGTTGACCCAGCAGCTCTCCAGCTTGTCGAGTTCTAATGCGGATCTTCGGTATTTGCTTGTTCATCGGAACGAGGAAGACCGTTTGCGGAGCTCGTGAGCCCTTGGCTGAGGATCGCACAGAGTCTCGGTCAACGTGGCCAACGTACTGTCGCCAGTTCCGCTTGACCACTCCTACAACTTTGGCGGTCGGTTGTGCTTTTCCTTCAGCACTCGTGCCGTGAGTCTTTTTGACCTCGTCTTGGAGTGCTTTTCGTTCCTGCTCTGTGATGACGGCTTCGTCTTCTTCTGCTTCTGCATTGTCGTTCTTGTTTACAACTTCCTCCTCCAGGATTTTTGACGAGGGCGGTTTCCACTGGCTCTTTGGAAGGACTTCGACCACTACAACGTCACCAGAGACTGCTCTGTTGCTATTCTCTCGACCGAGTATGAGGAGTGGTTTGTCGAAAGCGGGGACAAAGACTGAGCCTTCTAGATAATTGTACTGTGAGACATTGAACGTGCCTTGGTGCATAGTTCCAGCTTTGACGCCCGTGAGCATCTTCGACATAGAAAAGTACTCGGGATACAGCATCTCTCCCGGCTTAGCGTCACGCTTCTCTCGAGCTTCGCTTACCATGTCTAGTAAGCGATCTGCATCTGGCAGACCTTCGACATAAGATCGTAATGAAACCCCTTCGAGATTTTCAGCCTTTGCCTTTCTCAAATTGTCGCGATCATCGCTGAGCATCACCACTGTCGGGCATCGTGCAGATCCGCGAGCATCAGTGGCGGCCTTGATGTGACTCTGATACCACGAAACTGCACGACGTACAGCTCTATCGTTCCTGTCGTTGATGGTCTCGCCAGCATTTCGAACAACATATGTTTCCCGCCTGAATTCGTTGAAGAAGATGTAGTATCGCTTATCCTCATTCTTGGTGAGACTGATCAAGCGATGGTACAGTGGTAATGAGCGGTTCTTGACCTCTTCGAGCACGGTTTGCAGGACGATGACATCCTTGAAAGCAGTCTCGGACTCAAACAAGTCCATCCCAGTGAGGAACGCATTTGTGTCGGGTACGAGGTAGTGGCCTGCAGTGAACGCTTTGGTTCCGGCTGGCGTTTCTGATAAAACGAAAGGAGCTGTCCGCTTGTGAAGGTTTGCAGGCGCTATTGACAGACATGCTCGACAGAGGCGCGACGAGCATGGTATGTCATCTCGGAGGTAGAGCTCGCGTACAATTTTTTGTACTTTGCCTGACTTTGTCGAGCGCACGAAAACCTTACCGGACAGTGCTTGTCCGGTTTGATTCGGATCAAGTGATCTCTTGAGACTTGTCATGGTTGCTCAATCGCGCTGGTTGAGGAGATGCAGGAGCGGTCGCTTGGTGGTACAATTGGAAGTGATAGAAGCTGTAGATCGTAGATTACCGCATGACGGACTGCTGAACCTGCTTGTAATATCAAAGTGAAGGTCCTTCGTTGAAAACTTGTATTCAAAGGTTGTCGAGAAACTCCAAGGATCCGTGAGCTAAAGCTGGCGGGAGCTCTTCACTCTAAGAACGAGGATGACGAGTTAGTTTGCCGTGTGGAAATCGACTGTGATCAAGAGGAGGATTCGCCTCTTGCAATGCTACATTCATTGCGATGCATGAAAACTTCTGACCAATCAGAGCATTCGGGGGCAGAGCCGCAAGGCTGGTTTGGAGATGGGAAGCTTGACCCATGACATCGTTTCACCACCTCAACTGTCCACGTCAATCGGCCACGCTCTCTACCTCGAATTTGTGCACTGGACGACTACTGGGTACCGGGATACAGTCACAGTATACAGACCATTGGTCTCCCTGTCTCAGCATGGATCCCCCAGCGTATATCTTGTCGTTGCAGAACAACATTCGAGCTCGGCCCATATCATGGGAGGGTGCTATGCGAGCAAAGACAATTACTGAGCATGATCTCAAGAGAATCAAGGCGATAGACAAAGTGCGCAAGGAGCAGCGACGACAGACAATTGAGAGCGATCCGGACGACTATTCATCATTACTGCTGGGAAGCAATGACTCTCCAAGCATATTCGAGGCTGCGTCAAAGAGGACAGACATAATACAATACATGCTGGTCTTGACTGGCGACCTCATAGATGGTGTGTGGCTCATGAGCTACCATCCCAAGCACTACTGACATCACCAGACATCCCTGCGTTCGTACAGAATCTGATCAGCAAGCCGAATCCATATGCGCCTTTCCTTCCACTACTGAAGCAGTCCTCAAACGTGGAAGACCCAATACCATTGCTCACATCCTCGGTACTTTCCTCTTTACTGTCGCATGGTATCAGCGCGCAGCCCAAGCAGAACTCTGCAATCAACGACGCTCTTCCTCAAATCTACAACTACATATCAAAGCTAGTCAAGAGCTCGGACTCAGGCCTGCAAGACATTGGTGTACAAGAGTTCTCTGCCATGCTCCGCGGAAAGAAAGCACGGGAAACCTTCTGGCAACAACGCAAAGACACTGTCAACCCTCTCATCGATATTCTCCGCAGCGCGACCGGTGGTAAAGACAGCGACTCGACCCTGCGCAACGGCACCTCTACCATCCGCAGCATCACTGAAACACACCTCGGCGGCGGCGTCGGGCTTCAGCTCCTCTACCACGTCCTGCTCGTCATCTGGCAACTCTCGTTCGAAGGTGCCACCGTCGGCCCCGGCCTCGACTCGTACGTGCTTCCCACCTCTTCCCAAACCCACTAACCTCCTTGCAGCGACCACGAGATTCTGCCCCTATACACCTCCCTCCTCCGCATCTCCCCAAAAGAGAAAACCACCCGCCTCCTCCTCTCCACCCTCCTGAACCTCCTCAACGCCTCCCCCTCCCTCAAACCCGCCGCCATCACCGCCCGTCTCCCCGCCCTCCTCTCCAACCTCTCCTCCCGCAAACTCTCCGACCCGGACCTCCTCGAAGACCTCAAGGCCCTGCAGGACCTCCTGGAGGAGTTCACTCGCACCCAGACCACGTTCGACGAGTACGCCGCAGAGCTGCAGAGCGGACACCTCCGCTGGTCGCCGCCGCACAAGAACGAGGCCTTCTGGAGGGAGAATGCGAAGCGGATCATCGAGGAGGATAAGGGCGCGCTGACGCGCAAGTTGGTGGAAGTCCTGGGAAAAGAATGGGAGAATGATCGCCAGGTGCTGGCTATAGGGTGTAATGACGTGGCGTGGTTGGTCAAAGTTTGTCCTGAGAAAAGGGTGGAGTTGGAGAAACTCGGGTTGAAGGCGAGGGTGATGGCGCTCATGGGTAGCGCGGATGAAGGGGTGAGATGGGAGAGCTTGAGGGCTGTGGGAGAGTGGTTGAGGTATAGCTTTGAGGGATAGGATAGCTTGGTGGTTAATTGATTGGTACATACGATGCACGTGGGTAATGAGACGCGTTCGTACGTGTGTATGCGGAGCAGATATGAGATAATCGGTGAGAGTGCTTTCATTACTATCTACATCTTCCATCCTACTCCTCTCTCGTTTCGACTTCCAGCCGATCGGTACAGTCCTCCCCAAACACCCAAAGCGCCTGCGCAGAATTTGTGAAAAAGATTATACGCGAATAGTATTACCGGGACCGTGGGACCATTGAGGAAGATTACCGTATCCAAAATCCGACATTCTTGCTCCATCCCTATGTGCCGGTAGAACATGACTGCACTGCAATCAGGAAGGTGTTTTGCTTTTGATCCTCCACGTCTACAAGAACGCGACGAAGAAAGCTCCGGCACCAACGAGGGCGCCACTCGCCATGTAGACCTTGTTGGCCGCAGCCGCACCGCTGCTGCTTGATGGGCTGGCGCTGCTGGTTCCGGAAGCCCCGCCTGCAGTGTTGCTGGAGCCGCCAGTGGTCGAGCTGCCTCCGCTACCGCTGGTCTGTCCACTGCCACCGGTTGTGGTTGCTGTTCCTGAGGTGACAGTGCTACCTGCGCCGCCGACCACGACGGTGGTGGATGAGCCGACGGACACGATGATGGTGCTGTTGTCAATGGGGACAGAGTTGAGACCGGTAGGAAGACCGGCGGGGATGGTCGCAACAGCTGGCTGAGAAGTGACGACACCTGGCTGGACGGGGATGCTGGTCACTGCAGCTGGCTGAGTGGGGATACCAGTCACAACGCCATTGGAGTCGGTCTGGGTGAGGAAAGTGGTGAAGGAGTTCTCGGGAATTGAGATTGAC
Organism: Elsinoe fawcettii; assembly: GCA_007556565.1. Taxonomy (NCBI): domain Eukaryota; kingdom Fungi; phylum Ascomycota; class Dothideomycetes; order Myriangiales; family Elsinoaceae; genus Elsinoe; species Elsinoe fawcettii. The sequence goes on along the minus strand of SWCR01000010.1, from coordinate 1,414,670 downwards.
AGGCTGGAGCTAGATCCAGTGGCAGCTGAAGAGCCTGTGCCAGTAGTTTGAGCAGCTGCAAGGGCAGCAAGACCGAGTAGAGTGATGGCCTGCATTTTGAAGGTGGTAATTATAGGTATGATTGGTATTGTGAACGAGTGGATCGTTTGACGGACGTTGAGAATCTGAAGCTGAGAGCTTGGAGCTTCGGATGTGTAACGACTGGGATTTGTGCGGCGCACAGAGAATTTATTATCGATTACAACGACAGTAATGCTGCAGGAGGCGAATAGGGAGCTTCTGCGACGGGTTTGAAAAGTGTGGTAGAGAGAGACAGGAGGAGGCAATGATCAAGAGTTCTTTGACTTTTGATGGGATGTGGCTGAAAGGCAAAGGATGAGGACGCGTACTGGATTTTCTTGTAGAGGAGCTTGGACCCAGGCTTGATTCTTTTGGTAGAAGTTTCCTTCAAATCTGCCAAGATTCATGCACTTTCGCCCGGCCGGGCAACGGCGATGCTGGACCGAAGGCGTGCTTCACCAATCACAGATGTTCCCGGTGGGATCGCCTCCCCGACTTCCCACCCACTTTTTCCGGCCTTCTGCACGACCACTTTTCTCGATCCATGGGAGAGCAAGCTCGAGGCTGTCCTCAACGAGAACCACAAGCGATTATGAGCCATGGTCGACACGTCTAACAATTGCTTTGCTGGGAAGCTTGAAGGGAGTAGACCGAGACAGTTGCACATCTTGACTATCACCACCAGCGAGCAAACGCCGTATCGACAAGATATGCCGCAGATTATGCAGCTAAACCCATCGTGCATACGAACTGCGCCATCCCCGCAGCGCAGCTTACTCTCCACTTCGTGCAGTGACGTTGGAAAGCTTCATCCTTTCGCCGCACTCTGGCCGACCTGGATTGCGGCCAGAGGCCGTCGAGTGGGCCCCTGACACAGTTCTGTACAACGTGTGACAGGCCGAGCCTCGTTGCGGACGACAACAGATCCTGCGACACTTCACAGCGTGCATGATACGTGGTAGCTGGCGTTACAGGCTAAACATAGCTTCATCTACCGAGCTTGTAGTAATTGGGTGCATATTCCGTCAACCATGATTTTTCAATCTTGGTGATGTCGCGGATAGACGTCTTTTCGCCCGTCTCAGTGATCTCGTGAAAAATTACCCAATCTGCTTTGCGATTCTGTAAAAGTCAGCTCTGTCGAGCACAAGCGTAGGACAGATATACTCACAAACATCAACGAGCTCGGATGAGCATGCAGGGTTGTCCCGCCATCAACCGTCTTGAAGGACCCATCTGGCTGCATCTTTGCAGCGTTGGCAAAGTAACCTGTTGTCAAACATCTTCGGATCTTCTCTGTCTTGTCTGCGGTATCCGTCTGCCCTTGCTTGGGCTTTGATAGTGTTTCTTCAACATTGATGCCGAATCGTTCCAGGTATTTCCGTAGTTGATTTCGGACACTGACGGCCCTGCTCATGCTTTTAAAGTTGAGGAGATTGTTTCTACACCAACCAGCATCCTTCTTGCCGGTTGTCACGAATGCTTGGTAGACATTCAGAAGAGTTAGGTGGTCACCCTCATCAACGGCGAATTTCCATCGCGACGTCTCCATGGCCTTGCGTTCTCCCTCATGCTGAATCCACACCGCGCCTTGTAATGTAGTCATTGCCGCAATGGACAACATCTCACTTAAGCAGCCAAACGTCGAGGCAGATAACAATACCTTGGCCATCATCGGCTCCACAGCCAGCTCTGCCATCCTTACACCGAGTGGCTTGGTCAATCGAGCATAATCATCGAGTGCTCCGAGGCTGTAAAGCAACTCTAGTCCTCGGACCACGAGACTTGACGGAGGTGGCGTCAGGTAGGGGAACTTGGCAACATTGTCGATACCTAAGCATTTGAGCTGCAGAATGACAGGGGCCAGATTACTTCGACGAATTTCCGGAATTGATGCTTCCTCCAGGGCATTGTAGTTGTCCTCGGTATAGAGCCTGAAGCATTTGCCCGACTTTGTTCGCCCCGCTCGACCAGCTCGTTGCATGGCCGCCGCTTTCGATATTAGTCTTGCTGTCAAGGTCTCGATGCCAGTATTTGGGTTGTAGGCTCGTAACTTCACGAATCCGCAGTCGATCACGTGGACTATTCCGGGTATGGTGATCGAAGCCTCGGCAATATTGGTCGACACAATCACCTTTCGTGAGTTTTCTGGTGGCTCTTCGAATACGTACATCTGCTGTTCAGTGGATAGTCCCGCATAAAGAGGTAAGGGGTAGAGGCTTTCGTGACCTTTGGGTATGGACGGTAGTCGATCCGCTATCATCTCGATGCAAGTGTCAATTTCGTCTCTCCCGGTCAAGAAAACAAGTATGTCGCCGTCGGTTTCTGTTGTATGAATATCGAAAATGGTCTGGACAGCTCGTTCCACGTAATTCTCGGCAGGCGAGGCGAGATATTCAATGTCCACAGGGTACATGCGTCCCTCTATGCTAATGATCGTGGCAGACTTCGGGGTCTGACCACTACTCTTGGGGTCTTGATCGCTTTTCTGCGAGCCAGCATTGGAGTCTCTGTTCTTCTGGTCGAGATCCGTGCTACTTGTGAAGAAGTCGAGAAAATCTTCCGCCTGTAATGTGGCACTGCTGATGATGATCCGAAGATCTTTGCGACGCTTCAGAATCTTTTTAAGGATTCCAAGCAGAATGTCGGAGCTCAAAGATCGCTCATGAGCTTCATCGACCATGATGACAGAATAGCGAGAAAGCAGAGGATCCACCAAAGCTTCTCGAAGGAGAAGTCCGTCGGTCAGGAATTTGATCTTGGTTGCTGCGCTCGATACATCCTCAAACCTGATAGAGTAGCCGACCTGTAAAGATAAGAATGTGGCTCATGTGCTGAATTTGAGGACTGACCTCTTGACCAAGTTGCACTCGCATCTCTTCGGCAACTCTCGTCGCTACTGTCGTTGCTGCCACACGACGTGGCTTTCAATCTATGAGATCACTGTCATAATCTCAACACCTACCTTGGACATCGCAGACCTACTTGAGTGATAGCAATCGTTCGCCCATCGGAGGCCCATCCTGCCTGTTCTAGGAATTGAGGCACTTGGGTAGTTTTACCGCTACCAGTCTGACCGACCAGTACAAGGACCTGGTGCGTCTCTATGGCAAACAAAATACTGTCACGATGTCGCGCTATGGGTAAGAGCGCTGATGGTCTGTGAAGCGCCGCGATAAAGGTGTCTGCGACTGATTGTTCACCCATTTTGTAGACTGGATCTCATTCAGCAGGCACTCATCAGCATGTCTCTCGGTCGGCTCTTGTAACGCATCGATCTGCGAATCATGCTGGCACGCTGGATGTAGTGCCGACTTGTGAAAAAGCAATCCTGGCAACTCTTTAGGGTAGATGGAGATCTCTGCGAGTCATGATATCCCACAGCTTGACTCGAGCCTGTACCTGAGCACTTCCATCGACCTCTTCAATCCGCATGTTAGCGAATATTGACCTTCATTGCCTTTCAGGGTTTGTCAACATACCAGTGACCTCATAATCTCGCAGGTAGTCGTTCAGTCAGTCAGCTCAGCAGCAGTACTGGAATTGGACATGCGACCGGATTGATGACAGACAAATCCCCCCTTGGAGAACATGTTCTCGTCCGCGCTAAAGTCCTTCTCTTCGAACATCACGTCGAATTATAGCCTCTCACCTCAGCCAATCTCATACTGCGGACCATGGAAGATCTTCGAAGCCAAAAGGAAGTCCACGGGCAAGGCGGCATCTGTCTTTGTATTCGACAAGAAATCCCTTGAGCCGCAAGGGGGCGGGTTGGGCGGTAGATCTGGGGCTTCCTCTGTGAAAGCTGCTCAACAGGAGGTCCTTGAGAGGCTGAAGAGGGAGGCTTCATCTTTGGCAAGACTGCGACATCCCAATATCCTGGAATTGGCTGAGCCTGTGGAAGAGACTCGTAATGGAGGACTCATGTTCGCGACCGAGCCAGTGACGGCATCACTGGCTGCACTGCTAGCAGAACAAGATGATCAAGAGAAGTCTGGTGGGGCTCGCGGGTGGTCGAGCAAATACATTGTCAGGGAAGCTGAAGAAGGCAAAGCAATCCAGGAGTTCGAGCTAGATGAGCTTGAGATTCAGAAAGGCCTCCTCCAAATTGGGAAGGGACTTGAGTTCTTGCACGAGAGCGCTGGTCTTGTACATGGCAACCTGACGCCTGATGCAATCATTGTAAACGCAAAAGGCGACTGGAAGATTACTGGGATGTCCTTTACAGGTCCAGCCTCAGACTCGGACAAAGCAAGTTCAACGCCGCCTATCTATCTCTCCGAAGTGCTGAACCACGATCCTCGCTTGCCACAAAGTGTACAGCTGAATCTGGATTTCACGTCTCCGGACTTTGTACTTGACAATAATCTGACTTCAGCTGCTGATATGTTTTCGCTGGGTCTGGTAATCATTTCGCTGTACAATACACCACACGAAAGTCCTGTCAAATCCCATGGCAGCCTGTCCTCTTACAAGAGGACGTTCGCTTCTTCGTCCACTGTTCCATCTGTGAACAACAACTTCCTTGCCAAGGCAAAGTTTCCTCAAAATCTGGCTACTGATCTGCTGCCCAAGCTGATCACCCGAAGACCCGCTCAACGATTGACAGCAAGGACCTTTCAAGAAGCGCAGTACTTCGACAATATACTTGTGTCCACGATCAGATTCTTGGACTCTTTGCCTGCAAAGTCGGTCAGCGAGAAGAACCAGTTCTTGAAGGGTCTGCCCAAAATCATGCCACAATTTCCCAGCACGGTACTTGAGAAGAAGGTTCTTCCTGCGCTCCTCGAAGAGATGAAGGATAAAGATTTACTGGCAGCGATCTTGCAGAACGTCTTTGCAATTATTAAAGCATCTCCTGATGGCAAACGGCCTTTCATTGACAAGGTCATTCCAAAGCTGCGAGAAGTCTTCATTCCCACTGGTAAACCTACAGCTACCGAGAAAGATTCCACGAAGGAAGCAGGATTGATGGTAGTTCTTGATAACATTCAGACAACCGCCGAAAATACTTCAGGGAAAGACTTTCGCGATGGCAAGTTTTAGGTCGACGAACTACCTGAGCCATGCTAACGCTCTTAAGACATTCTTCCGATCATCACTGTCGGATTGAGCTCATCTACACATGCGGTTGTTGACGCTGCGTTGTCGACCCTTCCGTTCGTAACTCCCAAGTTGGATTATACGACAATCAAAAACGAGTTGTTTCCGGTCATTGCTGGTGTCTTTGCACATACCAATTCGCTCGCCATCAAGATCAGGGGACTTGAAGCGTTTAATACACTATGTGGTGGATCCGATGATGATACTACACCGATCGGGGACGGTCTCGACGGGTCTATCGTGAACCACGACGAGAGTCGAGCAAATAGCAGTGCTGTATTGGACAAGTTTACCATCCAGGAGAAGATCATTCCTCTTATGAAGGGCATCAAAACAAAGGAACCTGCTGTGATGGTGAGACATCCGCTTGGGACAGCTGTACGGTTGCTAACAATCACAGATGGCTGCCATGAAAGTGTTTAGACAAGTGGGAAAGGTTGTCGACACCGAATTTATTGCCACGGATATCCTTCCAATCCTTTGGACTTTTGCTCTTGGACCTCTACTCGACCTTCAACAATTCCAGACGTTCATGACTCTAATAAAATCATTATCAGCACGAATCGAACGGGAGCACAGCAGGAAGCTTCAAGAACTCGGCTCTAGTAATGCTGCCGCCTCGATCAGAACTACACGAACACCGAATGCATTCAAATCCAGTGCCGCCTCCTCGATCAATGGCGATGATGTTGATTTTGCATCATTAGTTAGTGGACGCAAAGCCAATGACACGCCAGACATCATCAATGACTGGGATGGCGCCGCTAGACCCAACGCGCCGTCTAATGGTACGTCTCCTTGGGCTTCACAGGTGACGGCCAAAACTCCAGCTATATCCAATCTTCGTCCACAACAGAACGCATATCGCTCGGTCACCCCCGATCAATCACTCAATACCTTCTCATCACTCACGCCATCGAGCGCCTTCAACGCCCCTCTGCAGCCAAGCCGCGCTGGATCTACATCATCGACCACCTCGATGGCATCTCGGCCAGCGCAGCAGCCCGCAGTGGATTGGTCAACCGCCATGTCTCCTACCGCGAATATATGGGCACAGAAGTCGGCTGGCACTTCCGCTGGCAACAGTCCGATGACGACTATGAACAGATCGAGCAGTTTCACTATAGCTCCCCCACCCAAGAGTCCTCCAATTGGAACTTCAAATTACGGCGGGCTGAATGGTATGGCAGCTCGATCCACAATACAACCCATGTTACAGCCTATGCAGTCCATGCAGCCGATGGCGCCAACAATGGCACAACCGATGGCACAACCAATGGCTCCGGCGATGGCGCAAAGACAGCAGCAGACACTGCAGCCACAGCAGCGACATCAGCAACCAAAAACAGGACTGGACAAGTACGAAAGTTTGCTTTAATAGACGACTTATAGAGATACCCATTATGATACCATGATACTCTTCCTGCCAGAGACCTCTTACCATCTTTTGATCGTGAGGCCGCAGAACGGATTGCATAACCGCTTAGACGAGTCTGTTAAGGTATGTGACACCGGCGACCGTTGTAGACTCATGTACATTGCTGCTACAGACATATTATTTCACGAAAACGTGCCGTCATTGCCATTGAGATTCCGTGTGATGTGACTATTGACGAATCGAGAACTGTACAGACCCATCTGACTGGGTGGCTACGGCACCAAGCTCACACAGTTCCATGCCAGCAGTAAATTCCTAGTTCATGCATGTTTGATACCCTTCCTTCTCATGGCTGCACGATTCGAAAATCATGCGCGGATAGGGAAGTCACCATTAGCCGGTGAAGGTCTCTTTGCCACCAGGGATATCGGTCAAGGAGAGTTGATCACATCCTTTGCCCGCCCGCTATTCGCCGTGCTCGACCTGAGTTGGACTCAGAACAGCTGCGGGCACTGCTTCAGAGGGACGAATGAACCAGAAGGACTGGAAGCTGTCGAGAATGTCTTCTTCTGCACCGGCTGTAAAAGGATCAAGTACTGTTCCAAATCATGTCAGTCGCAGAGCTGGAAACGAAGCCACAAATTTGAGTGCAAGCTCTACAACGTTCGCGATCCACCGCCTCTCCCAAGTTCCGTGAGGCTGGCCCTGCAAATCATACTTATGAAGAACTATGGGACGTTGACGGATGATGAGACACAAGCAATCGAGCGTATGGCGAGAGTGCACAACGAGCTTGATGGTCCTTCTGAGTCTCTGCTAGCGGGCAAGCAAGCTATTTCGGATCTCATCAGTTTCGACAAGAAAAGCTATATGATGTCACGGAATGATGTGGAGACATTATTCGACCTGGTCAGTCTCATCAACTTGCGCGGACGCTCTTGCTGATATCATCCAGATTTTGACCAATACCCTGACACTGGTGCATCCAATGATGGACGATATGGGAATAGTCCTTGACCCCTTCATTAGCAAAGCGAATCATTCCTGCCAACCGAATGCTACCGTCATATTCGATGGATGCATACCCTCCATCCGCTCCACTCGACCGATAGCGAAGGACGAGGAGATATGTCAATCATACACCGATTTTACATTCCATCGTTCGATGCGGCAGGCTAAGCTCTCAGCAATCTATGGATTCGATTGTGCATGTGTTGCATGTACATCAACAGAGGCCGAGGATCAGAATGAGCTCTCTGATGTGATGAAAGACCTTTATGCAGCCAATGAGAGAGCTCATCGATCTAAGAAACCTGCTGAAGCAATACCATTGCTAAAGGCCATCATTCGCACTGCGCAGGACCACAGAATTCCAATTACCAGACAGCCGATACCTGATGCTTACCAGCTACTGATGATGTTCAGCAACCTGAGCAAGGATTTCAGGACCGCTCTCCTGATTCTGATTAAGCTGTACTTCCTCATCGACCCTGTGCTCTACCCTCAGCGCTTTTTCGTCACGCGAGTCATCCACACATGGACGCTGCTACAAATCATGATGCAGTTCTCACTCGAGTATCAAGATCGCAACGATCCTGATGGCTACAAGCGAGAGTGGGGAATAGACGATATCATGGTGCCGCTCTGGAAGATCATGCAGACGATGAAGGTCGACGCTCCAAAAAGTCATGGGCCAGGACGATTCACGAACCTGGTCAACAATATGGCAGGCCATGTCGACCGCATGTTGAGTACTGCTCCACCCCGAGTGCAGCAGTATATCAAGGATGATCCTGGGGATATCGTTTGGAAGCAATTCGAACGGTTGAAGCATAATAAGATTGACTTGACCGGGGCGACGACTTCACTAAGTATGACACAATCCTAGTGCGGTCGTCGAGGAAATTTATGTTCCGATTGTATATACTCCAAATTGTATGTATTCACTATGAAAGTAACAGTTGCGGTCATGAATGGAGGTCAGGACAGTGGTCACGGATAGGGAAGCCGCCAGTAGCCGATTGTGCCGAGATCGGACTTTGTAGATATGTAGATTCGCAGCAGACTCCCACGGAAACACTACAGGGCGTGAGGAGTCATATCAACATCGCAAATCGCTCGACTGCACCATAAGTAACCTACAGAGGCCTTCTGGTATTCTGAGCTCGACCTCAGAGGTTCTCGATCTCCAATGGCACGCACAGCTCTTGCCCGAGCGCTCTTGCGCCAACGACCCTCACATATCTTCTCACAACCCGCACGGAGAAGTGCTATATCATATCGCCCTTACAGCCTTGCAGCAGATGACGCTTCGGACCCGAAGCTACGCAAGCTTGACACCTCAGCACTAAGCGTGCAGAAGACCACAACACCCAAGGAAATCATACCAAATGAAGAGCTGGTATTCGGCCGACATTTCTCAGACCACATGCTCACGATCGAATGGACTGCATCAGAAGGATGGCTCGACCCACGCATAACACCATATCAGAACTTCTCGCTCGATCCGGCAACATGCGTGTTCCACTATGCCTTCACCTGCTTCGAGGGACTCAAGGCATACAAGGACAAGCAAGGCAATGTGCGATTATTCAGGCCGGACAAGAACATGGCAAGGGTGAACAAATCAGCGGCAAGAATTGCATTGCCAACATTCGAAGGGGATAAGATGATCAAGCTCATCAAGGACTTTGTCAAGACAGACGCGCGATTCGTGCCTTCGTATGTTCCAGCAAGCAATCCCGACGGCACCAGACACTGACCAGCCACAGAACAAGAGGCTACTCCCTCTACCTCCGACCCACCCTCATCGGCACCCAACGCACCCTCGGAGTCGGCCCACCAGGCTCGGCGCTCTTCTACTGCATTGCCTCCCCCGTAGGCCCCTACTACCCCACAGGGTTCAAGGCCATCTCCCTTGAAGCCACCACCTACGCTGTCCGCGCCTGGCCAGGCGGCGTCGGCAACGCCAAGCTCGGCGCCAACTACGCTCCTTGCATCGTCCCTCAAATGCAGGCCGCGAAGAGGGGCTATCATCAGAATCTCTGGCTGTTCACTGAGAACGGCGAGGAGTACGTCACGGAGGTCGGCACTATGAATCTCTTCACCGCGTGGGTGGCGGAGGATGGCGTGAAGGAGCTCATCACGGCGCCGTTAGATGGGACGATTCTGGAGGGCGTGATGCGGGATAGTGTGCTGGAGCTGGCGAGGGAGAGATTGGTGCCAGAGGGATGGAGGGTGACGGAGCGACGGTTCACGATGAAGGAGGTTGACAAGGCGGCGAGTGAGGGACGGATCTTGGAGGTGTTCGGGTCGGGTACTGCGGCTGTGGTCAGTCCAGTGAGGAATATTGGGTGGCGAGGAAAGACGATTGATTGTGGGCTTGAGCAAGGGAAGGAGGCAGGGCCGGTGGCGCAGAAGATGTGGGATTGGTTGGCGGAGATTCAGTACGGCGAGATAGAGCATCCATGGAGCTGGAAGATATGAACGCGTAGAATGGTAGAAGAGAATGTACAGATATACGAGGCCTACATTGATGCAGCCACGGCGATGTAATTCCCGAGCTTCAGCATTCGCGAACATAGGAGAGCGTATCAAGTGTTGTTATAAAAAGGAGGCTTTCATGTTTCGTCTTGGCGCTCTTGCAGCGCCAAGATTTCGTTCCTGCATCGTGAAGCTTGAAAGCTTTCCAAGCTCCATCTCAAACTTCGCGTCAACACACACGTCGGTCCTGCCGTCACGTCAGCCCCTCGGCATTGTTGATCTTTCGTCTGAACGACGATTGATATTGTTGATTTCGGGGGTTCAGCATGGCGCCGATCACCAAATCTCGCGCCCCTTCCAAGCCAATCACTCGAAAAGTTCGTCATTTCCCCTCTCCTCCACTGACTTCCACTGACATTAGCAGCGGCAAACCTCGCGACCTCTTTCACCCGAGTCCGAGAGTGAAAGCGATGCTGAGATCCCGGCTCAGTCAACAACCTCGCAGCTATTCAAACCTCGCTCATTCGACTCCGGCAATAAAAACACAAGCTTCTTCACTCAGCTCCAGCCTGCCACCGCATCCAACCCCTTCGCTTCTCTTGGACGACATACCCAGCCTCCTCTCCAGGATGAAGAGCAACTCTCCGACGAGGCAGAGGAGGAAGAGGAAGATGACATTGACGTGTCGGACCTAGCGAGCATAGCGACAAGAGTCGGCAAAGAAGTCGACGTCTTCGCTGAGACGCTGGACCAGTATCATTCTGCTTTACACTCCGCGACCGAAAGCAGAGATGCCGCGTTAGAGCTTGTGACTCGATACAGGGATTACGCTGTCGATGAGGCACGACGACTCAGGCAGGAAGGGAGGGTGAAGGGCCTCGCGCCGGGCAAGGTCGGGGGAAGGAAGGATAGTAAAAAGGTGAAGCGCTGGGATGCGGAAGCAGATACGTGGGACCTGGTCAGGGTGGTGCTGAAAGCAAGATATCCTAGTGAGAACGAGAGGGAAGGAAGGCAGGATAGATTGGGAGAGCTGGGACCAGTGAACAGGTATTCGAAGCCTGAGGAGGTGTGGCATTCTTTCGTGCTGCGAGATGATGTCGCGAGGGAGAGGCATTTGGTGCTGAAGTGGTTGGAGCAGGCAGGTGGAGAGGAAGACGAGACGATGAGGGGAAAGGAAGTGTGGGTCAATGGATGGATGGAGACGAGGGAGAGGATCAAGGGAGCTAAGAGAATGAGGATCAATGCCGAGGGAGATTTCGAAGTGAGGAGCGGCAAGGAGGTCTTGGTGAACCAGCTGGATCCAGATGCCACGAGCAGGCAAGGCCGAGCATTGGAGAAGGGCGACCAGATCAAGGAGAGAGAATTGTGGGAGGCTTGCTTCTGGATGCTGAGGAAGGGGAAGAGCTGGGAGGAAGTATGTGAATGGTTGGCACAGCGAAATCAAGGATGGAGGGCAGCGAGCATAGGCGTGGCTGCTGCACATAAATTGCCTGTCGGTGCTTCTGGACTGGCGAGTGGTGCCCTGTGGAGGCGTATGTGTCTCATCGCAGCGAGAGCTGGGAACCTCGATGAATTCGAAGCAGCGGTTTACGGTCTTCTCGGAGGCGACCTGGACTCCGTCAAGCGGGTCTGTCAGACATGGAACGACCACGCTTTTGCTCATTTCAATGCTCAGCTGATGGCCCAGTACGACCAGTACATCTTGCAGTTCAGCTCACTGCAATTGCCCCTCGACTTTGTTCGCAAACATGGTCTAGGCGCGGATTCAGCAAACGCGATCCAGCAATCACCGAAGACACTAGTCGCGAACTTGGCCAAGATGCCTTCACTGGCGAAAGAACTCCGCAACCCTTTCAAGCTCCTTCAAGCCAGTCTTGTCGGAGGCACCATTGGCGACCTCTGTAGGAACGTGGGTTCTGCCATTGCCGAGACTGCGTGGAAGGACGAACCGTCGACTGTCATTAAGCCAGTGCACAAATCAAGGATGGACACTGGTAGCGGAATCATGGACGAGTCTGTAATTAGTGACGACCCAGACGCTCTGAGGACCATTACACATGCTCTTATTGTCCTACGGTCACTCGACAAATCTCAGTTCGCAGAATCGAGCAGCGATGAATTGGACAATGTCATTGCAGGATATATCCAGCTACTACGAGTCACGGGCAAGCGTGACCTGACACCAATCTATGGCTCACTCATGGCTGATGAGCGTTGCATCGATTCCTTGGCCCAGGTCATGGCGGACGATGAAGACGCCGAAGACAGCCGCATGTTCATCAGGATCATGGATAGATACAACATTGATGCCATCGCGGTTATCAAAGGACAGTACATCTACCAGCTTGATCGCGTGCTCGCATCGTCAGGTGCAGGAGGGAAGTCTTTGGAACTTCTCGAAACCACCAAGGACGATCTATACCCAGGAAAGCGCATCAAGCCAGTTGATGTTTCCACCGATCTCACTGCCGATGAGGATGGCCTCATCACTGGTCTTTCGGTCTTCTACCTTGTCGAGGGGCACTGGAGCGTGACTTTTTCTGCTCTTGCTTCAGCCACCAGCAAGCTACTCGGTATGTTTTACCTTATCAAGGACACACATCATCTACTGACTTCACACAGCAAATGGAAACTTTCCAGCAGCTTTGGCCCTCACGAATGCCATCTCATTTGAGCAGCTGTCAATGGCCAAGTCGAAGCCTATCGTAGGCCGTCCAATCAACCTTGCGAATCCAGAGCACAATGCACTCATCGCCAACACTTCGCCCACCCTCGCCCCGAAGCTGCAACTCATGCAGACCGAATCACAGGCCTACTACGACCTCAGCCTCCTCTGTCGCGCAGTCCAGGCGCTCGTCTCCTGGGCGAAAGTCTCCCACGAGTACGCTGCCAAGCTTCCGCGCCCGAGCAGCACACCCGCGAAGATCCGCAAGTCCCTTGAAGAGGTGAAGGCGTCCGTTGAGCCCCTCTTATCCGGCATCTTGATTGAATCCAAGGACGAAGAAGAAGCTGAGCTGTTCAAGAAGATCAAGTCTCTTTACCTGCCTGAGATTATCCTTGCGTACGTATCTGCTCTATGCACTGCCGGGCATATGGTCAGCAGGGACGAGCTGATCACGGCTATGGAAGTCGCAAATGCTGTGGCTGGGGAGGAAACGGGTGGAGTGGCGCAGGCCTTTGTGGATAGTGGTAGAATGAAGGAGTTGGTGGTGATCATGGCGGAGGCGAGTAGGACGATGTTGAAGCTGAATGAGACCGGGAGGAAGAGGGAGAGGAGGGGTAATAAGGAGGAGAGGAAAAGTACTGGGATCTGGGAGATATACGGATAGTGGCCAAGCTCAGCTCAAAGTCTCCACCAATACCATATCGAATACTTGCTCCGCCTGCATGCCTAGGGATGCACAAGTGTCCCGCAATCATGAATCATGCCATGCATCAATATTCGCGCCGTCGTGGTTAGCTTGTATGTACAAGTACCAATGTATAGAAAGCTTCGAATGACAAAGCCTTGTGTAACATAGCCAGGACCCCTTGCATATCCCACCGCTCTAGACTGATCAGGGACTTGAGGCATTCGTCTCCCCTTTCTATCCGTTGCACACATTCACGACGTTCCTTGTGGCCCATGTACGCAGGATAGAAGGAAAGACAATATAAGCTCATGGCGTTCGCACCACCTACCAATAACGAGTCTACCAACTTCTATTCGCTTCCGATCTTCGTGCGCGATGCTATATACGAGCTCGTGCTGAGCGTGCCAGGCACGCTCTATCTCTACCTTGACGGGCCATCACAAGCGCATGTGTTCGCGCCGGATAGACCAAGGCAATGGACAGCGCTCCTGTCCGTCAATCGTCAAATCCACACCGAAGCCGCAGCGGTACTCTACAGATGCAACACTTTTGCATTCCTGGATCAAGGGCACGCACAGCATACTCTGTTTCAGTGCTTCTGCAAGACTATTGGTCCTCCAAACGCCGCAGCTATGGCAAGGATATGTATCGACTTTCCCATGGTCCAGCGTGACATGGTGGGTTTCTCTATCGGCGACGACGGGCTGGAGAGTATTCGTCTTATCTGCGATCATTGTCTAAATATCATCTCGTTGGAATTCACCATCAACGAGTCTGAGAAAAGGAAGTTGGGCTTCATCGTCGGCGCTGAAACAGATACAGCGATTGAGGCTTTGTTGCAAATACAGGGAGAGTTGGCGGCACTGCCTTGTCTAAGAACAGTGAAAGTGATGGTTTATGGTGGTAGACTACCGCCTTCCATAGCTATGGCGATGAGATCACTCGACTGGAACATCAGACCAAGACAGAGGACGGAGTGCTAATTCGCGATTGAGGTGGACATAGGTTAGTGGAATAATGATCTTTCCCTCAGGTGACCCAGCAAGACGGTTGCCATCGGCTCGCGACCTTCCATGCTCTCGGCTAAACTTGCGCAAGTCGCCCCTCTAGCCGCAAGCTCACGACCCCTCCTTCACTGCCTGTACCCTCTCATGCTGACTCTCCTTGGTGGCTTCCGCGCTTCTCTACTGACACGGCCATCGTATATCTTGGGGCGTGAAATCAGATTGGCGCTACCGTCAGCAGCCCACAGAATGTATAACGTGGTCGGCAAGCTCGTTAGTCATGTAACCTCGGTAGTCAAAACACGCCGAAACGCGTCCCCCCCCCTTTGAGCGCGTGTTATTCTACAATTCTGTATTACAATGACGTTCCAAAATGAAGGCCGAGTGCTATTAGCCCTTCATGCATTCAATCAAGGTCAATTTAAGTCACTCCGAGCTACTGCAAAGGCCTTTGAGGTCTGTTTTGAGACCCTCCGACGAAGACACCAAGGCAAGGTATCAGTCCACAACAAGCGATCAGCAACAAGCAAATTCACTATTGCTGAGGAGGATCTTCTAATACAGAGGATTATGGATCTTGTACATGAAGGGTTCCCTCCTAGAGCCACAGATGTCAGAGACATTGCCAATCTTATCCTCAAGAATAAGAATCCACAGAAGCCAGAGACTGTTGGCCAGAAATGGGTATACAACTTTGTCAAGCGCACTCCTCAGCTGGCTAGTGTATACAACAGGAAGTTTGACTATCAGAGAGCATGCCAAGAGGATCCAAAGGTCATCCAAGCTTGGTTTGACCTTGTACAGGAGACCATAGACAAGTATGGTGTCCCTGAGGAAGATATCTGGAACTTTGACGAGACTGGCTTCCAGATGGGGGTTATCTCAACCTCCAAGGTTATCACATCATCAGATAGACAAGGAAGACCAAGAACAATCCAACCTGGCAACAGAGAATGGGTCACTGTGATTGAGGGGATCAATGCAAGAGGCTGGTTAATCCCTCCCTTTGTCATCCTCTGTGGAAAGGTCCATTTGACAACCTGGTACCAGACTGGCATTCCTTTGAACTGGAGGCTAGCAATCAGTGACAAAGGCTGGACCAATGATGAGCTCTCCTTGGACTGGATTAAGCACTTCCATCAGCACACAGATCTTACAAGGAAGAGCAAGTGGAGGCTGCTTATCTTTGATGGACATGGCAGCCATATGACAGCTAAATTCAAGGAGTTCTGCCTTCAGAACAACATCTTAACTCTCTGCATGCCTGCACACTCATCACACATCCTCCAGCCGCTCGATGTAAGCTGCTTTGCACCTATGAAGAAGGCATATGGTCAACAGGTAGAGGCAAAGATGAGGCTTGGCAACAATCACATTGACAAGGTTGAGTTCCTATCAGCCTTTGCTGTAGTTCATAGACAAGTTATGACTACTAGCAACATCAAGGCTGGCTTTGCTGCCTCTGGACTTGTTCCATTTAATCCTACTCAAGTTCTAGATAAGCTAGATCCAATCTTATCAACCCCATCACCAAGAGGCAGTGATTCAACTTGGGAGTCAAAGACTCCTAAGACAATCCCTGAAATCAAGAAGCAAGCAAGGCTTATTCAGAGCTCAAAGAGGCAGAGAAGAGAGCTATCAAGGTCTCCAACTGATGCTCACTTTGACAGGCTATTAAAGGGCTTTGAAACTGCTGTTCATAGAAGAGCAATCTTGATGGCTGAGAATGAAGCACTCAAAGCTGAGAACCATAGGATCAAAAGGAAGAGAGAGATTAAGAAGAAGATGATCAAAGAGAAGGGTCCTCTGACTATTGAAACTGGCTCTTCTATAGCGGAGAGTAGTCAGATGGCTTTACAATCACAACAAAGGCAGCTAGAGGGTAGGGAGGTTGTTATTGAGGGGCGGCTTTTTAGTACTAGTAAGAAAGCAGCATACAAGTGCAGCCTCTGTGGTGAAGAGGGTCATAGGCTGTTCCAATGTAGTCTCAAGAACAAGAAGTAGAATTATTCTATCATCAAAATTGCCATTGTTATTCGTAGTTGAAGGTAAAGGTTGCTGAAATCTGACTACCGAGGTTACATGACTAACGAGCTTGCCGACCACGTTACCACCAACATGGATGTATCCACAAAGCAGCAGTATCTGGCAGATGATCCTCCTACCATTGTCCCACTGTCGATAAAGCCACATTTCGAAGCTTTGAATACCAAGGAGCAGAAGTATGCCCATTACATCAGCCGAGCTGCCTTCAGTGGTACCAGAATCGTACTCCGACAGGTGTCACCAGAGTCTGAGCGCGTGTATGACTTTATTGTTGCGCTACACAAGGCCGCAAATAGTGAGCTACACATTGAATCGTCTCCAACGAGCAATGCTGATGGCTGAATAGGCGACTACAAATCTCTGCAGAAGAAAGCCAATCTTTCAGATGAAGACCTCAAGCACTACCTCAGCTATGCAGCCCAATTCCTCGGCAACGGTGGCAATTACAAGTCCTTTGGCGACTCCAAATTCATCCCTCGCCTCGCACCTGAGAAGCTCATTGCCTTGGCCCAAATCGACGCTGATGCGGCGAAATATCTCGGAGCTGCGGGCGGAGCACCCGCGCTATACGAGACTCGCAATGCTGGAGAGATGCACCTGGGGTACCCTTCGAAAGGCCACTTGTCGACGTACTATCCTGACTCTCCAGACATTACAGAGGAAGAGATCGAGTACATCGCCACTTGGTTGAAAGACTGGTCTCTTCTACCTGAGAATACAAGACTAAGGAAGAGCCAAGACGGCAACTTTGAGGTCCTAATTGCTTCGGCGCAGACGTCTCCTTCCGATGCCGATCGCGATGTCAAGCAGTCTTCGTGGACACTCAAGGGGGCTTTGGAGGGAAAGAAGCTCACGCTGGTGTATGGCGATCATCAAGCTGAGATGCAGAAGATCTCCGACAACCTAGCAGGCGCAGAGAAGAATGCTGCCAACGAGCACGAACAGAAGATGCAAGCCGAGTATGTCAAGACTTTCTCCACCGGATCAATGGAGGCGCACCTGGATTCACAACGGCATTGGATTAGAGACAAGGGACCAAACGTCGAGTGCAACATTGGCTTTATCGAGACCTATCGCGATCCGCATGGTATCAGAGGCGAGTGGGAAGGCTTTGCAGCCATGGTCAATAAGGAGAGGACAAAGGCCTTTGGAAAGCTTGTCGAATCTGCACCCTCACAAATCCCCAAGTTGCCGTGGTCTGCCGATTTTGAGAAGGACAAGTTTCTCTCTCCGGACTTCACTAGTCTCGAAGTTTTGACCTTTGCTGGGTCTGGTATCCCAGCCGGCATCAACATCCCTAACTACGACAGCATCCGCCAAACCGAAGGATTCAAGAATGTCAGTCTAGGGAATGTGCTCAGCGCGAAGCCACCAGACGAGAAAGTCCCCTTCATCAGCGACGAGGACATGGATATGTACAAGAAGTATAGTGACATGGCATTCGAGGTACAAGTTGGTCTACACGAACTCCTCGGCCACGGCTGCGGTAAGCTTCTCCAGGAGACCGAGCCAGGGAAGTACAACTTTGACGTCAAGAACCCGCCCATCAGCCCTATTACCAACAAGCCTGTCACTACCTGGTACAAGCCGGGCGAGACATGGGGGAGCGTCTTTGGCGGTATGGGACCCAGCTACGAGGAGTGCAGAGCAGAGTGCGTCGCCATGGCTTTGAGCTGCGACTATGGCATTCTGGAGATCTTCGGTCTAGGCGACGGCAAAGAGGCATGTCCCCTGACCCCCCTCCTTCCTCCCGTTCAGACCCTACTAACACCCACCCAGGACATCAATTCCAAAGCCGGATCCGTCCTCTACAGCGCCTACCTCCAAATGGCCCGCGCCGGCATCGCCGCCCTGCAATTCTGGGACCCGGCCTCCCGCAAATGGGGACAAGCACACATGCAAGCGCGCCACGCCATCCTGAAAGTCTTCCTGTCCGCCGGCCCGGAGTTCTGTAAACTTGACTACAAGAACCAGTCAGACGGCAGCATCACGGATCTGACCGTGCGGATCGACAAGAACAAGATCACCACCCACGGCCGACCGGCGGTGGAGAAGTTCCTGCAGAAGTTGCAGGTGTATAAAGCGACCGCGGATCTGGCGAACGGGAAGGAGTTGTACGAGGGCATCACGGGGGTGGACGAGTGGTTCGCTACTAAAGTCAGGCCGGAGGTGTTGAGGCGAGCGCAGCCGCGGAAGGTGTTTGTCCAGGCGAACACGTTCTTGGAGGGGGAGAAGGTGGTGTTGAAGGAATATGAGGCGACGCCCGAGGGGATGATTCAGAGTTTTGTGGATAGGGAGTATATCTGATCCGACACCTACCCCTCTCATCTTCTCCCATGCACCAAATGGCACGACATAGCTGCGCAGAGAACAGATCTTGGAAGAAGTCATATCATCATCGAATCTACCTCTCTTCTCTACAATACAGTGAGCCATCTACTCCTCGACCCACTCAAACCCCCAACTCTGCACAACCTCATACTTCACACCCCCCTGCACCCCTCCATGATACGTCATCTTCTCCTCCCCTACCTTCTGCGTATAAAGCGCACAGACAGTCCCAAAAGGCTGCCCGTTTTTGTGCAAATAGTACGCGTTCACGTATTTCGCCTCATCGTAGGCACTCGTCTTCGCCGAGCCCAGCGCGGTGGCGGCGTTCACTTTCGTCTGCGCGACGGCGTAGTCGGCGCAGAGCTGGGCGTTGAACGGGCCGGGAATGAAGTGCGTGCCGAGGAAGGTGGAGGGGGAGGAGGCGGCCGAGGTGTGTGCGTCGATTGGGGCGGACCAGTGCCCTTTCTTGCTCTGGGGGGTGCCACGGTTGCGGGTACTGCGGTGGGAGGAATAGGAGTCGTCTTCGTCGTCGGAGTCGGAGTCAGAGTCGTAGTCGCTGTCTGAATCGAGGGTCGGGTAGGAGGAGGAAGTAGATGAGGTGGTGGGGGAGACGCGCGTGGAGAGAGTGGTAGCGGTGGAGCTTGTTGCGTAAGGAGCGAGGGCGGAAGTGCTGATCACGGCAGATGGGGTGGCGGCGGCGTATCCGACTGGAGCATTGTAGACGGGAGGGTCAACGTGGGGAGTATAAGAACCTGTCTTGTCATAGCCGTTGGAAGCGGTGATCACGACCTCGAATTCGTGCCTCTTCTGTCCCTTGTTGGTGGCCTGAGCATTGGTGATCTTGGACCCCCACAGAGTGCACTTGATCTCGGTCTGCGAGTCGGCGTTAGGGCAGGAGTCAGCAATGCCGTGAACCGGGCTGCGCTCAACAAAGATGTTAAACGAGGTGCAGAGCTTGTTGTTGTCGCAGTACTTGCCGCAGACAGTGGCGTCATAGGAGTCGAGAGTATGAAGCCCGAGGTAAGAGGCAGCGCTAACGGATGCGTCGAGGTCGCGGAAGACCTGAAGATAGGTAGCACCCTCGGTGCTGCCGATAGAGGTTGGGGCAGCAGACGCCATGGAGTGGAAAGGAGCATACTTCAAGAAATCAGAGGCAGTGTCTGGAGTGACTTTTGGTCCCTTGCCTCCGGCCTGAGGAGCACAAGAATCTACAGGAGTGCTCGGTCCGGTAGTGGTTGAGCTCGATGTGGCTGAAAAGGCAGAGGTAGTAGTAGTGCAATCAGAAGTCGTAAAGACTGTAGACGAGGTGATAGCGTTGGCGGTCGAGGTAGTAACAATGACAGATGTTGTAGATGACGTTGTCGAGGCGCCAGTGGTTGTCGTGGTTGATGTAGTCGATGAAGTCAGAACCGGGGATACAGAAGAGACAGTGGAAGCTGTCGTGGCAGCACCGGTAGACGAAGTCGTTGCGTCAGCAGTGGTTGAGGTGGTTGTCGAAATGCTGCTTGTAGTAGCGGCGCCTGTGGTAGAAATAGTAGTTGACGAGGTGGTGGAGCTGGTGGTGGAAGTGGTAGCCTGGGCAGTTGTCGGAGCAGCTGTAGACGTAGTGGCAATAGTAGTGGTAGAAGTAGTGGAAGTGGTAGTTGATCGAGTAGTTGAGATAGTGGTTACAGCAGTGGTCGCTGGAGTAGTTGAAGGAGAGGTCGAAGCAGTGGTCGAAGCAGTGGTCACGATAGCAGTCGAAGCAGTAGTTGAACGAGTAGTTGAAGCAGTGGTCAGAATAATGCTTGATGTGGTCGACGAAGAGAGCACCGGAGACACAGAGCTTAAGATGATCGAGGTAGTAGACGAGCCGGTCGTCGAGATCGTTGATGTGCGGGAGCTCACGCTGCTTCCAGTGCTAGACAAGCTGCCGTAGCCAATGATGGGAATGTAGCCACCGTAGCCAGGGATCGATGTGGTAGTCGAGTGAGCCTTCATTTCCGGGCTCACAGGTGCGAGGGTTGAGACAGTGGTCTGACGCTGGATCGGAATCACTGGGGTAGGAGAAGATGTGCTCGTAGTGTGCCTGATGATCGGGCTTACCGGCTTGACGGATGTGGTATGTCTTTGGATGGGGGATGCCCAGGAAGGTGTCGTCTTTGGCTTGCGAGACTTGGTAGTCTTGACAGGCTTCACAGCGGTAGGCTTGATCACCGGAGTCGATTTGGGCTTCTTCGTCACCTTCTTGGATGTGGTCGCGATGGTAGTCTTTTTGGGAGCCTTGGTCTTCTTCACAGTCGTTGTCGTTTTCTTGGACTTTGATTTGCGAGTCGTGACAACGTATTTTTGCAGAGGGGTGGTCTTTGCAACATGCTTGGTCGTGGTCTTCTTTGGAGCCTTGCTCTTAGTCGTCTTGGCTGGAGCGGCAGAAGTGGTTGTACATGTTTTGTAGATGAGGCAGAACCATGAATTATTGTAGCCCGGAAGAACACCCCAGTCTCTTCGCAGAAGACTGCGAGAAGCACCGGCAGTCGCGGCGGCCTGAACCTCGACCTGCGAGGCGACCTCCACCTTCTGGTCTAATGCACCGGGTGTCGGTCCACTGGCGACAGTCGGTGCAGCAGCAAGCTGTGCAAAATCCAAATCCTGTGGAAGAGTGGCAGGCGATGCGGCGACCAGGCCGACAAGCGCTGCTGAAAGAAGAGTTGTAGCACGCATGATTATCGTAAAGCTTGATTAGTATGAAAGATCGTAAGGAAAAAGATGATTAACGATAGTATTAGAACTGTAATGAAAGAGAGAAAGGAACAGGACCAGCCTGGAATTAGCGAAACTGACAAGAGAGTGGTGGTGCGTGGATGGAAGAGCTGACCATGAAGCGGACCTGCCTGTGTATTTATCGAGAGGATGTATGGCTGACAATAGTCACAAGCCGTTATACACCAACCGCCCAGTGGCTGAGAATAGTCACAAATGTCTGCAACTTGCGACACGGCAGCGCTCTGGGCTGAGACCGAATGATGGAAGTCCAGGTTCTAGTAGGTATCAGTACGCTGTGGCCACAGGTTGACAGCAGGCTTGGTGGGAATGGTGAATACAAATGACAGACTTGACAGCAGCCAAGTAAGACAGCAGGTCTCGGGTGTCATGTCAAGGGACGGACCGTGAACGATAGACCGTTGAGAAAGGTCAACTGTCGTCACGATTCCCTGATATGCCATGAGCATGCAGTCTATCGTATGCAGGTCTCGAGTATGAGCAAGGGTAGCATGGCTGGCGAATATTCGAGAGAGACTAGACTCATCATTCGAGGATAGCGGAGCTACCTAAAGCGCGGATCATGGTCTTTCATCCGCTTCTCACAATCGTGTCTGCTTGCGCGATCAGATCTGTACATGGAAGCAGCTGTATCTTGGAGGACCTCGTATTCTTGTGTGATCTCCAGGAATTCATGACCAACTGGTCGATGATGGACATTCCGGCTGCCCATGCATGCCACGTGCAAGGGTCTGCGAGATGTCTCGTATCAGATCTCAACGGGCCGTCTATCGACGAAGCGACGTTGGCAAGTCTGAAGCCACAAGCTTGTCGGGTCTTGGCAGCCAAAGAATGCTCAATGAAGGTAGTGAGGTATAACTCATTACCTTCAATGGGCAAGTGTACTCGAGGATCCGACGATGTGATCTGGCATCGGCCTTCGATAGAGGTCTGTGTACCTCGCCGATCTCGAGTAAGACCAACTCGCATACCTTCACTTTTGCAGCTTTCGGACGCTCGTTCGTCAAAAGTCGCCCAAGCTGTTGGTAGCGCAATTCCTTGGAAGTCTTCACATCCCATCTCGCCCTCCAGCACCACCAAGCCTGCTTCCCACCTCGCCACGCACACCCGCGACCATTTTATGATCGCCAGGATTGGCCGCTGCTTCGTACAGGAAGTTGACAGGCTCTCTGCTCAGCTGCATCCACTCGCCCTTGAACCCAATGTAGCTGATCCGTGTCTCGTCCTCTTCGCCATTACTCCAATTGTCCTCGAAGAAGAGATCAAGCGATCGTACCGTATTGAAGAGCGCTCTCTTGACCGGCACTTCTTGCACGTCTGATGTCTGTGAAAGGCAGAAGGTCTGAGTAGGCTGAAGGTCTGCGGCAGTGGAGAAGTCCAGATCGTCTCGATTGACGAACACTTTAAGAGTCTGAGGAGCAGAGGAAGTGGGAGATGTGCGGACATAGATGGCATGTAATCGGATCTGGGCAGTGAAGCTACAAGGTCAGCAAGAGCTGAGTGTATACTGGTTTTGGGAACTCACGGGATGTGCATCAGCAATTGCTCGTCTGCATCGCTGCACAGCTCCGGTTCGGGGTTCAATCTTTCCTCCCAAGTCTTTCGGCAGATGGCAGCTCCAGATCGTGGGTCGGCCTCGTTCAGAGTGTTGATTGCGCTGAAATCTATCTGCTGGTAGATGTGGTTCTGCAGAGCTGGAGTGATGTCGTCGGTATGGTCGTGAGCGCCATGGGAATGGTCGTGTCCATGATCGTGCCCGTGGCCCTCATGCTCATCGTGGCAATGAGACATGTCGGCGTCTGGCTTGATGTTGTCAAAAGTTCTGGGACAACGGAGCTGGAATGCATTGTAGACGATGTTGTCATGTCCATCGAAGGTGGAGGGTTGCCGACCCCACTACTAGTCATGTATAACATACATGCGAGTCAAGCAGGAAGGGGGCATTGTGCCCGACCTCTTCGATGGTCCCGAGCCCTCATCCGCGGTGCTGGAGAAAAGCTGTAGTCCGATGGTCTTTCGCTCTGTAATTCACCAGCATATAAGAGGAAAAATCTTGAGTAGGCGGATTTAGGGTGTGATTTTACCTTGCCCACTCATGCTTGAACTACCACGATGTTTGGTTGGCTAGAACAGATGACTCGTCGGTCTTGCACAGTGGTAGTATCATCTTTGGTGTACGCCATGTTTTCGACAGCGCGTACCCCCTATACCTCAATTCCGTTACTGCTTGCATCCTTTCGCCAATTACGAACGCCATACGAAGCTCGGTCGATGTGTCAGATTTGTTCCATTTTTCAAGCTCTGGAGAAGTGCCTGGAAGCTAATTTATGTCTCCTCTCATCTTGAGGCGTGTAGATACCAGCCTCGACATGTTTCTGTCCATGTTCGCTTTCCAAACTCCGTGGCTGAAATGCACACTTTGTCTTCCCTTGTCCGTCGCCCTCGCTCGCCTCATGATACATGATCCTTCGTACAGTGCCGGACCCTCTCGCCCTTCTTGGCGCCTTGTTGTGTGCTGCACCTAGTAGACCTTCTTCTTCTCGTCCATGCTGAATTGACCAGGTCCCATGTTGACCAGAAGGAGGAGACCGCCACTACAACCAATATTAGCTTTACCTCAGTCCCTCGCGGACACAGATACTTACACAATCGACAGGATCTGAAAGAAGTCGTACTTGGCAAAGTCCTTTTGCGGGTGGCTGTGGTGCAAGGTCCAGAAATTGTTCGTAAGGAGGTTGAACACGCTGAGAATCATGACCAGCATCACAGCTGAGGCCTTTGCCTTGAATCCCACCACGACCATGACGCAAGCGACTGCGCCGAGCAGGATGACCAGCACGCGCCAGAAGCTCCAGTCACCTGCGAACACAAAGCCGATGAACAGGAAGATGAGTAGAACTCTACCCGCGAGCTGGAAGTACATCTTGCGGTCCTTCTCGTCGATCTGGGGCAGACCTGCTGGAGCGAACTTCTTGCGCACCCACGAGTCGCTGAGTACCATGAGGAGACCGCCCATAACGGAGAGATTGCGGAGGAAGAAGTTGAGATCGAAGATGAGGCCGTAGCCGAGCGCCTGGGTCACCACAACGCCGAAGAGGCCGGCGACAGCGTATTCAGAGTATCGGCGGAGGATGATGAGGAGCGAGGAGGAGGTCATGGCGATGACATTGAGGATGAGGAAAATGTGGGTGATGCCAGTCGGGACTGCGAGTTTGTATTAGCTGTCTTTTGCCCGGTCTCTTACAGCCTCACGGACGAGTGCTTACTGTGCCTGTAATCCCGCAGATACGTGAGCTGGTCGGACCATTGCGTGATAATGCGCAGGGCGTCTTCGAGAAAGGTGACAACGATGAGGAAACGTCCAATGGCTGGTACATAGCTAGAAACCGAGGTCAGCCTCCTCCTGAGGTAGATGCCAGCTGGACCTTGTTTCGAGCTTTGGCTGGGAGAGTTTCAGGAGACATACGGCTTGACTGGCTCGCTCAATGAGTCCAGTATATCCTCGATCTTGCTTGTCTGCTGTCTGATCGCATCGAGTGGGCTAGGATCGTTTGTCGCGCTGTTATTGCTTGAGCCCCCGAAGCTGCTCGTCGACCCGAGGCCGTATCCGGCTGTCCCCCGTATTTGCGCCATTGTTGTACTATCTGGCGAGTATTGACCAAGCTCCTGCCAGCGACGATGAAGAGAATGAAAGGAGGAAAGGTTCACGCGCTAGATAGGGAGTGTGAGACCCTTGATGTCGACGTTGCAGCTCGGTCCAAAAAAAGGTGCTCCGTGGCCTTGAACCTCCAGATGGTCAGAGTGTGGGGTTGATTTTCAGAAATGGACACGCTGGCCATAAACTTCCATTTGTACACATTTTGAGTGGTGCATCTACCTGCCGCTTTTAGGGCTCAATGCCGACCGTGTATTCATGTCGACATAAATCTCGATTGTGATAATACAGTCCTGCCCTGGTATGAAACTCCTCCTGCCATTTCGATCCCATGCTGTTTTCTGGAATCTTATCCCTTTCGTCGGTAACCGGTGAGGCTGACGGGATCCCCTGAGCTTATTTGCACGAGGCTAATCATCGCCCAAAAGCATTGCTTCTCCTTCATTAGCCTCCTGTGCCATCTCTGCCTCCCAGAACCGGACAAAGTTGCGTTGAGTGGATCTATCCCCCATCTGCCCGCCACCACGAGCACGACGTAACTTGCCACAGTACATGTATGTGTGTGGCCTACACGTATCTTCAGGCAGACCATCACCGACCGTGATCTTGGCGTAATGGTATAGCTTTTCGGCCACACTCATCTCCTTGGGGTCTTTGGCGACCTCCATTCCGGCCTCGAGCCCGACCTCCTCCTCCCCGATCCCGGTGGTGGACATCTCGACGTCTCCACCCACCTCTTCCTTACGCCCGCAGGCCAGCTCCTCCTCTGCCTCCTCCTCCCTCTTCGCCTCATCGATCCCCTCATCCCCCACCCACACCTCCTCCCTGCCCACCAAGTTGTACATCTGGTGGCGCTTCGGCCCATACGTGGTGGTGAACTTGCTGTCCTTCCACCCGGGCACATTGAGCAGGCCTTTGCTGCTGTAGACGTCCCTGACCTCTCCAGGCATGCGAGGCCTCTTCTCTTCCTCGGTATCGGAGTGCGGGAAGTCGCGGTCTTCGTCAGAGTCCCAGTATTTGTCGACCATCGTCTCTGTCATGGTTTGGGTCTTCTCATCCCATGTCCAGTAAGGAACCTTCTTGGTCGAGTCGACCGTGATGGCAGCATCTGCGGAAGCAGTGGCGAGCGCTGTGATACATGGCTTGGGAGAGGCGGAGTTGGAGTGGGTGGCGAGACTCGTATCGTTGAAGTCGCTGATGATGGGTAGCAAATGATGGGTAGATGACTCGCCAGCGTACTCTTGGGCTTCGCTCGGGCCGTGAATATTATTGCCTGGACGATGAGCAAGCTCTTCGAAGGGAGACGACCCGTTGTAGGTAGGAATCGGCTTCTTTTCAGCAACCTTGGAGAAAGTTGTGGGTGTGTCATAGGGAGATGGTCCGTCGTAGTTGTGCATGGGCTGTTTTCCAGCGGCCTTGGAGGACATTGTACGTATGGTGAGGTCGTGGCCGAACATGTGAGATTTATCGCCAGAGCTGGTAGGTCTATCGTCGAGGTTGCCGTCCAGGGTCGCCATGGGGAAAAAAGGATTTGCAGGGAGATTGCTTGCGTATGAGGCGGTGGTGGTGCCTGCAGAAAGGTAAGTCAATGGTCAGCGCCTTTTCGATGTATTTATTATGTGTAATAGACCAAGGTGGGGTTTACCTTGCTGATTTTTGCCAGGGTGATAGACAGGTGTCAGAGTGTATGTGTAGTCTACCATTGCGAAGTCGTGTGAAGTGGCAGATTCTTCTGTGATGGTGGAGCTGTGTTCGTTGGCCCCCAAGATTTCGCTTTTGTAGCCTAGGATAAGCTCGCCACTTTCGTCGCGTGCGAGGTGGGTGACCTGGAGTCGAGAGTCGGGAGGCAGCATGGCGGGCTGATCGCGAGGTGGGTCACGAGAAGCCGGTGCCTGTGGAGTGGGAGCTGATTCATGAGGTGGAGGGCGAGGTAGGTTGAATGGCCAAGTTGCAGGTAGCCGCGTAAAATGGATCGGTCGCTCCTCTACTGGAGGTGGTGAGCGACCACGCATCATCGTGGCGGTTGAGAGCGGCTTGGCGCAACGCGATATCTATGAGCTCAATGATACAAATACGTCAGTATCCGCGCATGGAGACGGGCTGTATGATGCAGTTCTCCTATTGCGACTATTAGTACCTATCCGACAGCGATCCTCTTGCAGCGAAGCAGTAGTAGCGAGTGGCGAGTCCAGGAAGCGAGCAGTATGTTGAAAGTGTTGTTGTTTTGATAGAGTGTGTATTACAAGTGCTATGTTCATATTACATGTGTTTCAGGTATCCAGCATCAAAGACGGGACCGGGAGATCTACAAGAAGAAAATTGGCCATTTTGGAATGGTTGCCCATCGCGTTTGCTGGCAAGGGGTGGAAGCAAGCATGTGATGGCATATGCCACCGGGATATCATCGTGTTTGCACTTCCGGGAAGATGATCGAGACTATCTCGTCGAATATGGTCATGATCAGGTGGGTGCTATATCTATCAGCATGGTTCACGGTACTAGGGAATAGGATCTTACTTGAGCCGCTGATTGTTAAGCAGCGCTGTCAACTTCCTGCTTGCCCCCTGAGCATTCGCTCTTCCGACTACACTACCAGCCATGTCCGGAATGAGTGATAGCAAGACCAGACCTGCTTCCTTCCTGCTATGCAACTTTTCGGCTGCCGTTCGAACTGGGGGAGACTGTCGAAACTGTCCACCGGGCCACATCAGATCCTTGACTATATCCATGTATCGTACAAGCGAAGCTTCATCCGTCATGCTCTTGACCGTATCCCGCACCTTTCGCTCCACAGTGCCGCCAAGGAGCTGATGAAGGACGACCACCACTGCTCTGCCTCGTAACCAGCTATTCCCTTTCTGCAACTCGAATGTCTCCAAGAAAAGATCACTTATGGGCTTTACGAAAGGCTCTGCCTCTCTATCTTCAAAGGCATTGATCTCCGCTTCTGCTTCTGCCGAGACCACCGGACTGGATGAGGTCATAGGTGAGTCAAGGGTGCTTGGTGCAGCACCGTTGATCTGAGCCGATGCAGCTGATATCAAGTTCTGGCCCGCCACCGTGAGCTGATCCAGTACTGGCAGGTTGCCCAAGAATTCTTCCATGCCGTCCGAGACGGAATTGTATATCCGAGTGACAAAGTCTCCTTGATCCATCTTTGACCCATCTCCGCTCCCGGTCGTGATGGCTGATTGCGACAGGAACGCTCTCAGCTCTCGGCTTCTACAGATAGCCGGAATAAGTAGCAGCGATTTTAGGTATCGTTCCAGAGCTACACGCCTGCGTTGCAAAAAGTCTTTCTGCAAGGTAAATATCGTTTGCCGCCGCGGGAACTCCAGATTGCGAACCGACTCAAATCTTGCCCTCAGTCGTTTGTTGAGCTCATGGAACTCGCTGTACCGCCGCGCCACAGTCCATGCAGCTGCTGGCATCTGATCACCGGCCTGTTTCCGGACTTCGATCACATAGATGGCGTACTCATGGCCATCGTCCTCCTTGCCAACCATGATCGATTTGATACTGACGGCGGCTCGCCCAAACAAGCTGTTGTCGCTCTCTTGTATGACATATTGCTGCTTCTGCATTTCTTTTCGTCTGATCTCGCGTTGCAGACTCTGCTTCGACTTGCGGAGAATTCGAAGTTCAGCGGCATTGTTAGTGAGCTCCGCCTTTTTTGTGAGTGAGTCAACGATATTTTCCTGTGCAATGAGCCTGTCGATGTCGTTGCTCAGTACGTCTATGGCCTCAGTCAGTCCAAGGTCGCCAGGTGCTGCTTCGTGAATGTCATCCTCGATTGGCTTTTCGCCAGGATCTTCTCGCTCGTCCTCAAGGTAGTGCTCCTGTTCGTCCGCGAATAGATCTTGCGTGAACACGCCGTTACTGGCGGGCCCAGCAATGAGACCCAAAGAGGCAATGCTAGGCTTCAGACCCCCTCTGGTGGAATTAGGTCGAAACTGGTCCATCGAGGGCCTTGGCGAATCTTCGGAGCGGGTGCTGCGTATGCTAGGGTCTGAGACAGTAAGGTCTCTGTCAGGCTCATCCATGATGTCGTTCAGCTCCTTTTGCATAACATCGACCACTTTCGACGAATCATCCAGTCTTGTATCGATAGAATCATTATCGGATTCGAAGCCAGCCAGTGAAGGTACAGATCTAGTCATCCTTTCATCTTCGATGTCATCGTCAAAGAGCGGTCGGGCGGCATTGTCATCCACTGATCTTCTGGCAAGGTTCGCCGCTAACGACTGCTTGGCTTTTGACTGCAAGTCGCTTGACGACATGACAGCCCGGCGCAGTTCTGGCTCTTTTCGATGTGAATGGGCGTTGGCGCTCGCATGCCGTTGCGGCGGATTAGAAGGCGCTTTGCTGATCCTGATCTGCTCTGTATGGCTTTCACTGCTTTTCCGTGACGGCACTGGAGACTGCGGTTCCTCTGCGGCAGACCACTTGTAGAAGAGGTCTGATCGCTTGAAGGCGTCGAAGTGGCGTTCCCGCATCTCTTCGTACACGGTCGTCTGGACCTTGAGCACCGCCCGTCTAGCTCTGACATAGAGGTGGATGTCAGCAGCTTTTCCCGCGTCGACATACGCATCGACAATTTCCTTTGCCGCGGCAGGGACATTTAGTTCTGGCGACTTGAGGTACGTGTCTCTGATGACTCTGATGTCCATTCGATCTGCGCCTTCGTATGACATCTTCTCCTGAAGAGTGACTTCTGTGTCATGCGTGTCTTCTTCCAGCGGGTATCTGAAACCATCAACGATGATCCAGAACTGGACCAACCGCATCTTCTGTCTGCGATCCATGAATTCCATGAAGTAAGACAAACCAGAAGCGTTGTGCAGGACATCCTTCAGCGTTGTTTGGGCTTGAATATTTTGTGCTTCGATGCTGTTCGTCGAGCCTTGCGAAGTGACTTTTGGTCGAGGCACAGAGGCATCATGAGTGGAAAGTAAGGCAATTCTCTGATCGAGGATCCGTCGTCCAGCATCCAAACGTCGCAGGTACAAAGGATCTTGTTGTGCCTCGCCATCAACGCCTTTGCGGATCTGGCTTGTGATGTCGCTCCTGTACCTCCGCGCATCTGCAAGTGTTGGCGTCCTCCGCAGAGCTCGAATGAAGCGCTCAAACTGACGTTCATTGTCATGTGGCCTAAGTCGGGGAACGTCTTGCCGTCGAGGACTCTTTGGAGACGCCGGTGCGTGCTCGTCCAGTGCTGCTCTCAGCTTCCTGACATTCTTCCTATCCTGCAATATAGATCGACCAAAGTTCTCAAAGAGCTGATTCCATGTGTCAGGATCTGCTAATGCCGTGAAAACATTGGCAAGGACAGCGCAAGACACAATCTCCCGGATCAGTGTCGTTACAGCAGGACTGGTTTGCATGTCTTCTGAAAGTACCAGGGGTAGGATCTTCTCGATACACTTGCGCACATGCGCTTGCTGCATGAGTTTGGTGTCCGAGAAAGCAAGCGCCGCGGCTTTATGTAACCTGCCATCTTTGTACTTTCCTGCAATAGCCAGATCCAGCTCTTCAGACTCGGTCATGTCCCGGGTCAAGTTCTTCCCTCGAACCAGTCTTTCTGCTGTGTAGAATTCCTGCATGTGGTCCGTGATGATCGGCACTATGCGCATGACCGCGATCTCTATGAAGTCGAGCTCGATCACTCGTGCCTGTATGTTGACAATCGCATCTCTTATTGCCCGATCTACCTCGTTCTGAAAGAGCGATTTACTACTGATATGGGTGAACCAAGCACTGATGAAGGTATTCGTGACGAGGTCGAGCAGCACATCTATGCGACTTGACAGTTTCTTCTGCTTCGGGAGGATTTTGCGACTCTCGTAGTATGATCTCCGTTCCAGCTCGTTCTTCTCTTTCTGCCATGCTTTGGTCGTGATGAAGCCCGGTATGGCTCGAGGTATTGGTCGGGGTACGCTACGTTCAGGAGTTCGTACAGTGGTGAGGGCGAGGTATGCGACCAGTAAGGCGCTTGTGAGGAAGCCAGTGAGGAAAGCGTGAGGTATCCATCGTAGAGATGGCAATGCCGTAGTGAGTACTAGCCAGCTCACCACGATGGCTGTTCCAGCTCCGATCACATGTTTACGCTCGAGGCCCATGGTATTTTCGACGACACTTTCTCGTCCTGCTCCCACCTGACATTTTGAGTCGTCCAAATGCGCACCAGTGAGGGTTTACTGCTGGAGTGAGAGCGAAAGAGTCGTCGTGAATGCGGTCTCAGACCTCCGCAGCTAGCGAATCCTGCCGCGCAAGCGGGAGATGAGGTTCAAGATCGCGACATGATGATGTATTCTCTTCTAACACTGCTGTCGTGACAATTCTGAATATTCAGATCGACTACATGGGTATCTCTAATAATCATCAGGCTCATTCTCGAGCAGTTTGGCGTAGTCTTCCACAGAAGCGAAAGTGGGCAAGTGTTTCAGCTTCCTCCGCTTGGCCCGCTTGTCCTCCTTCTGTCCCTTGCTCTGGTCGACCTCTTCTGGTTCCTCTGGCATACCTTCAAAGTCCGAGGGGAGATCTTCATCGTCGCCCATTAAAGCATCTTCGTCATCGAAATCAATGTCAAAGTCGTCTTCACCTCCCACGTCTTCTGCGGCGCCATCCACATCACCATCCTCCTCATCAGGGAAGTCAGCAATCTCGACTCCTGCATCTCCATCTTCGTCCGATGCCATGTCGTCCACACCAATATCACTTCCAGAATAGTCCTCGAGGTCGCCCATGCTGAGGTCGTCATCATCATCAGCGTCAACTTCCGGCCTTGATTTGACCAAAGCCTTCCAAATTTCTTCTTCACCCGACTCTTCGTCTTCACTCCCTTCTTGTTCTTTGGCCTTGGATTTCTGCTTTTTACTCTGTGCTTTCCCCTTGTTTGTCTGATTGAAGTAGCTGTGGAAGAAGACCTGATCTACAGGGACATCCTTGACGTTGCGATTCCAGAAGCTTTCGGTATTGACTGGAGCCATTGAGCGCGCAGTGTCGCTCGTCTTGATCAGTAAGTCTGCGGCCGCACTGCCTATCAGCGGCTGCATGATGGATGTGCCGCGAGGTGTGGCTTGCTTCGTCTTCGCATTTCGATATATAAACTTGTCCAGGAAATGCATGAGAGAATGAGTGCTAGGGTCTGGTTTTGGCGGCATTGCCTTCGACTCTAGTAGACATTCGGCAAACAGCGCAATCGAAGGATGGAAGTGGGCGATGAGTGGCAAAAGCTCCCACAACGCGCTCCGGTCGGCGTTGCTGTGTTCTGGGTCGCGTTTTCTCGGGTCGTACATATCTTTGAATGACTTGGCTTTCGAGGGGGTTGTATTCGTGGCGTTGGTAGCATCATTCGCATCCTCAGGAGCGTCTACAAAATGCTCGTCCTCGTCTTCAGGATCCAGCTCGGGTTCTTTAATCATACTACGAATGGCGGGGAACGTAGTCTGCAACTCGCTGATGAGGTATAATACGCCACAGACGAAAGGTACTTCATGCAGGTTCATGACTTGTAGTAGTCTTTTCGTGAATGCTTGTACCCTTTTGATGTTGACATCCGACTTCAATGACTTGTACAGCAGGTTGAGGTACATAATCTGCTTAGACGAATGTACCAACCGGGGATCAAGTAGCGATTCGTACAATGTCCTGTAATAGCGATCGACACCGTGATGTTTCCTTGAGGTAAGTTTCTGAAGGAGCATGAGCGCCTGTACGCTTGTGTTGAAGTTCGACGAGTGAGTGATGCGAAATATGGTGTCGATTTGCTCGGCAAAATCAGTGCTGGCGGTGTCGGCGAAAGGGAATGCTCTGTTGACACCAGTCAAGACTTGTGCAGTCATCTTCTCCCCTAGCTCAAGATCAGCGACCTCGGCACGTTCTCGTGCTTTCGCTTTCTTCGCAGCCGCCTTGCCAGCCTTTCCACCACCTCCTTGCTGCTTGATGGGTCCTTTTTGCACTCGTTTCGAGGCTTCTGCAGGTTTGAGAAGTTGGACGAACAGAGTGAAATAGATCCGGAGAAGTTCTGATGCCGTCTCCTGATCTCCCTTGCCCAGGATCGTTTGGTTGAGGGTGATGATCGAGTAGTACTTGGCGTGAATACTTTGACTGGGCTTGAATAGGCACTCGTTCTCGATTGCATCGACCACAATTCGTTTCATAGCCGGATGCGTGACCTGCAGTTGCAGGAGCAGATAGGATGTTCTCGAAGCAATCTTGCGGTCTGTGTCACCTAGCTTGTTGACCAGAAGTCGCAGCAAGTTCTCCTCCTGCTCTGGCTTGTCTTTCAGCAACTCCCAGACGTATGTGATTGCCCGACTTCGAGCATAATCCACCTCGTCCTGACACCAAGTCTCCAGAACCTTCAAGAATTCGAAATACTGCTTCTTCAGCCAATCCTCAAACGCCCAGAAGATCAAATGGGCATCGGTCAGCCTGCCTGGCAAGGGTCTCTCTGTTGTCCAAGAAATCGGTGTCCCCTGAAGGGCCGATAGAAGTTCAGGCTGCTTCGCGAACGCTCTCAGCTTACGATCTGGAAGTACCGAACCCTGATTGAGGAGATCCTTGACCGCAACAGCAGCCATGAGCGCCTGATTTCTGCTTCTCTTCCCCGCCAAACCAATAAGATTCTCCAGCGGCTTCATGCCATGAAGAGGCGACTCTTGTACCAGCAAAGTCAGAGCTGAGATCTTGTCCTCCAGTGTACCAGCAGACATGATAGTCGAGGCGAATTTCTGCGAGGACGATTTTCCATCGCTCTGCGCTGTGTACGCCTTGTTCTCGGTCTCAAGAAGACTCATTGAATATTGATGGAACTTATCGATGAGTACAGGAGATACCGGAGCATCTTTGTTTGCTGTAGGAATCGGTGGGAGATCATGTACATGCCAATCGGCTTTGGGGGTGCATTTCTGGAAGAATGAGCTTCACCATTCAATGCGACTGAAACACTTACCAATCTAATCTTTTCGGCGCCGCCAGGCTTGCCATTTGCCTGTCGGTCATTGATCTGTACGCGAGGACCAGTATGGCCCCGCACCTCTGCTGCTGTCCTTTTCACCCCCATCAGAGCTATGTTCTGATTGTGTCAAGCACTAAGAGTTGTGAAGTCTCCGCATGAGGTGGGCAACATTTTTCTGCCGCTTTGACAAAGTCCGCAAAGTCCGACACCAACAGCATCCAAGTGATCAAGCATGGAACTTGCGAACTTCAACTGCTGCCACTGTTTAGTCAAAAAGACATGACAGCGCGACATCAATGAATCATGTCGCTTCAGTTCGACAAGTGGCATTGAGCCTGAAACCAAGGCATTCGATTAGTAGCTCGCCAGTATTGGCGCATAAAGATGATGTCTGGAAGTGCTTCGCATCTAGGCAACGGTGTCATAGCACCAATAGGGACAATGTGATTCATCGCTTGTCGAGGTCATGGATACCAACTGCGGCTCATTCCAAAGGATCTGCGGATATCGAGGACTCACACTCGCTTCTGGTTCGTGGCGGCTTCCTTCGCCAGGTACGTGTCTATTATGATATAAAGATACGTTATTGATACCAGACAGACCCATGCGGGTATTTTCCATCTTCTCCCGCTCGGCGAGCGAGTGCAGAGCAAGATCGAGTCTGTCATTGATTACCACATGGAAAGTATCGGCGCAAGCAAAGTTTCAATGTCAAGCATCTCTTCCGAAGCGCTTTGGCAACAATCTGGCAGACTGCAAGGCAAAGACTCGGAACTCTTCCACTTCCAAGACCGCAAGGACATGAAGCTGCTTCTGTCGCCAACGCACGAGGAAGAGATCACTGCGATTGTGGCGAGCTCGGTCAATTCATACAAGGACCTTCCACTTCGCCTCTACCAGATTTCGCGCAAGTACAGAGACGAGCAGCGTCCTCGGCAAGGGCTGCTTCGTGGTCGGGAATTCCTGATGAAGGATCTCTACACATTCGATACGACGCAGGAATCTTCCAGAGCGACCTACGATGAAGTGAGATCAGCTTATGATCGAATTTTCAAGCAGCTTGGAGTCCCTTTCTTAACTGCCGCGGCTGACTCTGGCTCCATGGGTGGCAAGATTAGCCACGAATACCACTACCCATCGGCTGGTGGCGAGGATAGCATCATACAATGCCGCAACTGTAAGGATACGAGGAACGAAGAAGTTGCCGTCAACCACGTCACAAATGTCCGTCCAGATCCCGTTGACGATGCTGAGCAAGTGACGAAGTGGCAGACTATCACTAAAGACAGAAAGACCTTGGTGCAAGTCTGGTTTCCCAAAGCATTCTCTAACCCCACGTCATCTGGGACCAACACCATTAATGCGTTTGCCGTCAAAGCCGCTCTGCCGGAGCTGGAGCTTGATACTGGTATCGAAGATCCTCAGCAACTGCTCCGTAACGACGACACCATGGATCGCCTTGTTCTCCTCGATCCGAGAATCTCTTCGCACCTTGCAGATATATCCAATGCACGAGTAATCGTGGCGAAGTCGGGCAATAGCCCTATCCTTCTCACAAACACGCAATCAGGCGACTTGTGTACTCAGTGCAACGAAGGCCAAATTGACATTATTCCGGCAATTGAAGTAGGCCATACCTTCAATCTTGGTACAAGGTATTCCAAGCCCTTCAAGCTGCAAGTCCGCGCAAAGACGAATAGACTCGTGGATGTACAAATGGGCTGTCATGGTATCGGCGTCTCGAGGCTCATTGCTGCCATCGCTTCAGTCAAGGCGGATGAGCGAGGGCTGAACTGGCCAACTGTGATCGCGCCATTCTCGGTCGTCGTTATACCTACGAAAGGGAAAGACGAGCACTCTATGGACGCAGCATCTTCAGTGCACACTGCAATCTCTGAAGGATGGAACGGCGATTCCAAATTCATGCCTGATATAGCAGTGGACGACAGAGACAAGCCGTTCGGATGGAAGCTGCGAGATGCGGAGCTGATCGGCTACCCAATCGTAATCATCGTAGGCGAGAGCTACGAGAAGAATGGGACCGTGGAGCTACAATGTCGTCAACTGGGTCTGAAAGAGAAAGAAGTTCTCCTCGACGCAAGCACATTGCAGGATCTTTTCAGCGCGCTCGAGACCAAAGGCGCTGCACACATGCAGTCATAATGTACATTAATCTACTCCATGCCTTGCATGAACTCTACTTTATCTAGCACCATTCCTCTGACGCCCGCCCACTCTCTCAGTTCATCCCACTCCGCGCCCTCCTCGTCTCCCCATCGTGTGCGATTCCTGAATCCCCAAGCTTGTGCGATCTGGTCTACAGCCGCTCGTTCCTCTTCCCTTACCCATCGCTCCCAAAGAGGCATACCGCTCGCCCACGTCACGCGCACCATCTGGTCGTTTGCAGTGGTTACGGCAATGTAGCCCATGCTTCCCACTACAGCAACGTATGTCATGATCCCAGCCATAGCGACGGTCGTGGCGTGCGCTGTGTCCATTGTCGTCTGGACGAGCGCGAACTGGTTTGCGAGAGAGTATGCCGCCAATGGCGCGAGGACTGTACCAGCAATGGGAACGACGGCGCTTTTGATGATCTTGAAGCGCGCGTATGAAGGGTGGCAGTAGGTGTTGTCGATCACGGAGAGAGCGAGAGGGAGAGAATGGTACTTGATTGCTGCGGTGAGAGCGGTTTCTGCTACGTCTGGGTGCACGGCGACAGCAGGAGCATTGGGCGAGGGTGCGGCGAATGTGATGTACGGCTCTTTGTCGAGGGGTCGAGGTGAGGGCTTGTTGCGGTAGAGATCGAAGATGGCTGGGAAGGTTTGCGGCCGGTTGAGGTGTGATTGGAGCTTGATGTATGCTTTGAGGATATCGGCTGAGATAAAGATATGTGGAAGCTCCAGAAGCTCGGTAGCCTTTTCGGAGATGTTATTGAGAATATCCATGGGTGTGATATTCGCTCCTGGTTGATCCCTGTTCATGGCCTTGAGCATGGCGGAAGTAGCTGTCGAAGCCGAACCCTTCGCAGCTTGACCCGGTACTGATCTTTCATGATTGCTTGGATATCGGTCTGCTACAGCCTGAAATTTCTGTAACACTTCCAAGATCTCCTTCTCTTCGGGTACCTTTTTCGTGACTCGGGGTTCTTGTGATATTTGCTGATATAGTGAGCGAATCAGGATTTGTTGTTCTGCGACATCCTCAGGAACAGCAGGAAGTGGCTCGGTGCTTTGCTTCTTCGTCGTCAAGAACGTCCTTGTCTGCTGTGGTCGAGATCTAGAAGA
This sequence comes from Elsinoe fawcettii, assembly GCA_007556565.1. NCBI lineage: Eukaryota > Fungi > Ascomycota > Dothideomycetes > Myriangiales > Elsinoaceae > Elsinoe > Elsinoe fawcettii. Next base: position 1,377,251 of record SWCR01000010.1, on the reverse strand, counting down.
CAGGCTTGGACGACATGTCCGGTAGAGTGGTGCTTGTGCTCCCAGATAATGTGCGGCATAAAGTGATGTGCATGCTGATGTCCATGAACGTTCGCGCGAGGTCACTGTATGTCGCGGTGATGCTGCGAAAGCGCAGACCTGCGTTACTGGTCGTATCCGAGCTTTGGTCATGTTCAATACTCCAGTGTTGTAGCCTGAAGAAAAATTGGCTGTCGGCGATGCCGCGCGGAAGTCAAGACAGCGGCGGGAATGACGAACGACATTCAGGCTGTGGACTTCTCAAGGCAACTTCATTTCTTATATTCTAAGATACCCACACAATTCATATCAGTGATAAAAAGAGCATCAGTTCAAACAGACCACCTATCCGATCAACTGACCTCGCATTGGGCGGTCATCGAGCACACCCCCGGCCATGCCGGCTCCACCTCCACCACCACCTCCTCCGCCTCCTCCAGGTGCTGCGGGAGGTATGTTTATACATGAGACCGATCGAACAGGTTCAGCGCGCTGACCAAATACTAGGACCGCCGCCACCACCTCCACCGCCTCCGGGCAATCTCCCTTCACGACCTCCACCAGCTGCAGCCAAGGGCAGGGTGAGCACTGATGTCCAATCTCAAAGCGCCTCGCCTGCTGACAATGCTCTAGGGCGCTTTACTGGGCGACATAGAGAAAGGAGCTCGATTACGAAAGACCGTTACGAATGATCGGTCAGGAGCTATATTAGACACGAAGAAGAGCGCTGGTCCTTCACCTTTGGGTGCCCCGCCAGTGCCAGGCGGCGCTCCAAAAGCGCCTTCATCCCTAGCGCCAGCGCGACCTGATGGCAACCGTGCGAGAGCAAACAGCGATCTCGGAGGAGATGGAGGTATGGGAGGAGGTCCTCAATTGGCAGGTATCCTGGCTGGTGGAATGCCCAAGTTACGGAAAACAGGAGGAATAAAGACAGGAGCAGACAATGATTCGCCATACCTCTCCGACCCAGAACCGACACGGCGGTCACCAGCGCCTCCATCCGGGTCAGCACCGAAGCCACCATCAGCACCTCGAGTTCCGGGTGGCGCACCCCCTCCGCCGCCGCCGGGCGGAGCACCAGCACCTCCGCCAAATCCGGCAGTGGCAGCATTGAGAGGAGGATTGAGACCGGTATCAACAGGAGACATTGGTGGAGATGACGCGCGGAGGACATCGACGTTGAGTTTACCTGGAAAGCCGAAACCGCCAGCGCCTGGCAAGAAGCCGCCGATACCTCCCCCTGCGTTCCGGAAACCCTCAGGAACAGCGCCTCCACCACCACCACCATCTGCACCGCCGCCACCATCATCATCTCCAGGACCACCGCCTGCGCCTCCCCCGCCTCCCGCCGCTGCTCCTAGGCCTCCAACCGCGCCTTCTATCAGGTCCCCGCCACCTCCCCCATCCGCTCCGCCTCCACCGGGCGGTTCGTCTCCATCGATAGCAGCACAAGCAGCCAGGAGCGCGTTTGGCGTCTCGTCGGCATCTACGGCCTCTCCTCCTGCGTCGCCTGCTCCACCTCCGCCTCGGCTTCCATCGAACGCAGCGCCTCCACCACCCCCCGCACCTCCATCATCGGCGCCTGCCCCACCGCCGCCACCGCCGTCCGCAGCACCAAGTCGAAGGCCAATGGATGCTTCAGCATATACTCTCACAAATGGAAGCAACGCTTCTTCAAGTCCGTCTCGAGACGCGAATGGGGCTGGTCGGATTGTCATCGATAATCCGAAGTGGAAGTTCCAGCCGGACGAGTCGCTCCCGAAACCAAGAGATTTCTCGAACGGACCGAAGCGATATAGAGCAGGAAGAGGAAGCAGCGTACCGCTCGATCTAGGAGCCTTCCAATGATGATCGGAGATTAGCATAGCGAATCGAGATCTTTTTACATCTGCTTCGGGTCGATTTATGCTATAGACATTTGTACTGGGTCTACGGTCCACCTTTACTTGCACTACTCCCTGACGGATACACTCGCACACATCGTCACTTTTACAGCACTCTTTGACGCTCTGCTAGCTGACAGAGAAAGCCAATTAATTAATTAGGGCTTGACTGGCTTGTTGACCATCAATGCGAGCAGTGAGTGTACCACCTCGGCAGCTGCCAGCCCAGTGGTTTCACCGGCATTATCGTAGATTGGTGCGACTTCGACTGTAGCAAATCAGCAAACATCTTGCAGCTCAATAACATCAACTTACCAACGTCGGCTCCCACGACCTCGAGCCCGTTCAGCGCATCCAGGGTAGTCAACAACTCTCTCGTAGTCCACCCACCGACTTCAGCAGTACCGGTCGCCGGCGCGAACGCAGGATCCAGCACATCAATATCCACACTAATGTACACTTTCGTTCCCTTCACCCTTTCCTTGATCCTGTCCACCACGCCCTGCACACCAACACGATCCAAATCTCTTGCCGTGACGATACTAAACCCGCACGCCTTGTCATGGCGCAAATCATACTTCTTGTTCACCACCGGCGCACGGATACCAGCATGAATCGACGAGTTGTGAATCAACCCTTCCTCGGCAGCGATGTGCAGGAACGTCCCATGATTCACACCCGCATACTCCGAGAACCCACCTCCGAGCACAGCCGGATCCCACGTATCAAGATGTGAGTCGAAGTGAATGACGCTCACCTTTCCCCAGCGGTTGAAGGTCGAGCGCAACGCAGACAAAGTGGTAGTGTGGTCGCCACCGAGCGTCACGATACGTGGGACGGGGTACTGTGTGGCGTTGACCTTGCGGGACGAGACGATCTTGTGGCTGAGATCGAGCTGCTTGAGTGCGATGGTGTTGTCCAGGAAGGTCAGCGGGGCGTCGCCGCAGTCGATGATGCGCGCCCATGATTGGAAGATGTTTTGCCCTGTGTAGATGCTGTAAGAGAATTCGGGGTGAATGCGGCGGGAACCCAGGCGGATACCGGTGGGACCGTAGCGTGCGCCGGGACGAGCAGTCACACCCTGGGTGGGTTAGTGGTGGAAACCAAGGAAGAAATCGGGGCAGGTACGGTGTCAAAGGGGGCGCCCAGAATGGCGATGTCGTAGGGTGGAACTTGGTCCGCGTTTCCGTTCAGGCAGTGGACATAATCTAGATTGCCATAGGTTGTGAGGCCTTGGAATTTGGCAGCCGAGACGTCAATATTGTCGTATGCGACATCTGCTGAAGATGCACCAAGGGGCATTTGATAGCCATTGACTGGTGGAAAGGTGATCTCCCTTGACCACGCGGAGGCGGCGAGCAGTAACAGCAGCATGGTAGTATGAGAAAGCATTGTCACTTCTCTTGTTTTCGATACTTGTCCTGTCTCGTATGGCTTGAAGTTCACGATGCGATTGTATCTGTAGATGCGGCGCTTTTAGCGCATCGGAGATCATGACATAAGAGCGATGTGTCAAGATCACGTGATCTCTAACAACGATTCTCCAGCTGAGAGCGATGTCAAGCGCCTCACAAGTAGGAAACATGGCCATACCATTACAATTCGAATCTTTGCACACGTATTAGCTATACATGTCAGTACTAACATAAGATGCCCATCAGGGTCACCTACGATGCACAGAAGCTGACTAAAAATGATGGCCCAAACTTGTTCTTTGCGGCTGAGTCCTTCCAGCCATCTTCACATCCGTGCGCAGCAGCTAAAAGACGCCAACGCAGCAAGTCAATTTATAGCTATTCCTCCAAACTAGACATGAAACTTCTCGGAGAACGGATCTTCGACCTTGCGAGCCGCCAATGCATGCTACCTCGACTCAAGCCAGGCCAATCATCCCATACTATCTATGGTCTCTCATTTCTATTTTGTGGCATGCCCCGCCCTTGTCTAGTGCTGATGGGAAATATTTACACCCGAAATCAGCTTTGACGATGCCTTTTCCACGGACCGTAGATGAATACTAAGGCCGGCTGCTGTGGATACGGTGACAAGCCAGCATCAATCTTCATAACTTAGGCGTACAAGCGCTTGTGGTAGGTTCTCTCTTTGATCTTGTTGACTTCTTCCTTCCCATTCCTTTAGCAGATCCCTGCAGCTGAAAAAAATCTTCTTCTTCATAATGCGGGCGGGGTACACCATGGTCTCTCAGAGACCAGCTGGCTCAGAACACGATAGAATGTCGACAGACGCCACGACAAACATCCCTCAAGTCTCTCCTCTGCCACCGACAGCATCGCCCCGAGACGCTCCCGAAGGACCGGAAAGCTACGTCTCAAGCGCGTTATCTGCCAATCCCTCAACTGTCTCTCACCACTCTGATAAGCAGGCCCTGGACCAGGAACGAGAACTTTCTGCACCCATGCTGGCGCTTGAAGAACGAGACCAAGATGGAAAGATCTTCTACCAAGATCCAAGTCATGCACCAGAACGAGTCATATACCAACCATACCCTGGCGGCAATGCCCAAGCCGCCGCAGCGTCGCCCACAGCTGATGAGAGTGCTGCGGAAAAAGGCACCTTTGCCGATTCGCCTCGACCGGAGGAGAGATATATCTGTGGCATTCAGAGAACCAAGTTTATCATCATAGCATGCATATTCGCCGCTGTTGTAATCGGACTTGCAGTCGGCATCGGTGTTAGCCAGGGGACCAAGAAGAGCAATACTGATACCTCAACTGTCGACATTCACAACGGGGATAATTCTGCGAACACCAATAAGGCACCTCTAGCCGTGCTGTCGAACACCGGTATTGCGAGCACCCCAAGAGCGGATGGAGCTGGCATGCTTCTCTACTACCAAGCTCCGAACGGTAGTGTCATCGAGGAGTATTATGTAGGAAACACCTTGACAGCCAACAGTGTGAAGAAGGCTGGTCCTGCAGCCACACAGCGAAACGTGGTCGTCACTCCCAACATTGCTCCAGAAGCACCACTCGCGGCTGTCGCCTATCAATTGAACGGCTCTGACTGGGTAAGGCAACTGCAGCTTGGATAGCTCCCATACTAACAAGCAACACAGAGACATATCTTCTATGTGACTAACGGAGGCATCGTTATGGAAATGAAGAGCTCGGACACTACTTGGACTACACCGCAGCGCGTTTTCGTCAACGGTATAGCTCCTGGAGGCAAGTGCCTTGCCGCATGCTTCGGACCTGTGGAGAAGGGCATTGGGTTGCGTCTCATCGCCGGCTTGGCTGCTGGCAACGTCCTCATGTCAACTCACTTCCTGAATCAGACCGGCATCAATGGCTGGAAGCGCGGACTGGAATTTGGAAAGTCGACGCTAACGGCTGGCTGTGCTTGCAATGTGGATAGTCGTGGTGACAACCCTCGCCTGCACATTTACACCAGAAATGATACGGACGCTGGCAATGTGCTGCATAATGCCCGGACTTTCCCAAATGGCAATTGGACTCAGAGTAAGCGGCTGTATATGAGAGCTTCTGTCTCAGCATACTAATCAAATCCTAGTCAACGAGAATGCGATCCTCGACGCACCTGACATGGCCATGGACAAAGCTTCCAGCATGACCGTCACGAATAGTGCCAACGGCACCACCAATTGGGTCTTCTATCAAGGCACAGATGGGCGCATGAAGCAGTTCCTTGTCAACTCCCAAACGAACACGGCCTCGAATGCCTTCAATTCCTGGGATACAAGCATATTGAGCGGTAGTAAGATGGCGGCGACATGGTTGAATACGAGTGCGGAGGGGCCGATGGTGCTGTATCAGACAAATTCCGAGCAGATACGGACGTCGGTTGTGAACTGGAATGCTGTGGCTTTAGCGAACGATACCCTTAGAGCATAGAATGTATAATGTTTTACTTTTTGCTTCTTCGTGTCCCTTGTTCCTGCCTGAGGCATCCCTGAATGTGGGGCAAGCTGAGCCGAAAGAAATGACGACGTTGCTTGGCTACCAAACATGTGACATTCATGCGACAGATCGCCAACAATCTTTTGTTCAATTGACACTTCCCATTCTTGAAGAACTCCGAACCCGGAACTTGTCCTCGAACTCCACAAATTTACAGAAGTCACCGCTTTGCAGTACTCCAACATGCCTGAGCAGCAGACTCAGGAGAAGGTATCATGAAATTGCGGTGGGAGCTACAATCAGGCAGCGACTAATACATTACAGACTCCAGAGTCACCAACCACAGCCAGACAATTGGACTTTGATGATGACGAGCCACAAGATGGCGGTGCCACCAAGCAACATCAGGCGACAGTGGAAGATGAGGAGACAGCACCGTCGAAACCCCCTCGACCGGCCAGTCCTCAAGTCCAAGCCGAGAACACACTGATTGAGGCGTTTCCGAGCATAGATGCTAAGGTCGTCAAAGCAGTCTTGACTGCCAGTGGTGGACAAGTCGAGCCAGCCTTCAATGCACTGCTTGGTATGTCGGATCCAAGCTTCAAACATGAAGAGGCGCCTCCACCACAGCCTCCTCGACCGACCGCCGCGCAAAGACAGCTGGAGCAGGACGAGATGTACGCCCGTCAATTAGCGCAGCACTATCAGAGTACGGAGAGGGCGCATCAAGGGGGTTACGATCAGCAGCGAGGACCGATGCCTAGGCAAACAACACAAGAGAGGCTGTATGCCGAAGACCGGGAGAGGAGCTTCTTTGATGGTAATACAATGTGGCTTGAAATGCTCACTCAATGTCTGACTGATCACAGACGATCTTCCCGAAATCCAGCGCAGTATACAGAAAGGGTTCATGGAGACCCAAACAAAGGTCAACAGCTGGTTCAACAACTTCAAGAAGCGCCTGGAAGGAGACGAGGATGACCCATACGATGGTCCGACCAGGCTGGACTCGCCACCCGGCGGTCGTCGTCCTCAGCAGCAATCAGACTACTACGGCGCACATCAAGGAGGAAGTAGGGCGCGACGCAGTGGGGACTACGATGCAGATCCTCGCGAGCTGGGCGACGACTTTACTGCGCTTGAGCTCCGCGATGATGAGGGCAAGTTTTTAATCTCTATCATGCACTTCCCGTACTGACCACTACAGGCCCACCACCCAAGCCGTCTCGCCCGCCTGCCAACCCAGATCTGTTCAAGCCAACCCCGGCGCCGCCTCAGTCTGGCCCAGTAGACGAAGTCGACGCCGCCGAGCGCCGGGCTACATCGCCGAACAACGGATCGAACACGAAGAAGTGGCAACCACTCACATCTGTTGCAGCGCAACCGGAGTCGGAAGAGAACGATCCGTTCAGTGTGGGCGATAGTGACGATGAGAAGGAGTCGAAGACAAAGGACTTGCGCGAAGCAGATACCCAGAGACTAAAGGACAAGGCGAGGCAGAGTGTCAGTGAAGGCACGGATAGCGGTCCAAAGCTGGAGAAGACCGAGACGGAAGGCACCAAGGACAAGACGGCTGAGGAACTCTTGACGAAGAAATGAGGAATGTCACGTGTAATAGCTTGTCAGAGAAGAGAGGAGCGCTGGCTCGGAAAGACTTCGCTGCAGAAGGCTCTCATGCGTCTACATTCTGTAATATGCAGAAGCTCCCAAAACGCAGTCTGGCATACTGGCAGCTTGACAGCATCTCTAACGTTGCAATGCTTCCCATGCAATTCTTCCCCGTAACTGCCTCTTCTCCGGTGTGATTTGGGCATTCATTTGCTGTTGACGTCCTTTCCATCAGCTGACCGTGTCTGAAGCTTCTTGCTCATGCCTCTTCGCTGCCCTTGGCAAATCTTTTGCTCTTGGGGGTGGGTATGATGATGCCTCGATCAAGCCTGTATCGGGCTTCACGATTGCACTCTCTGGACAGGTGCAGTCCTGCGTGGATCGGTGCGCCTCGACGTGAAGTCAACTCCTTCTACCCGTCATTGTTCCTGGCGCTTCATCTCTTGTGGCCCCTATCCTCTTAAGTGACTACATGCCGACTCATTCGAAGTCCCATGCTTGCATTCGAGATCCATGTATGACCCTCCCCTCATCCTCCCATAGCAACCAACCCATGCACAATATCCCCCACATTCCCCCTCGCCACCGCGCCGCCACCAACAAAGACCCTCTCCCCTCCCTCCCTCTTCCCAGCTTCCCCCTCTTCCCATGCAGCGACCCACCCCTCCATCCCCTCCCACATCCCCTTCACAACTTCCATGCCTCCCACCTGCGTTCCAACGACAAAACTGCCCCACTGCTCCAGTATCATCTTCCCTCCATACAACGTGCAGCTCATCCCCTTCTCGCTCCCCAAAAGCGACGAGGGGACGCGGCCATGCGTCCAGTCGCCATGGCAGTGCTGGATGGTGCTGACTAAATCCCAGAAACCATAAGAGCCGAGGAAGAGGGAGAGGGAGAGGAGGCCTGTTGCGATGCTGAAGGGTGGGAGGGTAAGGAGGAGGGCGACTTGGGCTACCGAGAGGAGAAGGAGGAGGAGGGGGAAGAAGATTTGGGGACGCATTTTTCCCTCTTTCGTTTCTCCTTTGGTTGGTCGTACGGGTGACGGTGGTGTACGCTTGAGAGAGGAAGTTATCGGGTGGCAGGAGGGTAGTGCTGGGTGAGAGAAGAGTGGGAAAGGGAATACGGATGGTATACTTATTTGACAGGGATGGTGGACAGGGATGTCTGCCCTGTGGACTTACGATTATGGGTATGGAAGGTTTGGCACAGGGGACATGGTTGGGAGAAGACGCGGGCGATGGACATTGTAGATACGTGTTTGTCCTCTGGTCCGGATGGGAGGTGGAAGTGGGTGAACGGTATAGGTGGTCCTGGTAGTAGGGTTCGGTTGTGCTTGGACCATCCTCCTTTAGGGTGATGGGTCTCGACGTCTGTATTGGAAGCTTGCATTGAAATTGGGCATATTGCAATGCTGTAATGATAGACATCATTGGGTATCCTCCGAGCTCTGGGTAGATGAGGTATGGTCGTGGATTGGAGAAGGGGTCCTTTCGGTAAATGCACAGCTTCATAATTCCGTACCAGAGAAGATCAGATATCTGATGACGTCGGTGATTGGGAAATCGTCAGGCCTCATAAGAAGGTCTTTGCATCGGACAGAACAGTACGGGGCGGCATGCATGGCTACAGTTGTGTATCAGTCCTCCTTAAGTTGTGGTATTGATACATATCATTGCTGTGAGGCCGTAGACTGCGTCATGATTGAGTTCCATCTCTGGTTTCCACACAAGCAGAGTGTCTATCGTGGATCAAGGAATTGAACGTGATGGTACTACCTGTCAACAGTGACGACAGTACCTTCAGGAAGTTCTTGTCGTGTAGTTGATGCTCGAGTTCGAGAGGAGAAGATGCGGCTCTGTCACGCATCTATTTTTGGACATTGGGAAATGAGGCTCACGACACGTGCAGAAGCAACCACTCCTCCTCGATATCAGCCCTCTCGGGGCGATCAAGTCTCTCTTTCGTCGAAAGTCGTTGCCCACTATGGCAGAGTCCGTTATCAATGTTCTCCATTCTCCATCGTTCCTCTTACTGTTCTCGAGAAAGATCAACGACGATATAACTGCATATCAATACTTGGTCAACACTAGCGGGTACCAAGCCTTGTTGGTGATCTCCCTTACATTGGACAGTCCAATCAGATCATGCCTTGAGCGTTTCGACCTATTGTCTTTCAGCCATATCCATCCTGATCCTACATGCTCATCTCATTGTGCGAGCAGGCCTAGCCTGTGTAGCCGTGGATCTTATGCAGTCAGCGAGTCACATCACTCGCTCACAAGAGCGCAGGTAGGTGCTACGATACGGCTCGTGTTTTGGTTCGTCTTTTCTATACCACAATCTACACCGGTCGTTCGAACTTTACATATATCTGTAAGCACTGAGGGCAAGTTCTGGAGGAAGATGAAGCTTTCGTCATAGCCAACCTGGACATCGAGCTTGCACGGTCATGTCGACCTACCCAAATGAGAAAAAGCATGGATACATAACACCTCAGGCTGGGTCTGGATATGAATGGGACAATGACACCACGAAAGAGGCATTACCCGGCCAAGGTCCTCCAGAGCGACCACCAGATGGGTTGATACCATATCGACCAAATGAGGAGGGGACGGACAGAGATGGACAAAAGATCCTTGTCGACAGGGACCACCGTGATCATTCTGCTCCGGAACCAGTCGTGCATGCATATTATTCACCCATAGTGCCCGGTGCTGACACGGAGCACGATCCGAGGTCATCATACTCGATAGGTACGAGTCGATGGAGCCATGGTATTGCTTCCGGAAAAGAAGTTGGCAGTCCTTCCCATGATCGGTCGCGACGGAGGAGAAAGATCATAATCGCATGCATTGTGGTGTTGTTGATCGTCGTCGGAGGAGTGCTCGGCGGTGTGCTTGGGACGCAGCTGGCGAAGAACAAGTATGTAATGTCATATGCTATACCTACATCTTGTCTGACAATCTCACAGTGACGACAGCAATAGCAACGGCAACACAGACACCGACAATCAGAGTAATGGATCAACGCCACCCTCAGACCCTGCACCAAGCGCTGCTGCAGCTCTTCGAGGCATCGACAAGACGGGAATCGCCACTACTCTTCGCGGCGACAAGTCTGGCATGCTACTTTACTACCAGATGTCCAATGGCTCTATCGTCGAAACCTTCTACCCCAACTCCAACCTTTCCGTAACCAACGCCCCAACCATCCGCCTCTCCACCCAATCCCTCGTTCCCATCCGCGACATCTCCCCATCCTCCCCCCTCGCAGCTGTCTCCTTCACCGCCAACTCCACCCTCCAACACCTCCTCTTCTACACCAACTCCGACCTCCGCCTCATGCTCATTCGCTGGCTCAACACCACCACCACCACCTGGACCGACCCGACCATGATCTCCCCTCCAGCAGAGAACACACGTCTTTTCGCCGGTTCTCCCGGCCTCTGCGCCGTCTCCTCCACCATCGGCGGTTTCCAGGGCGCAAGAGTCTACTACTCCCAGCGCGACGGCTACGTCGAGGAACTATGGTGGAACTTCTTCAACAAAGACGTTTCCCTGCCATGGAATCGCGGGCAGACCTTTCCCCGCGCAGACGCCCCTTCGGGCACCGCTTGCTCCGCCATCCAGAACGGGAACGATACCTATACGAATGTGTACATGCGCAATCTCACCACGGGCGGGCTGGCGCACTGGTATCTTAAGTCCTATGGCACGGGGCGTAGGGACGCCTGGACAAGCGTGGAGGAAAGTAATGTCCAGAGTCAGGAGGCGTTTTTGCCGAGGAATCAGAGCAGTATGGCCGCTGTTGTGAGTGGGGATATGGCGACGCAGTATGTTTTCTTTGAAGGGGCGGATGGGGGAATGAAGATGGTGAGTGCTGAAGCGGGGACACCGCCTGCGAGAGCTGCGGGGAGGTTCTTTGCGTTTGGGCCGGTGGAGAGTAATCGCCTTGCTGCATATTTCGTGGATGGCGCCCCGTTGGTGGTGAATCAGTTTAATAGAAGCCAGTTGGTGGCGTTGAGGGTTGGGAGGCAGGGGAGTGTGTTGGGAAATAGCACTCTGGTGGAATGAGCTAGGTCGAGGAGATGGTATTGCATAGCGACGGGAAAGGTGGGGTTTGAACTTGACAGGTCGATTTGTACAGTATTCCTACAAAGTCGAGTGGTATCATAGATTTTTACATTCATCGCCAGGTGCCGTCTGCTTCTTTGCGCACCATGAGGTTCTCAGTGTTGGTGAAGGCCTCTGCCTCCTGCTTCTTTCGGTTCGCTTGATATCTAATGCCGCCTGCACATGCAGCACCGTATGCGAGGCCAGCGAAATGGGCGACAAAGTTGATGCCCCTAGCCGATGGTCCGCCTCTTAGCAAGAGTACTACTTCAAGCATGGTGAATACTCCGAGCACCATGAGCCCAGTCAGCGGTACTCGGTATCCGAGTATCGTGGCGTCATGGTCTGAGCGTAGCAAGCAAGTCGCTGCGATGACTCCGTATATCGCCGTCGAGGAGCCGTAGCAGTACGCCGACCACTGGTTTCTGGCTACAAAGTACGCGAGTGATGTCCAATTGGCCAAGGTGCCAGTTGCAAGGAAGATGGCAAGGAACGTTCCTCGACCAACGTCCTCGTGCACTGTACAAGTCAGTCTATGCGATTCACATAACTGTCGGAGGCTTACGGTATCGTCCGAACGACCACAAGAAGACCGTATTGATGAAGAGGTGGCCAAACGTCTGGTGAGTAAATGTCGATAGAAAAATCGAAGGCGCGGTAGGAGCACCTGGCGAAGTAACGAAGTACTTATTCATTATCCGCCACAGAGGTGGCATGCGATATGCAAAGAATATAGTGAACATGATCCCTGTGACTGCTCCGATCGTGGCCAGTGCCGGAGGCGTATCTGGGAAATATCGAGCAGAATTTGGCGATGGAACATAAGCCTCATGCAACAAATAGCTGAGACCTAATACTCCCAACGTGACCAGTAACGAGGGAACGAGTCGTCTAATCTTGGACGTGGTCGGAGGAGTGGTCTCCTTGGTAAGCAGAGCTGCTTCCTCGTATTTTCGTACCCAAGCAGCTCGTTGTACCGGACGAGCCAAAGTGGCACTGCCGGATGCACCGACACCAAGCTCATCGTTGGGATTCTGGCCAGGTGGCTTCTGAGTGCGTGGTTCTGCTCCTTCAGCCTGCGTATGAGCTTTCGGATTCATGAGCCTTGCTTGCTCCTCAGCTTTCTCCCTGGCTAGACGCTCTTCTTCGACCGCTTTTGCCTTTGCTTCATTCGATCTGCGCATCTCCACAAGCTGAGATTCCCCGTAGACGTCACTTGAGCTGAGGGGTACTTCATCTTCGTGTTCAACCGAAGTATCCTTGCGATAGATTCCAAGCTTCTCGGCCCGGGCAACGTATTCTGAAGATACTTGATTGATCTGCTCCTCAGCCCACGCCACTCCAGCACTCTGCTCGTCAAAGTCCGGGAAAGTCTTTCGTAGGTAGACCAGCGCCTCATAGGCCTGTTTCCGTGATACCCCAAAGTCTCGAGGAAAGTCGATTTGTTTGTCGATCAATGCTCCTGATTGTCGCCGCCAGTTCATCAGACGAATGATCCAGTTGCCGACTTCTGCATCCTCAACCTTTTCAGAGAAGACAGCATTCAGTTCTGTGGGCTTCAGGTCTCCTGACGGCAAAGGTAGACCTCCATCCGGATCATAATTTCGCCATGTCAGTCGCTCCTCCGACGACGCTGGTGATGTCTTGTTATCTGATGTCCCAAGACTAGCTGGTCTTGAAGCATCTTGTTTCTGTCGTTGCCAGCTTGTGACCGCAAAAGATATGCCGCGCTTCGATAGGTTTCCTCGACATGCTCTACGATATACACCGTTGCCGCTACTGCTATCTGGATGAGCTCTTACAGTAGATAAGAATCTTGCATGTCGACAAAAGTACTCAGGAGATCTATCAATCTGCGGCAATAATCGAGGTCCAGACTTCCGGTATGTGCTGCCATTTCCTAGTAGAGACTGAAATCGAGTAGCGACATTTCGCATCTTTTTGGATGCCGAAGCACTTTCTGAGATGATGACCAGATGCAGGTCAAAGAAGATTGGTTGTCAAGGTCGTCATTGATTGAACTTTTGCCCCACTGCACAGACCAAAAGTTCGCAGACGGATCGGTATCAAGTCCGATCTAGGAATGCAACATTTCATCCTTCAATTACCTACCAGCACTGCATCTTTATCTTTGCTGGAATTCTATGGCAGTGTTCCGGAGCGATCACGATCGGGTTATGCTTGACTTATGGCACCATAGGTCTTTCGACCTAAACAGTCTTTCTGCAATATATCATGACTACCTAAACCGATCGGGCAGAATCTCGATCTCCACGAAGCACGAGGACATGACAGTATTTCCTCCTCAGTGTACGATTACAACAGATCCTCAAAGCTTGTCGGGCCGCCCACTGACCCTCCTCCTCCCAGCATGCAGGAACTGCCGCCCTTGGAGCGCACCTCCATGTCCAGGCCTCTTTAAGAGGCAGGACCATGCTCTTGGCTCTGAGCTTCACGAATCGGGATTACAGTAATGATCATGGACTTGCAGGATGTTCAAAACCCGCGTCGCCACTTGCTGCCTCTGGATTGGGATCGATCGGCCCTGGTCCTAGAAGAGGCCCCCAACTACAGCCAATACCAACAGTGTCATCGGAAGGAATCCCGATGGACCATGAACAGGCCCTGCTGATGTTGATCTACACTGCAAGGTGATGTCGAAACCTGTCTTGAAGTACGTCTCCATGATGGTCGAATTCTGGGTCGTGCAGAAGGCGGTCCGTTGAGGCGCGCAGGTGACGTTTCGGGAGACAACACCACTCGATGCCGCACAGTATTCGATACCAATGAAGTCGGCGGGGACCAGACATCCAGAAGTGTTGTAACAATCCAGCGCGCTTGCTGGCGGCGCAAAGTTGTACGTTAAATTCGCGTCGTAACTCATCGTGGCGTCTCTCTTGTCCGACTTTAGGCTGGGAGGCGATGAGAGGGCTGCTTAGGTTTATGAGAGAAGTAGAGGAGGCCTGAAGCAGTATGGATCGTTGAGAGCTGCAGAGACTGCTTTACATGACCTTCATCCTTGCCTCGTCACCCACCGGGACATTCGCCTAAGCGACGGCACAGTCAATCAAGTCTGCGGTAAGGTTTGTTAGACACCGCAGCTGCTGAAGTTTGATCATGGAATAGTTAGGGGCGGTGCAGGCGGTGCGCTGAGCAGGCTTGGCGTGAACCTACCACCGTGCCATCGAGGCCGATAGAAACATGTTGCTACGGTGTAGCTGGTAATTGGACATGAACTGACGTCCACAATGCCCGCTCAACAGGCCAGAACCGAGCCGTGAAGGACTGCAACGCTTGATCAATGGCAACGCAGACAGCCGTGTCAAAGAGGGTCGCAACTTAAGCACCCGACCTCACCGGTGTCAACGCTCTTCTAGAGATTGCATGTAGAAGCAACGATCGAGATATCAGCGCGGTCGTTCCAGAGTCCAGAGTTGGTCGAGGACAGAAGGAATGAAGACTTGTCAAGATCAAAATGACAGCACAAATCCCCCTCCAAGGCAAGCACAGACCCACCGTTCACCCCACCTGCAAGCTCTCTACTTTTTCCCCTCCATCCAAAACATTGCCAACCTTTGTACCTCAAACACTTTCACCAAAGATGTCCTCGGACGCCCTCCCCATCGAGCCTCTCCAATTCGCTCGCGCCCTCGAATCCCTCCCCATCGAAACCCTCCACCAGCGCGCGGCAGAGATCCTGAACTCGATCGGGCACCTCAAGTCCTCGAACGAGCAGATGATGCCTTTCGCGGACGAAGGCGACCAGGACTGCAAGGAGGCTATGTTTGAGAATCTGGTGGTGATAGGGCGGATGAATGAGCGGATCAAGATACTCAGGGAGGAGGTGGAGAAGAGGGGATTGAGGTGGATCGACGCGGAGGTCGAGGAGAGGGAGAAGGTGAATGGGCATGCTGCGGAGGAGGGGCAGAGGGAGGCACAGGAGGAGGGACACAGGGCGGAAAGGGGCACGAGCGGGCGCTTGACGGATGATGAGTTGAGGAGGAGGTTGGAGGAGCAGATGGCGCAGGATGAGGAAGAGGGGGTGCATCTGTGAAGGATGATCACTGAGCAAATCGAGTCGGAACACACGCGTGCGACAGCCTCGAAAACAGAATTGGCAGTGATACAGAGCCAGCAACAAGCACAGGCTGCACGCTGGCACGATCGCCCTTAATAGCGGTGTATCCATTACAAGTACATCTGTTGCAACAATACACCAGCTGAGGCAGGACTACACAGAGCACGATTGAGGACGGGAATTCCAGACGAAGCTCGACCACCTTCCGAGATAGCTAGCAGCGATGCCGAACGAAGGGTCTAAGTCAGAGAGACAGGAGACTGAGGACAGAAGGTGTGGTCACACGTCCTCGATGGGAGTGATTCATGCACACAAGACCATGAAAACCATAGAGTCGCTAAGCAAAAGATCGTATATCTAGAAGTATGACAAGATATCAAATCCATCACAGATTCGCCCCCGTATTAGTTGCTCCCTCCACTTTGCCAACAATGTTGTACCGCTTGCTGAAGAACGTGAACCAATCGTTGAGCACCTTCTTGTGCTCGTCCGCTAGATCCTCCCAATCCGGTCTCGCGTCTTCTGGCTTCAGTGACGACTGTGCTAGGCCTCGAGAGGCGTCCTTGCCGGCGAATACTTGGCATGTCAGTTGAGATCTTGCCTCGGAGCAGTGGGATGTGGCGGATTGAGAAAGAGGCTCGGATGAGGCAGCGAAGGTTGGGACTTACCGGAGTATGATGCGCCGGGTGCGTATGCTTTGTTACCTGTCACGTCGAAGACTGTGCCCTGTCGTGATGTTAGGTCATGACTGGCGGAACATTTGCCTCGGTGAAGATGATCCACGATGAAGGGATTGACATAAGAAAGAACACGAGTCGATAATATAATAACAGACGCTAGAACGAGCCACTTTCGTAGACAGAGGGCTGATCGTATCGTACCTTGATTGCCACATATGTCGGCTTGCCCTCATGCTTGCCGTCGCACAGCGCCAACTGGTCCAGCGAAATCGGATCATCCTTCGGTGGCGCGAGCTCGACCTTGGTCTTCGGTTCGAAGGACATTCTGGCGGATTCGATGGACAGGTACGATATGTGAGTAGATATAGTGACAATCTTTTTGATATTGAGTGCGTGTTGGTGTCGTGAAAGTTGGTTGAGTGTAAAAGCACGCAATGGTAGAAGACGTCAAGCCAAGCCTGAGGTCAGCTATACAACTTCACCATCGCTTCAGATGTTCTCGTCAAGGATGAATGCGAAAGTGTAAATTCATATGCACTTGGGTATGTATGCCATTTCGTCCAAAGCTAGACCTGCTCTACTCATACCCTGAAAGGCTTGCCTTGCTTCTTCGCCCTCCTCATCATGCGCTTCTTCTGTATGATCCTCTGGCGCTTGATCAGCTTCTCATCTTCCGGCTTTTTCTGCTCGTCCTTTTCATCCTGATCATTTCCTCGCTTCCGCTTCTTGTCAAACTTGCCGCCCTTACCCTGCTTCGCTCCATCTTTCATGGCCGACTGCTCCACTTCAGGATTACCCATCCGGCTCCTCTCCCTCGCCTTGTCTTCCTTCTCCTTCCTCCTCTGCACCACTTGAGCGTTCTCAATAGCGAATTCGACAATGAGTCGCTTCTTGCGATCCTCAAGTACCTCCTTATCAGGCTTACCCTTGCCTTCCTTGACCTTGCTCAGAGCCTTGTAGTCGATCATATGCCCATTCAGCCACCTCAGTCCCATTAGAGCGTTTCGGTGAGTGTGGTATTCGATGAACCCATATCCTCTGCTCCTGCCAGCACCAGACTTCTCTTCGACCTTGCCACCTTCTCGGCCCTCGAATACGACTTTGGCTTGCTTGACAATACCCTTCTTCTTTTCTTTCCTCTCGCGTTCGAGCTCTCTCATCTCATCGCCAGCTCGGTTTGCCTCCTCCTTGGAGAGTCTTTGCCGTTTGCCTTCTTTGACGTCTATGGCGAAACCGACGACAGCCTCTCGAGCCAACTGCATGAGATCCTTGCTAGTAACGCTTCTTGGAATATTTCTGATGCTCAGCCTGGTCAAGGACAGCGACAGTGACGGATTGCTCTCGATCAACTGTTTCCTTTGTTTGGCGCTTGACTCTCGCAGCGCTCGTTCGGTTTGACTGAGTCGCTCGTACAACGGCGATTTGTGGTTAATCGTTCCCTCAGAAAGCAGATACAGCCGGCGTCGATCCTTGTCGCGACTGTAACGCTGAGCAACACCTTGTGCTGTCAACCTATTCGCCTCTGTCTTTGCGACGGCACGAGAAACCTGAAGAACTCTACCCTCAAGCGTATATTTCCCTGAGGGATCGAGAGTCTCATCCTGCAGAACGGACAGCGTTGTCGGCTTGCTCTTATCATCGTGCTTGGGCGCAACGTGTCGAGGTGCGTTGCGGAGACACTCGTCGGCCTCATCGGGATTATAGAAGCAGACGAACCCGGTGCCTTTCGGCCGCGACGTAGCATGATCCATGACCACTCGCGCATATCGTATAGCTCCGAAAGGTCGGAAGATTTCTTCTAGATCTTCGTCTGTGCAAGTGAACGGTAGGTTTCGGACGAAGAGTGTGCCAGAGCGATCCTCTTCTTCATTATCCTCTTCATCCTCGTCGTCTTCCTCATCCTCGTCGCCTTCTTCCTCATCATCCTGATCCGAACCAGATTCCCTAGAATCATCATCCTCATCTTCCTCGTCCACACCGTCAACGTCCATCTCATCCTCATCCTCCGTCTTAATCTCCACCCCACCATCCTCATCTTCTTCCTCCTCCTTCTCCTGCAACTCCTGATACACGTCCCTCTTCACCGCCCAATCCACCGCGACACCCCTCCCCTCAATTTCCAACCCATTCCCCTCCGTAATCGCCTTCTCCGCCGCCTTCCTCCCCTTAAACGTCACGAACCCAAAACCCTGCAACAACCCGTTCCCCTTCCTCGGCACCACCGCGCCTCTAATCCCCCCAAACTTCTCGAAAAAAGCCCCCAACTGCTCACCACTCTTGATACTCCACGGCAAATTGCGCACAATAATCTTACTCCCGGTCTCGAGATCCCTCTTCGCCTTCTTCTCCCTCTCCCGCTCAGCCTTCTCCTTCACCTCCGTCCCATCCGCGCCGTCCTCCACCGTCTTGCCCCGCTGTCTCGGCTCCGCAATCTCAACTCTCAGTCGCCGGGCTTTTTTCTTCCGCCCGAACTCGTCCTCCTCGGGCTCCGGCTCGGCTCCGAGTTCGCCGTGCAGAGTGAAGTTGTGGAATTCAGCCTTGGCGGCCTGCGCGTCTTCGGCGTCGGCGAAGGTCACGAAGCCGTAGCCTTTGCATTCGCCTGTGGTGGGGTCGGTGACGGCGGTGGCGTGCTTGATGGGGCGAGAGGCGGAGAAGAGGGTGGTGAGGGACTCGGTGGTGGTGGTAGGGGGGAGGGAGCGGATGAAGAGTGTGCGGGACGACTTTTCTGCTGCTCTGCTGGTGGGTGGCTTGGTGTCCGGATCTGGGGAGGATTTGAGGTCGGTGGTAGGTGTCCGGAGGGCTTCAGTGTTGGGAGAATCGGATGAGGTGGTTGGGAGTAATTGCCGCTGCTTTTTACGTGGTGGTGACATGTCTGTGAGATTTGGTCAGGTGAGGTGAGGAATTGGAGAAGTGCGGTGGTGGTTTCGAGGTCGAAGCTGCTGGGAATTTTTTCTGCTGCGGGGATAAGCGGGGATAATGTTGGTAGCATTCCTCTATCTAACCATATTATTTCGATTAGGAGACAGCAAAAACGTTGATAGCTGGAAGTGGCTTAGAACGTGCTTGTATTCATGTGAAGTCTTGTAATTTATATACCTGAATGCTGTGCAATCTATTCCTTCTTCTCTCTATCATCCCGTCCATGCTCACTCCCACTACCACTGCCACTGCCCTCCCCTACTTCACCATCACCCTCTCTAATGCCGTTGCGTAACCTGTCCCTCTTCGCCTCTGGCATCTCAGGTCTACCTCCGACAGAAGCCAATACCACATCTGAATCTGCCGTAAGATTATCCATGATCTCCAGTGTCTCCCTGTCAAACCACCTCGGATACATCTTCCACCGCAGTGGAATCAAGCTGAGAATGATGATAGGAAAGCCAATGGCCCCGATAGTCTGACTGATCGCGACACTGGCGAAGACACCGAAGAGCTGCCAGAAGATGTAGTGCGCGATCTGTTTCCTCGGCACTTTCAGGAGAGGATCCTGGGGATCAATGAACCTGCGCTCCTTGAAGAGCCAGAAGAAGCGATGCAGGATATCATTGCCCTCGATGCTGCCCCATCCGACGACGAAGAAAACACCGCAGAAGAGACAGCGCGGCATGGTCCTGAGTACGACAAGAAGTGGTCCAGTCATAGTACCGATGAGTCCCAGGCCCATGAGGAAGTGTGATACACGCTGCTCTTTGACAGACACTGCATCGATCGTTTTTCGATTCCGGTCTTGGACCACACCGTCTTCGTCCTCCTTGAGGTTATGGAGTGTGTCGGTGTACTCAGTCAACGCAGCGGTATGAACCGGTGCTTGTGGAACGAGGCCATTGGGAAGTGGTAGACCAAAGATGCCGCCAATGAAACAGGTGATACCAAGCAGGAAGAAGTCCCAATGAAAACCAGCCGGCTTCTTCAGTGGGAAGCTTCTTGCTTGCGCGGTGATACTAGAGATATTGTGATCGTAGTAGAACAGTAGTGTCATGAGCATTCCAATAGGAAGCGCCACGAAGACCCACTTGACCGGTAGAGTATAGAATTCGACGAACCAGCTACGATCGACGGTTGGCATGAATGCAGGTGCTGTCGGTAGCTTCAGCACATTCGTGTTCTTGAGTGGCCCAGGAATGTGCACGAAGCCAGTGTAGAACAGAGTCGCGATCGGATACGCATAGTCGGAGATCGTCTTACGAATAGCTGGAGTGAAGATGATGGTTTGCGGAACAAGTTCCAAGCAGTAGACTGTGAACCAGTAGCACAAGGCAACAACCACAGCCAGAAATCCCGCCTGGGAATTGTTCGAGACGAATTCATCAACGAGCTCTTCCACGCCCTTGATCATGTAGATGATGCCAACATAGAGTCCGAACGAGCTCGATGAAAAGTCGGTGATATACCGCATGTAGTCGCAGAGATTTCCGATGGCCATGATCCAATGTGTGATTGCTGCCCATATAGCGACCCATGCTATAAATGCCGGATATTGGTTGCCGATACCCTGCTCCACAGCGATATCATAGATGGTGTAGTTGAAGAGGGATATAAGACCAGTAATGCCGACAATGGTCAAAGGTTGTGCTGAGAAGAGACTGAAAACGACTGCTGCCAAAGCCGATGCGAAGAGTGCCTCATTGATACCAAAGAAAGTGTAATCGGTACGCCGGCTCATGTCGAGCTGAAATGCTATCGCTGGAAGTACATTGACAAAATATATTCTGATTGTTCCTGCAAAAGTCCTGTAATTGAAGCCATCATATATGTCGCTCCAGTAGTATGGTGCTCGTCGTCTAATGTCATGGTAGATACCTCGAAAAGGTCGGAGCATGCGATAACTCTTCCATCCGGTCAGGTCATCCCAGGTATATGGGTCTCTACCCTCGACATGTCTCTCCCTGGGCTTCAGTCTCGAGGTCATGGTGTTCGTGATGATGGGGGTGTAATAGCGTGGACGGATGTTTTCGGCCGATATTATTGTTTTGTATGCAGAGGAGAATCCATGAGCCTACCACCGCCAGTCCGCAGATTATACGTATTTAGGTATTGTATTAGTAGTGAGGCTGGATGAAAATCACAGTAGAGAATGGATCATGAACAAATGAGATGGGTGGCGTTCGTGTATTAAAGTAGTTTACGATGGTGGGAAAACTTGTCGATCAGGGCGGTGGAGGCATGTCAACATCCGTCGATGACAAGATTGGTTCTACCGGGGCCCTGCATCAGCTTGAGACCTATTCCTCTCCCACACCGCCTGATCATTCTACATCTTTGCTCTGTTGTATATGTTGACATGGCGTGGTAGCTGCATTGACCAGAGGCTTTGGACATTTCGTGATAATTTCACAGTGAGATTGCTTAGTGGAGGACGAGCACCCGATGCTGGACATGAGGGGCGGGTGAAATTGCGTCACCAGATCCGGAAAAGTTCTTGAGCATCATTTTTTCTGCCCAGGCAGTGTCTACAGCACAGGCTGGTAAATCACGCATATTCAGTTGCTTAATTGCACTATGGCATCATAAGTTGCATTGTTAGTCTATAGACATTAATCATACAAGTCGTGAATACTGCTTCGCAAAGAGAAGCACTCTCGCCGAAAGCATGATCTTGCAGGGGGGTAGCCTGCCTCGCATCACGACTCCGCACCCATGCTGGCTGCACGAGCTCGCTTCCTCTTCTTCCGCCTGGCTTCTGCAGGCTGATCTACCAGCTGGAACGAAGATGGGTTCGCGTCAAATGGCTTGCGCCTGCGCACGACCTGATATCCACGATCCAGCTCTACCTCGACAGCACAACGAATCTTCAATGCCCCAATCGCGGGCCACACGCTCTTCTCGCCCTTCAGGATCCAGTAGTCCAACATCTCGCGAGTTGGGTTCTCCAGCAGCTTCGCGAAATCCGTCAAACCCACGTCTGGTACAAGAGTCAAGCTCGGTCCAGGAACATTTTCGTCCATCAGAAAGCGTCTATTACTTGATGACAAGTAGCCCAGTGAGTCGAGCTGGTGTAAACGATGCTGTATCTCCATATACACCACCTTCAAGAAGCTGTTCCATAGACTCTTGCGACCAGCATAACCAGGCTTCGGGCTGCTCAAATCGCTTTGTAGGAATGGTGCTATATATGGTCGAGCCTGAGATACGATGAAGTGGTTGACGTTGAATAGCTCAGCAACTCTTGAAAGCGGATTCTCTCGCTCGCTGCCGAATTTGGCGTGCTTGGTACTGAAGGTGTTGCTGTGCGTGGATGTCCATGGGATGATATTGCCTGCTTCGTCCTTGCAGTAGAGTTCAACAGGTGTACTGATGTCGTCTGGACGATTGGATGCCAATGCTGCTGACCAGATGAGAACGTGTGGAGCAGTCAGGTAATTGAGCAAGGTAGGTACGCCGCCCACGGCAGGGTTCAGCGTGATGTTGAGCACTCGCTTTGTCTTCTGGTACGCTTCGGCAAATGTCAGGTCACCGACATTCGACTTGACGCAGTCCTCGAGCGCCTTTGCGTCGAGCAGGTAACCCTCCTCGAAGAATCTTCTCGCTCGTCTGACCAGTGTCGTTAACCAGCCGTGCTTGAGGGCACCGTGTTTCTGTCTTGCGACTGAGGCTGCGGCTTTGGAACGGGCTGCAAAGGCACTGAGATCGATGCCGTCAGCACTGAGGAACTCGAGCAACTCGTCTTCACCATGTACTCCAACAAGGGCAGCGATCAAGGCGCCAGTGGCGGTTCCAGAGATGATGCGAGGAAGGACGCCTCTGAGATGCAGTGCTTTGACGACTCCTATATGGCAAAGTCCAAATATCGATCCTCCTTGAAGCACTAATACGGTACGGCCAAAGGCCTGGCGTGTGTCATGCAGAAGATCGAGCTTTGCTTGGCTCGTGAAATTGGCATCGCTCGCAACATTGGTCGGGTACTGGGTCACATACTCGATTGCTAGTGCGACCTGGGTGATGTAGTCCTCAATGAGAAGCTTCGTGCCCGCATACGCCCTGCTGTATAGACGAGGTGCTGTGATGTTGCCGAGATTTCGGACTAGACCTGATCGTAGCAAGTTCACGAGTGCCAGTATATCCTCATCATCCATGGCCTCCACGATCTGTTCCAGTCGATCGTAGATCAGTCGGTAGTCGTAGTGTTTGGAAGTGACATTCTGTCGCCTAATATGTATCGTTAGCCCCATATATGACATGGTCATCTCTTACTGACCATAGATTATTCTCCTCAAGGTCGTCCAGTGCATATGCTGCGGCCTCCCACTCTTCGAACACCTGAGCCTTCGCAAGCGTGTCGAGCAGGAGCTGTTTCCTGGTTGGTCTTGTCCATCGTTGCCAGAGTTTCTATTCGCTATTAGCAATCGTCATTGCTGGATCGACGTTCGCATTACCCTCTGCCAGAAGAATGCTACGTCCAGGAAACATCCAAAGATGGCCCATAGTCCTGACCACGCTCGGTTGCGTTTGGAGCTCGGCTGGTCAGCGTTACGACCCATTTCCCACAACCCCAAAGGGCCAGGGAAGTGATCTAAAGTCCGCTCGTTGAGCAATGAAAGAAAAGAGGTCGTAATGTAGTGACCAATGGGTACCAGAGGTAGTGGAAAGATTGGCACATGCGTTTTCGGGACCTCGGCGCAATACAGGGGTCACGCCGCAGCTAGCTTCCGGAGAGCCATACTTTGCAAGAATTTAACTAGGATTATATATTATTGGATCTTCAATAGTGCTAGCGTAGGGCACATGGTCTAATGGCTATGATTCCTTCTTAGCAAGCGTAGAAACATGCTCTACTTTGGAGGGGGTTCCCGGTAAGCGTCACAACTGAGCTGGGTGTGACATAAATCCTAATTTGCTACAGGTTCAATTCCGGGTGTGTCCAAATTTTTGCCTCCTGCTGCCTTCTTCTCGGAGATCTAGAGTTTTTTGAAGGCCTTGCAGTTGTGCGGGGAGGTTTGGACTTCTTTTTGGGCATTGCAGAGGGGGTCAACACAGGGGGAACAGAGCAAATACCGTAAAGTTTGCTCAATTCTTGGCATTGGCGGGCAAGCAAAAAGGGACCGCGCGCAAGGCCGATGATACCCCGCTACATGCCGTTGGGATAGCACAACTTTGGAGTGGACCACGCCAACCCCTGGGGCGAGCACTGATGCAGAAATCGAGATATTGCTCTATGATTAACCCACTATAAGGGAACAACTCGGGATGCTGAGAAACACAGGCAAAGTCCGGTTAGGGGGTATAGCAGGCGTGGAGCTGAGCCTACGATGTAGACCTGCTGGTGGCCACGCAGGTCCGCCCTACGGTGAAAACGCCGTACCAGGGTATCGCATTTAATAGCACAAGCTTTCCAAGTGGTGGAATCCTTACTATTCCTGTCTTGGTCGTGAGGTCACATCGTAAGTCATCTACTCCTCGGACTATTTCAATGTTTTGGAAGACGAAAAAATTCCTGTAGGTGAGTAGCTGACAGGAAAGAGAGCAAGGACTGGACGTGATGGGTGCGGGCGACTGAGAAGAGACGTCCGCTTCGGCGACTTGACCAACATCTACGTCCATATGTGCTCATGATGGGCTAGTAGTTAAGGGCGACCGCCAGATGTGTTCACCACAACCCTGGTCGTTTCGGCTCCAGGGTGCTGGTGCTATACCGGACGGTGTGTGCTACATTGTCTATATGGGATGCCTCAAATGTGGTTGGGAAGATTCACACCTCTCCTGCATGATAGAGGTCACGCTTCTCGTAGCAACCTGGTGTATGTGCAGGATACTGTCAAAGGGGCTGGGGGAACTCTAGTCGCGGAATTGCTTTGACACTGGTGAAGAGGACGTAACGCCTCAATACTGGTACGTACGTCACTCTCGAAAAGGGAGTAATAACAAAGGCTGGTGAGGACTTTTGCAAATGGAGTATACGCATTGTCGTAAAAGTTATATAGGACAACTCTGTGGCTGCCAACGCTGGTGCAGTATTCTGCAGCTCCATGGGCTGCCCGGAATTGAGCAGCATCGAATTGTTCTCAACATCCCATGGAAGATTCTCTGTGTACCCGGATGAGAATTGATCAAAGGGCCAGCCTGATCTCAACCACTTCGAAGCTCGTATCATGCCTCATCATCCTCAAGACCGGGATCATCATCGAAGTAATTGTACTAGTCGTCATTGCCCTCCCTGCCACTATCCTCACCCCCATCATGACTCTGTGCCTCTCAATATCCACCATCAGCACCAGCCTCACACCTTTGTCTCCCTATGTGACCTTGCCTCCGTCCTCGCCATCCCTGATCAAGAAAGAGTTGACATTCCTGAATATCGTGGGCAATTGCCCGTCCACTCGCTCCGCTTGTTTCAGCAGTGCCGCAACAGCCTCGTGTCTCCTGTCTCTCGTTCTCACAATAGCTTCGTCGACCTTGCAGTTCGAGCAACGGATTAGGATCTGTGTGTCAAATCGATCACCAATGGCATTGTCGAAAGTAGCCAGCAGGACCTTTCGTGCTCGGGCGACTTGAAAATCGTTGTGAACCTTGAAGTTCTCTGCATATTGACCCTTGTCGGGGAGGAGGAAAGTGACACAGAGTACAGACGACATGTCCAATGCTATCTTGAGAATGCGCAAGAAGAGAGGGTCGTTGTCAAGAACCAGGATCGAGGCAGAGCGGGACTTTTTGCAGTAGGATTTGCAGAGGCGGATGATTTCGTTGACGCGCGGAGACTGCCATTGTCTCTTCGGTGCAATGAAGGATTCCCATCTGAAGCGGCGATTGTACTCTTTCCTTGGGAGAGAGCCAGAACCTTTGGGCCGGGCGCGGTACTGTTGTAGCTCTCTATCCATTTTTGCGATCCTCGGAAGCTCAGGATGTTTAGACAACTGCTGGGCTTTGATGAGTGACTTGAGTGCATCGTCACTCGAGCCCTTGTATATTCCCGCTTGGATCTGCTTCTGAATAGAGGCGTAGGTGTTGTAGTAATTGTCGGACTTCTCTTGAGTCCCTCGGTCAAAGTCTACTGCGACTTTGGTACGCTCGGTCCCTGGAGAGCCGGTCCTGATCGCGCTTTTGGGACGACGGATGACGAAGCAATTGACAGTCTGAACGAGACGGTTGAAGTATTTCCCGATCGGCGATGGAGGCGTTGCCGCAGAGAAACCCGGCACCACAGAGTACAAAGCCAGCATAGTTTCCAAATCGCGGAAAGCCCTTTCGTCACTGAGCGTAAGCAGTTTTAGCACGTCTGACCAGCCGTTGTCGAAAGGTGTGCCACTGAGTCCGATCTTGCCGGCGAAGAAAGAGCGTAGATGCTTGATGGATGCGAATGTCGTACTGTCCATGTCATTCATGGCATGAAAATCGTCGAGGATGATCAATGGGTAGCGGTCGGTCATGGCAGTCTCGGACAAGATGATTTCGGACATGAGACTGACCGTAGGACGCTTCGGCGGCGTCGTGCCTGGCTGGTAGTTGGACATTGCTTGTTTGAAATCTTCGATCATTTGGAACTCTCTTTGGAGGAAGCCATAATTGCAAATGACAATGTCGGTCTTGAGGATAGTGTATGGGTTCGTGGCGGAGTCAGACAAGTCCATGACTGAGACCAGACCCTGTGAATTTAATTAATATTCGACAATGTTGGACGAGTGAGGACGCTCCCTTCTCGAACGAATGCATGGATCTCTCTGTACCAGTGACATACTCCTTCCGGAACCACGATGACGATCGGGGAGATTGGTAACTGCTTGCTCCTTCGATCAAGGATGGTCCTGACTGCGACGATGATGGCTGGTAAGGTCTTCCCGGTGCGCAGATCATCGGCCAAGACGGCAAGCTCGAAGTCGCCTTTCAAAGCTGCTTCGATATTGGCGACCGCGGCCAACTGGTGGTCTCTGGGTCCCTCCTTAAGAATCTTGTGGACATCGGACATGCTCACAGGTGATGCCAGGTGAACGCTTTCCTATTCTTATTAGGACCCGAGTCAATGACGATGGCTGAAAGACGCTTACAATCAGCTTCGAGTATTCCAGCAATCGTACGATCTCCGGCGGAACATCTCCAGCAAGGTCAACGACTCTGTCGATTGTGCTCCTGGTTTCCGAGACCATGGCAGTATCATGCTTTTTAGTAGTGTCGTTTGTGTTTGCGTAAGAACTGGCGATTACAGTGTCCTTTCCAACAATGTCGGACTCGTCTCCTGGGCGATCTTGGGCAGCCATCTGTACAGATACGACACTGTCGGAAGAGGCGGCGCACGACGTGCCTGATACGAACGCTTGGTGCCTTGAGTGCCGATTGCGTGTTATTCGGCAACGTCGCTGAAACTTGCGTGATTCACGCTATGTTACAGCGTCTTCTGTATGAGCTTGATATGCCGTTATGACCGACAGCGTAGCAGATAGCTAGCGAAGAGCTGGACGATTACAGGCTGTATTATGAGCACAGTATGTATAAAATAAGGGGTGTTTTGTGGACTGGAAATGGAAAAGTTGAAACTAGATGTATATGAGAGAATGAGAAGTGTGTGTGTGAGGAAAGGTGAATGAGAGCGGTGTAACTTTCACTCGAACTGCGTGCTCAAATCTTCGGCACTGTCGTAATTGTCGATTAAATAGACAGACGAGTAATGGCATGTGTATGCTCAATCAGATGAACTATCGAAATATGCCGAGAGCGATTAGTGACAATTTTGTACGACCGACACTGCCGAAAGAGCCGTGTAGAAGAAGGAAAGCATGTCAATATCTACAGCAGTGTCGGAAGGGCTATAATGAGAGAATGTACTTGGACCTCTTTCCTTTGTTCCAACCCTATCGACCAACTAGTATACACATTGACACGAACAATGTCAACACTGTTGACTTGGACGAGAGGGCTGGCTCATGTTGTTTGACAGCGATGCTGGCTCCATGGGAACATCATATTGACATAGCATCTACTGGTCTCGCTCGCATTGTCGCATTCCGCAGGTCGTCCCACGGGTTCTGCACTGTTGAACCCGTCGTGTTCGACTCCTATTTGGCGAGTTCGAATCGCCGCAGTCACTGCACTGGTGAGGTTAAGAAGATGTTGTAGCCGAGATCCTGGATCCAGCGAACGTTCTGGACACTATTTTGGAGAGACTGTAGATTGGCTCGATATTCCAGCAATATTGCGTGAGGTAGTCACTCTGAGATCAATCAAGTTGACGCCTCAGGAGCTCATCCTCGCAGTCTCGCTGAGCTGAGCTAGATCGACGGGGGGACAAGGTTGGTGCTGATGGGCGAAGGTCAAATTGGATTCGTCCGGGAAATTCAAGCTTTCGCAATCAGCACGATGTGCGGCGATCATTGACATCTAGCCGTTCTGGGCCACTCGGGTATTCCGGTAGAAGACTTCGTCCATGCGATTCACCAACTCGAATGGCATGAGTGCTGCATTGAAGATGTAGGCTTCCTCAGACTTGGAAGACAAATGCAGTGGCGAATACTCTCCGGAGACGTTCCAGAAGTAGTCAAAGTTGAAGTCTCACCTCTCTCGCCCGGCAGAGATCAAGCACGGATACCGTCAGCTGAAAAAGTTTCTGCATTGAGCAGGTGCTGGAGGCCCATCCGCACCGCCTGGGCAGATCCGACGGACCAATCCTGTGGCTCATGGAAACGAAAAGCGCCTCTGGGCGTATTCCCAAGGTCCCCAAGGCACGAACCGCCCTACACCGGTTTCTGCGTTTCATGTGCTTGATCCGTCGTAGCGCCCATGTCGACCCTTGTTGGCTATTAATGGATTCCCTGCCCGTGAAACCACCACGGCGCACCGCCCGAGACATTCTTCTCTGATCTTGTCGACTTCTGACGTGACGCACTGGACAGGCGTTTCTTCTGCTGGACAAGGCGCAGTCATTCGTTTGGTTATTGTGAAGAGTCGGGTATGATCAGGTAAAGGGCGAAATACTTCCACTCTACCTCTGTCGCGCGACAAGTAATGTAATATGGCTGCAAAGGCGCTGAATATCGCGCCGAGTCAATACTGGTATGATCACCGCCTACGACCATGAGCTAGCCCTAACATCACTTGCAGGGAAGGCAATGATGGAGACTGGTCGACGTTCGCTGTACAAATAGGCAATCCTCCCCAGACTGTTCGAGTACTTCCTGCCAGTTCGGGCTCGTCGATATGGGCCGTCTTACCAGAAGGGTGCAGCGCGCCGGAAGATCCAGCAAATTGCGGCACTGAACGAGGTGTATTATTCGATCCGGCAAACTCGACTACATTTTCAAGAGTGGGAGACAGCTTCTTTGTATTACCATATGAGACCGAAGCGTCGTTGGGCTACTCGGGCAATGCGATTGTGGGATACGACAATGTCGAGCTGGGCTGGCCTGGCGCAGGTGGTCCAGCACTGTCGAGTCAGGTCATTGCAGGATACGCAGACAAGAACAGCATGCTGGGACTGCTGGGTCTGACACCACGACCTGTAAATGTCACATCCTTTATCGACCGGAAACCCAGCCCACTCGGCACTCTGGTCAACAACAACACCGTCCCGAGCTCGTATTGGGCATACACAGCGGGCGCACAATACCGCACACCACGAACACAAGCCAGTCTCACATTCGGCGGCTACGATTCGTTACGAGGCGACCTCTCCCAAGGTCTAGTCGTCCCCATCTCCACCGACACCAACCGCGATCTCGTAGTGGCCATCAATGGGATCAGCATCACCTCCCCCTCCCCCGCCTCCAACGTCTCCGTTTCCGGCCTTCCCATCCTCGCCCTCATCGACTCCGTGGTCCCGGACATCTGGCTCCCCCTCGCCGCCTGCCAAGTCTTTGAAAGAGCCTTTGGCCTCAATTACAACCTCACCAGCGCAAAATACTTCATCAACGACACGCAGCACACCGCCCTCCTCGCGCAAAATAGCAGCGTAACCTTCTCCCTCTCCCCCTCAACCTCCTCCCCCCTTTCCGCCCAACGGCAAATCACCCTCCCTTACGCCTCCTTCGACCTCACCGCCTCCTACCCCGTCGGCGGACTTGGCCCCAACGAAACGTCGCGCTACTTCCCCCTCCAACGCGCCGCCAACTCGACGCAATTCACCCTCGGCCGCACCTTCTTCCAAGAAACCTACGTCTCAGTAGACTACCCCCGCAACGAATTCCGCCTCACCCAAGCCCTTTTCCCCAGCGACCCCTCCACCTCCTCCCTCATCACCATCTTCCCCCCCGGCGGCGGACCCAAACCCACCCTCCCCCTCGGCGCCATCATCGGCATCGCAATAGGCGGCGCCCTCCTCCTCTTCGCCCTCCTCGGCTTCCTCTTCTGGCGCTGGCGCAAAAAGCGCTCGGAATCCAACGAGCGGAAAATGGAGGAGAAGCTGAACCACGCGGACGAGGAGCTGCGCAGGCAAAACGCCGAGGAGATGGAGAAACTCAAGCCCGAGCTGGACGCGACTACGACTGCGATTGGGCGGGAGAGGGGGAGGTGGGAGCTGGATGCCGTGGATGAGGCGAAGACGCCGTGGGGGGGCAGCGAGAGGGGGGACGGGGATGAGAAGTTCAAGTTCGCTAGTCCGGGGGGGTATGGTTCTGTGAGGGAGGGGGAGAGGAGACATGAGGTCCCGGATAATATGCTGAATGAGGCGCAGGGGAATGATGGGGCCGTGGAGATGAAGGGCGAGGGGGTGATAAGGGAACTTGATGGGGTGGAGAGGGTGGAGATGGAGGGGGATAGGGATTGGAAGAGGGGCGCGGTGGAGCTGCCTACTGAGCGGTATGATTAGTCGCGTATCGATGGACGAAAGTGGAGTTATCTTGTTTAACGGATGCGCCAGGGATGGACGAGTGATAAGGAATAGGGTGAGAAACATTCATCGCGATATCAAGGTGCACAGCACAGGACATAGGGATCACATGGTTTAGCTAGAAGCTTGTTTGATAGGATAATCGACATGAGATGATGATATGGAAATTTTCCATTTCTTCTCGACTTGCTGTGACAATTGGTGGATCTTGCCTGATCAGCAAAGGCTTTGATCGCAAACATGTTGTTGTGAAAGAGAACCACAATTGCTGCCGCTGATAAAGAAACTCGATCGACTCCCTAGCCTGCGCCGGATGCATAGAGCGAGAATTTTGTCGTCGTCAATTTTCGGTGCGTCTTTTGATAAAATGCAAATTGGAGATGATACAACCAATGCTCCGTACTAAGCACGAAGTCTGGGATAGAGAGATGCTAATCAGCGCAAGTTGTATTCCTTATGCACCCCATTCCGAGTCATCAGGATGGTTGCCGGCATCAATGCCGGAGTCCAAACTAGCAAACCCATTGGTGACTTTTGGTCCAGCAGGCTGCTTGACCTGCTTGGGTGGTGGCGGTGGTGCGGCCTCAGCGACAGGCTTGACATCACCTGGTACGTCGCTGTTGGTGCGGTTGTGGCCCTTCTTCGCCTTCTTGGTGCCAACAGTAGCCCAGCCAGATTGGTCCTCACTGGCCCTAGTGGCAGCGACAATGGCATCTTGCTCAGACATGCCGTTACCGAGGCTGGAACTTCCATTTGCTCCATTGACAGGACGAGTGGGGACAACGCTGGCCTGGGCATTCCCGACTGCAGGCTGCTCTGCACGACTGACGCTATCGTGAATAGGCTGGACTGGTGGTGCGCCTTCGTTCTTCTGGCTGCTTGTCCATGCGCTGCTCGCGGGGGCTTTGGCTTGTTGGAGACCATTCTTGGCTGGCTCGCCCCTTGCCTCGCGGGCAGTACGGCGCTGAGCCTCGAGCTTGGCCTGCCGCTCCCTTTCCTGCTCTTCGATGAGAGCCTTGCGGTCCTCGTTCTTCTTCTTGTTCTGGCGCTGCTTCTTAGTCTCGGCGGCCTGAAATTCCTTCTGTGGGCGTGGTGCGCGCTGAGGAGCAGGGTTGGTAGGGTTGGTCAGACGAAGAACAGAAGGACCAGCTGCGGCTGGTTCCAGCATGTCCGAGACGTCACCTGCTTGAAGCGAAGGTGAGATGGCCGGAGACATGTCATCGTCAGCCTCAGCTCCGTTGGAGGAAGCGGCCGAAGAAAAATTCTGGTTGCTTTCGAGGGCGGAAGTCTTGACAGTCTTGGTCCGTGAAGCATCCTTAGAGGGAACACTTAGATTTGTGCCCTTCCTGACGTTCGCCATCTGTTGTGCCCATGCCTTGTCTGCCCCATCGTCCTGGGCTGGCTCGAAAACCTGAACAGCTACTTGAGGGGCAGCTTGTGCTTGTGCCTTGCCCTTTCCTCCCTTTCTCTTCTTTGCGTTTTCGGTTGCTGAAGACTCTGCCTGCTCCCTCGAAGAGACAACAGGCGCCTCGCTCTCGGAAGCACTGGTAATGTCCGCTTTCCGTTTGGCCTTTGGCTCCTTCTTGGCTGCCTTTGGTTGTGGTTGTGAGCCTTCTGAACCTGTCCCGGATCTGCCTCTTGCTTGTGTGGGTTTGCGGTCAGATGCAGTATAATAGTATGAAGCGGCTCCAGCGAGTCCAAGGGCAACTGCCCATGAGATGTAGGGATTCATGATGGATGAAGTGCGTTGTGATTTGGGCGAGGCGCTTTCATCTATCAAGTCCAAGGACAAGAGTGTAGATAAGCCACAGCGTGATTGAGGGTTACAATTGTGGTACGGTCCTCATGCAAGGGTGCTCGTATCAAGGTGGTGGAGCTCCGTAGAGGGGACAGCTAGACCATTTGCCGTCTACACAGCCATGATTGTTGCCCTCGAAAGGAACAGCATCAATTGAAGTGCATTGACTAGATCCAAAGCATTGAGATTCTCAAAATTGTCGCAATAATGCTCATGCAGGTGGCCGTTGAATTTGAGAAATGGACTGAAGGGGGAAAGGTGTCAAGTGCACGACGACGCAATGGACATTCCCCGGCAGCGAGATGCCGCGCAATGATTGGAGAAGGAACTCTTCTGGAAAGCTCGGATCACCACTCACCCTTTAGGCGTACGAGTTTCCCTACCTCCTTCGCTTCGTTCATATACTTGTCCAAGCGCCAATCAAAATTCTAACGAGTCAGAAGAACAGCTCGCAGTCTCTTGGCCCTTGCTCGACACACGCCTACACCATGTGGAGGAGATTGTGAACATCCAATATCGCGAGGCACGTGCTCCAAAGACCAAGCTCCTTATCGATGTCAGAGACCCGAAGACATTGTCACGGTAGATTCGACCCTGTCGGGCTCGCATGTAAAGCTTAGTTGTTGCGCAACGAGGGCTTGCATTCGTGGTAACGTCAAGTCATGAAGAGAATACAAAAAGGTCAAGGAGAAATACATGTGTACTCTCAAAAAGAAACAGAAAGCTCATAAAATCCATCTTGACAAAACTACTACAAGAAACGAAGATCTCCGTCCATGCCTGATGGTAGAGTTTGGCTGACCATCAACATGTCTATGCCGCCATGGATCTTGCAGCATGTCTTTGGTGCATGGCGAGGTGACGTCTCATCTTTTGACCCCGGGTAGCACGCTTGCTCTTGCCGGCATAGTCGTCGCTGACTTGGATCTTGCCATCACGGCAGACAGTACCATCAGCAGTGCGCGACCATGATTCGACCTTGCCAAAGTTGCAGAGAGCAAATTCACGTTCGCTGCCACAGACAATAGCACCGTCAACGGCGCATGACTGGTTGACACCTACTCCGCTTGATGGGGCTGTGACGGGCGTGGCACCAGCAGCATTCTCTGGTGCAGACTGTTGAGGTGCGGGGGCGGGCGCTGCTTGCTGAGTATCGGATGAACCTTGAGTCGATCCGCCTGTGAAGCCCCTTTGGGTTCCAAGGTCGATTCCATCGCCGCTATCGGTAGGTGGAGCCGCGGAAGGTGTAGGGATAGCAGCGCTTGGAACGGGAGCTGGCTGCTCCTTGGGTGGAGCAGGGGCAGGAGCGGGGGCAGGAGCCGGAGCTGGCTGCTCCTTGGGTGGAGCAGGGGCAGGAGCGGGGGCAGGAGCCGGAGCAGGGGCTGGCGATGGCGCTGGCTTCGGTGTGTAGCCACTGGGTGGCTTCGACCCACCACTGCATCCAGAACCTTCAGCGTCGTTGAAGCCATATTGTTCACCACTGGTCTGGACGTATTTGCCGGCGTTGGGAATGTTTAGGTTCTTCCCCTTGAGTGGTGACTTGCAGTCGGATGTTGCCAAGTTGGGAATGAAGAGGTCGGGAAGCTCGTTGAATGCGGAATCATCGTTTGCGCCACCAGTGACTGTGATCGGTGCGCAGTTCATGTAGACCTCGACGTTGAGACTGAGACGTGGAATCCAGGTCCATGCAAGGACGGCATCACCATTTTGAACCTCAGCTGGCATCTCCCAGGGAAGAGGCGCAGCCCAGTTGTTGCCCTCGGATGCCATTGGGCAACCACCTTCCCAGGTCTTGATGACCTTGAAGACACTATCCTTGGTAGGATCCTCGTCGCGAGTTACACTGAGCTGACAGGATCCTCCACCGTGAGTGACATAGTTGTCCCATTCCAAGTTGTAGGTCTGTCCGACAGCGACTGGGTTGGATCCTTGACTCTTGAGAGGTTGACCATTCACCTTCTTGCAAGGATAGTCAGAACCATCAGCAAGAAGAGGACTGCGTTTGTAGTCCGGGTTTTGAAACGCGAATGGCGTTGGCTTTGTCAGTATCAGATGCGCCGAGGCTACGCTACTGAGAGCAGCTGCCAAAAGCACGGAAGAAGTGGTGAAAGAATGCATGTTGATCAGGCCAGACCGGTTCCTTGCGTAATTTTGAAAAGATCGAGCAGAATGGTATCTGAAGGAGTGACTGTCGCGATAAAAGGAGTGACGATTCTGGTCCAGACCAGAGTAGATAGTGACCAGCACAAAGCAACGAGTAAGGAGTGGATGGGAAGCAAAGAAATGGCGGACAATTACCTTTTGTATAGATTTTGGGCGATGGCGAGGCTAGCATGCAACCTGACTCTGCATCCCAAGAGCTAGATGTGGATGATCAGCATTGGCATTCATGGTTAGCCGAGTCGTCTTGTGCTAGCGGGCCACTGCAATTTGCCAGTCCTGTGTCAGGATTTGCGAGCTGGAGCCGGACCTGAGCAAACCTCTCCAGGCCGGCTGAGGATCTGAGCACTGTTGGTCTAAGGTCATATGGACAAATTGCAACGCGTGCATGCCAGTCCGATCAAGTGTCGATGATCCAGATTTCAGCATCGTATGAGGACTGAACCGTGGCAGGAGAAGTGGCGGTGCAGGAAGGTGTGCGCCTCAGAATACGGGGAGAGCGAGAGCCGTTAATTAGCGGAGGCACGTGATCAGAGATGGTACCGATACTACTAGAAGGGAAAAGCTGCTCGGGGACACCGCTCCATCTCCTCTCGATGTCGTTGCAGGTAATGTGTGTGTGCTCCATGTAAAGAAATGAAGTGGGGATGGGAGACAGGGAAATCACTGGCGCTTGACATGGGATATTGGCCTTTCGCTTTGCATACGATCCAGGTCATCGTAATATTCCTCGTAATATCTCACAACTTTTCAAGGATGATCTTTGACCCGGCGTTTGGTTTCCCTCCTTTCCCTTCGACCGCCTTCTCGATCACTTTCTTACTCTTCTTCAACACTTTGAGCAAATCTGCTTTTTCCTTCCCTAGCTCATCTCCCTCCACTAGTGCCACAACGACAAAACTGCTCGGACCCGTCGCCCATGCCTCTAATTCTCCCTTGATGATAGTGTATAGCTCCTTTGCGAAACCAAGTGGTTGTTCGGGCTTTACCACAGTCTTGGTTTCAGCATCAAACTTGCCTCCTTGACACAAATTCCGCAGCATCTTTCCAGCAGCGGGTAGATGGCTGATGTGCCCCTCTTGTGCTGGATCGCCGGCGCATACGGCAGCAATAGCTGCACAAGCCTTTTGCTTCTCCTCATCGTGGCCGGTCGAGCTGAGAAGTAGCTCCGCGACAGCTTGACAACCTGGGATGGACTGACAGAGAACCTCCGCACGGCGGTCGATGAGGGCAAGTAGAGGTGCGGCAAGGTATGCGGCCAGTTCAGCTCGTCGAACATCAGATGCCTTTTTCGAAGTTGTGGCGCGAATAGCATGGGTCTCTGCCAGCAGAGCAGCAGTTTCGGTTGGGATGAGCCACTTGGCATCTCCTGCTAGAGGGAAGAGCAGCAGCAGTCTGCCAGTGCGGTGAGTAAGGATAGTGATAAGTCGCTCATCTCTCTCATTCAGATCAGTGATGGTCTCGAAGAGCAGCTCGGAGAAGACGGCTTTGCCGCTCGTGCGGGTATCATCGGTGACTTCTAATGCGGCGAGGAGGACCTGATAAGCATATGCATCGAGTGCCATCAACTCCACGGTATCCTTGTAAACCCTCAGAATTTGCTTCCTGTCCTTCGCGGTACCATATGCAAGCGCGAGACATACGACCTTGCTCCCATTCTTGGTGAAAGCAAGGTTTTTGAGAAGATCTCCACCACCAGATGCTTCGTCGAGATCGGATTTGAGGTTCTCCAGGAATTCGTTGGCCTCTTCAGATCCCGGCGATGTGTTGATGTAGTATTGGTGCATGGCGTCATGCAGCATTGTGAAGCCAGTCATCTTCTTTTGTACCAGCTGGTTGATCAACTGGTACAAATTCTGCATGATCGGCTTGCGCTTCTCTGGGGAGGCAGTCAAAATCACCGAAAGCTCTGCTGTCGGCTTCTCCTTCTTCTTCAATGCATTGTCCTTGATCTTGTTTTCGATTGCAAATTCAGCACCGTACCATTCTCTCAGCATGATAGCCTTCTGTTCCGAGCTCGCTACTTGCCGATATATGTCGTCCACAATCCAGGCTGCCTCAGGATGATTGATCAGTCTTCGAATGTGTCCGTAGAATTCGGGTATGACCAGATTCTTGACCTCCTGGTCGCCTTCCATGACAATCTTGGCCACCATGAACTTGCCGTACTTGCTCTCAGCCAGCGCTCTCATGTCGGCCTGCAGTTCTCTCGTGATGTTCAGTCGCTGCTCCTTGTTGGCATATTTGAGGGCGCATTGGATGACTCGGACACTGTCGTGCTTGAAGACGAAATCCCGTACACGACCATTGATGATCACGTATAGCTCCTCTACCAGCTTCTTCCGCTCCTCGAGAGGCACATGAGACTTCCGTCGTAGTCGCTCCCATATCTTCTTCGACCGAGCGATGAGATCGGCATTTGGCTTGTTGGCTTTGCGCTCCTTCGCAAGGGCTCGTTGTTTCGCATGGGCTTCCGCTGAAGTCGTCTCGACTGGCACAGATCAGTCATAGGACACCTGACGTGAAGACTGTCATACCCTTGAACTTCTTGTCCTCTCCCTCAGATTTCGAACCTTTTGAGAAGGCCCCTTTGTCGCCCGCACTTGACTTAGTTCCTACCAGATTCCTGGCTCCTGTGTCATCCAAACCATTCTCCTCCGAGGAGAACTCCGCCAGATCATGCTCGTCGCTAGAAGCTGCAGATTCCTCTTTCTTCGTCGATGATATTGTCTTGAGCTTCTTGTTCTGCTTGTCACCGGTGACTGTCTTACCGTCTGCTCTTCTCTTGACTCCGGCCATCGTTGACAGTGCAGATTGGTTTAAAACCTCTGGAGCCGAACCTGCGTCAATAGCCAGCACTCTATGGCAGACTTTCCTCTACCAAAATTTTTGGCGGTGAGAAATTCTGCCGCAATCACGTGATCGGCCCCACTTCGGCTGTCAACAGACTTCAGCTCCTGTCAGCGTCAGTCGATAGGGACTGACAGTCCTGTGTCATGATCGTTGTTGTAGTAGGTTATGAACTGTGTTTTCCATATCTCATACATGATGTTCTGCATGTGTTAGACATTCAGCTGCGTTTGTGATCCATGTGTATGACTACCATGTGAGGCACTTGTCAGCAATTGCTTGTGATATCAGCGTACGATACCAGATGAGTCCGATCTTCACTAGTCAGCTACTATCATCTACTTGATTCTGCTTGCTATCAAAGTGATGTCCAGACAATAGCCGGGACGTCTCCATCTTCACCCGAATCAATCAAACCAGCTCCTGGCACACTTCGTGAGCATTTGACATGCTGGTATGGTCCCGTTTGGCGTCTCCCACCTCGCCTAGCTCCTCGTCGTCGATATGTGACGACTCAACAGATTCCCGACTAGGCTATGCCACCCGTTCGAACGTCATCCCATTGGTCAGTGAAGCTGGAAACGAATAGCCTGCACGTGAGGTATCCTGATCCGTCAAATTTGAAGCAGAGTACGGCATGTACGACGTGTCAGGCAGCCATTGTTGAGACTGCCACGTGATTTTCGCCCACAAAACACGAAATCATTTCGCGTCCTTCTCACTCTCGATCAACCACCACCACTACCACTGTTCGTCACCCTGCTACTGCTACTGCTGCTAGAACTACTAATCAGCACACGTGTCACACAGCAAAGCTAACGACCAATAGATCAAAGACCGCCGCAGCCACGATGGCGGCGGGATCCCCGTCGCGAAGTGGGGCGGGTGGCCCATCATGGAGCAATGCTCCAATCGAAGCATGCTCCTCCGCCCCTAGGTCGACGAATAGTACTGACTGTACCAACAGATACTGTGGGCGATTGCCCTCGAGATCGAGAACGAAGAAGACTTGCGCTCCTTCGCCTCAGCGCACCCCAGGTTCTGGGTTTCTATGAACCGAGAGGAGCTTAGCTTCTGGCGCATGCGTTTCGAAGCGCTCTTCGACAAGATCGACCCTTTCGGAAACAATGACCCTTTTTTCATCAATCAATCTCTCCGACGTACCTACCAGCAGCGAACCAAAGTGCTCAATCAGCACACGGACTTTGGGAGTTACAGAGGATTACACCTGCAGACCAAGGAAGAAGTCCTTACTGTGCTCAAAGATCTCATCATCGGTAATTATATTCCCACTATCAAGAGATATTTGGAAGCAAAGCTGATTGTGCTCACAGAATCAAATTTCACCAACGGATACAGCAAAAACATGCAAGCATTGACAGATTACACAAAACGCGAGAACATTTTGCGCACCATTTTCCACCGCACATCACCAAGTTCGAAGCGATACTTCACCATCGTCGTGGTCCTCTTCCATCTGTCGACCTTTCAACGCTCTTACATACCCAGTCATTTGTACACGGCCGAATACCGTACGCGATACGACAATACCGTCTTCCAATTCAAGACTTCCCAATTGGCGGTATACGCATGCAGCGATGATCAGACCCTCACACTCAGGAACGGCGACGTCAACTTCATCTACCTGGCCCACATGACCAACTTCTTCAAAGACCACATTGGTCGCGCTTCAAACGGCACACTCTATGAATCATATCGCAATCTTGACCAGTTGGAGAAACCTCGAGGCTGGCAGCACTCGCTGCAGCGAGGCACCCGCGCACTCGGTAGACACTGGAAAGGCACATTAGGTATGTCTCACGATTAAGATTGTGGTATGATGGTCGGTTTATGCTAACATGAGTAGCCTATGTCCTGCCAGCAGAGCTATCCACGCTGCGTATGGATGAGGTTTTGAGACTCAATCAGGGCGTCTACGACAGGTTCACTGGGGATGACAACCAGCAGGAGTTCATGGTATCTTTCACCGCTCGAATGGCATTATTGAAACTCACTGTGTTCAGGACTACCACTTCAAGACCATCACGAACGATAACGATATCTTCTGGCCAGACATGTTCGATGGGATCCAGGGTCTATACATCGTCGGATTCGACACTGCCGACACTCATGGCATAGACGCCCCAATCCACCTCCTCTGCACCGGTCCTAGATCGGACGGGCCTGCGTAAGGATATCACCAAGTATAATAGGAATATACTGATCAGTCCAGGTTTGAGGCGAGAGGCTGGATCCAGAGTCTACCTGCCCAGTCGAATATTGAAGGATGGCAGAGACTCGCCATGGTCTCATTCAAGCGTGATGATAATGGGGCTGCAGATCTTAGCAAGATTTGGGCGTACGAAGCAATCGTGCTGCCCGGAGAGCAGGTCATGATGGGCAGATGGTGGGACCCCAGTACGGGGACGAATGATGGTGTAAGCATAAATCCCATACACGTCGACAGCTTACTGATCAGCGACTCAGCAATATTCGGGCCCATTTCTGTGGTGGAATACTGACGCAGCGCACCCGCTGGGGGCTGCCACCCTGACCACCACGGCAGGGGCGTGAGAGGATGGTCCCAGCACAAGCGCTGGGACATCCAGCGCAGCGAGCCTGGTGGTCAGGCAAGGCACGAGCAGTGCCAGAGGCAGTGTACAATAGCAAAGGAGTAGTCCGTGTAGTATAGCAAAGCTCGATGAGCAAATGAGAATCGCCCCTGAGCAACAGCATAAGCATAAGACCACGAATCTACCTCGGGAAACGCATGGAGAGGGCTGCTAGCCAAGTATACAAATGCATCAAAATGTCCGGCAGGGGCTTTCGGAGTCCGGAGGTGGGATCAAAAAAGGGACAGGGTCGCCGGTGTTGAGATCTCCCATCGGCAGTTGGGGTTTTCACACTTTCGCTCGAGACAGATGGCGGGGCAGTCTAGTGTCCATTCACCGCTACGGCGAGTTCTCCAGCCAACTGCAAGCAAAGGTGGGAGCAGATGTGCGTTCCAAAGGGTCAAAGCTCCCCGGGCCATGATCCCATTTTTAATTCTCCGACCTCAAGGCAAAGATCTGTTTCTCTTTCTTACTCACATTCCCTCTTCTCTCAACACAAACCACCTTTCCATATCGCCTCAACTACTTCTTGAAACCCATCTACCCTCACCTACACCTCACGTCACACAATCACAACCATGTCTGCCCCAGCAAACAAGTTCAAGGTCGCCGACATCAGTCTGGCGGCCTTTGGTCGTCGTGAGATCGAGTTGGCAGAGCACGAGATGCCCGGTCTCGTTGCTACCAGGGAGAAGTACGCTGCTGAGCAGCCTCTCGCTGGTGCTCGTATCGCCGGTTGCTTGCACATGAGTACGTTTTGACATCCCTTGCTTGGGACGGAAACATTTTCTGACCACCCCGCAGCTATTCAGACTGCTGTCCTCATTGAGACTCTCAAGGCCCTCGGTGCCGAGCTTACCTGGACTTCTTGCAACATTTTCTCCACCCAGGACCACGCCGCAGCTGCCATTGCCGCTGGCGGAACTCCTGTGTAAGTTGAAGGCATCATGAGCTAGGAAATACCCCGCTGACAACCCTGCAGCTTCGCCTGGAAGGGTGAGACTGAGGAGGAGTACCAGTGGTGCTTGGAGCAGCAATTGACTGCTTTCCCCTCTGGCAAGTCCCTCAACTTGATCCTCGACGATGGTGGAGACCTTACTGCTCTCGTCCACTCCAAGTACCCAGACATGCTCAAGGACTGCTACGGTGTGTCCGAGGAGACCACCACTGGTGTCCACCACTTGTACCGCATGCTCAAGAACGTTGGCAAAGACCACGGTCTTCTCGTACCCGCCATCAACGTCAACGACTCCGTCACAAAGTCAAAGTTCGACAACCTTTACGGCTGCCGCGAGTCGCTCGTCGACGGTATCAAGCGTGCCACCGATGTCATGGTTGCTGGCAAGACCGCCGTTGTTGCTGGTTTCGGTGATGTAGGAAAGGGCTGCGCCGACGCCCTCCGATCCATGGGTGCTCGCGTCATCGTCACCGAGATTGATCCCATCAACGCCCTCCAGGCCGCCGTCTCCGGCTACCAGGTCGACACCATGGACGCCGTTGCCTCCATTGGTCAGATTTTCGTCACCACAACTGGCTGCCGTGACATCCTCGTCGGCAAGCACTTCGAGGCCATGCCCGAAGACGCCATCGTCTGCAACATCGGCCACTTCGATATCGAGATCGACGTTGCCTGGCTCAAGGCCAACGCCAAGAGCGTCAGCAACATCAAGCCCCAGGTCGACCGCTTCACCATGCCTTCTGGCCGCCACATCATCCTCCTCGCTGAGGGCCGTCTCGTCAATCTTGGCTGCGCCACTGGCCACTCCTCCTTCGTCATGTCCTGCTCCTTCACCAACCAGGTCCTCGCGCAGATCATGTTGTACAAAGCCGGCGACGCCGAGTTCGCCAAGAAGTACATCGAGTTCGCCCGCGCGCAAGGCGAGGCCACCGGCGAGAGCAAGCCCCTCGCCAAGAAGCTCGACGTCGGCGTCTACACGCTCCCCAAGATCCTCGACGAGCAGGTCGCCTTCCTCCACCTGTCGCACGTCAACGCCAAGCTCACCAAGCTCTCCAGCGTCCAAAGCGAGTACCTCGGTCTGCCCGTCGAGGGTCCCTACAAGAGCGACCACTACAGGTACTAGATGTCTCGCACGTCTCCCGTGCTTGTGGGGGTATGGCATGGTTTCAACACTAGAAGAAAAAAGTCGCGGCTTTGCGTTTGTCCGCATGATTCATATACCACGGTAGAGAAAAAACGTCGGACGGGGGCCAGTGTCCGCCGGGATTAGGTGTGGAATTCGACTTTTTTGGGATTTGCATTTGTGTTTTCTGGTGGAAAGCGATACCCACGCTGTGGCTTCGGAAGACAAAAGCCAGAGCGATATATTCAACATGGGAACATGATTCAACATAATGATATCACGAGGAAACGGGTCACGAGATGTGGCTGGGGAGAAAAGTGTCGCTGTCTCTGCTATGAGATGGCGATGGGTGGTGGTTGTTACAAAGCTCCTTCAACTGTGAGCTGGCGTGTGGATCTTCTTGACGTGAGTGTCGAGGGGAAAGCATGGCCTTGGTAGAGAATGAAGACGATATATCATAACTGTGTCTTGTCCGTGGAGTGCCACTGTCGCCGTCTATACTGTGTCCGAGCGACAACAAGTCCCATATGCGGGTGTACATCTTAGTCTTGCATTTGTACATATGCTATATGCTGTACCTCTTCAACTACTCCGTCTCTTCTGACTTCCCAATCAGCACTGCCTGCTCCACGATATCCATCCCCTTTCCAGGCATATCCTACACAGAACTCTAGAAGCCCTCGGTCCGCTTCTTCTTCTTCCTAGGCGGCGGTCCCATTCCGCCCTGCGCCTGACTGGACAGCCACTGCGACGACTGCACCTGTGACGACCCCATCCCGATCCCCAACCCTTGTTCCTGCGGCCCCCTCTCCCGCGAATTCCCCCTCCCCCTTCCGGCGGAAGGACTCCTTGTCAATGCAGGGCTGAGGAGTTGACTAGGGGAGGCACGCGGCGGGCTGGATCGAATGGCTAGTTGACTCGACGCTTGCTCGACACTTCCCAAGCCTGCGTGGGCCTGAAGCCCCTGTGCCTGAGCAGTGCTGAACCCAGCCTGCCCTTCCCGCCTCCCCTGCCCCGGCCGATGGAAGATCTGACTCGATCCCAGCACAGGCGGGAACATGGCACGAGTATCCTGGCTGAGAGCCACCATCGGCGCGGCACCGGACTGGGTGAGTTGACTCTGCAATCTCTCTTCTTCTCTCCGTCGCCGCTGCTCGAGTCGCTGTCGTTTTCGGAGGAGTTTCTCGCGTTGTTTGGTGGTTAGGTTGGCGGTCTCTTCTTGTTCGGTCATTTCTGCTGCGATGCGGGAGCGAGTCGCGAGCCAGTCGTAGTCTGATGGAGAGATGGAGGGGTTCCAGTGTTGGAGAATCCGGGCAGTGGCTGATGTGGAGGTGGAGAGTGGTTTGATGGGAGTTGTGGTGGTTGTGTACCGGCTGAGGCGGGAGAGAGCTGCTTCACTGGCTGGGTCTGGAAGCTTGGGCTTCGCAGGGGCAGCGGATTGATCGGGAAAAGATTGAGAGGAATACAGCGGAGGAAGGGGCGGAGACGACGGAGTGGCGGCCACGGCAGGTACTGGAAGATTGGGTTGTATCTTGTGATTGGCCAGGACCAGAGTAGTGGCGATGCGGCGGGCGAGCTGTTCGCGTGCGAGACGTACACGTCCAGGAACTTCGGCGCTGAGAGGGGAAAGCCACCGTGAGATAATGTTGTGGTAGATCTCTTTGATGTCCACCATCGTTGTGATCATATCGGTATTCGGTAAGTCTAGAGTTCCAATACTGGACAGCGAGAGTGCCGCTCTCTGATCAAGATGATACTCGTATTGGCTTACAAGGTCGCTGAAGGCATCAGCCACTTGGTCGAGGTCGCCGACGCTCATCTCAGTCTCCAAATAGGAAGCTCTACAATCTAGTCAGATATTTTGACGTGGCGACAAGTTTAGGTCAAGCACTTACAGGTGTTGTTTTGGAGCGCTTGTAGAGCTGGT
Source organism: Elsinoe fawcettii (assembly GCA_007556565.1). Classification (NCBI taxonomy): domain Eukaryota; kingdom Fungi; phylum Ascomycota; class Dothideomycetes; order Myriangiales; family Elsinoaceae; genus Elsinoe; species Elsinoe fawcettii. The sequence continues at coordinate 1,332,817 of SWCR01000010.1, read as the reverse complement.
AGATCGCAGACCATCCTTGACCCTCGTGATCACAGCCATAGCATCAGCCGTGGCAGCCGTTCTTGGTTCAGCAAGCTGATTGTAGATCCTTTCATAGTTGACGACGTCCTGCTTAACGGCTTTGATGGGGGGCAGCGCCCGAGTCTGCGTTACGATCCGCCTTCGTGGTCGATCTTGATCCTCATCATCATCTACGATAAATGAGGAATGACCCACCTCGTTTCCAGTGACTTTGATCTTGCTTCTCCAAGTAAGGGGTTGTGGAGGATCCGTCTTACTGGTTTCGGGCCAGGTCGCGATCAATTGCTGAGCGATAGTCATGTCCTTGGATAGACATGTTAATACAGAAAAGCGGACCCCTCTTTCCCTGTACCCTCTGGCAAAACCAGTTTGCCTTAAATCTTCTTCGCCATTCCAATGTGCAGCCTGCACGGATGTGCTGAGGCGACTGTAAGTCATTAGTGGCGGCAGGTCGTCCACCATACCTGCATCGGAACTGATACTTTGAGCACCATCCGAAATAGAGACCGCAGCAAAGAAGTGTCGAGTGACCACTGGGTTCAGAGACGACACCAAATGTACTGCACAATTCGGGTCGTCCCTAGGAATCATCATGCGCAGCGACTGGTCCTCGTGATCCCGGAAATGTCGGACTTTTTGGAGGATACGCAAGCCTGAGCTGCGCATCTCATATTTCTGAACGTCAAGCTGATTCACAGAAACATAATAGATGTAGACGCTCGTAAGAAAGAAGACCCTCTCGGAACGCTGTGGGTCTCTCTGCACGTCTAACAACCACGTCCGAGCACGTCTTGCTGATGATTCGAGAGATGTCATTGCCGACGCTCCCGACGGTACGTCCACGAGCTGTATTGTTGTTCGGCTGCAAGTCAGGACCGTGTTCGTGTCGCGGACCCAGAGTACTCTGCCCCAACCATCATGCAACGCCTTCAGCTCTTCAGTCTGGTCATCTTGTTGCAGGTCTCTCGCGATCCCCGCAGCGAGCTCCTTCGGTTCGTTGAGGACGTTAGTCTCACGTACGGATTCCGCCTCCCATACCTGCCATCTACCTTCTACATTGATGGTGGCGAAATGGCTTGCAAACCAAGGATTGATGGACAAGTTCGAATGCATCGGGTCTCCAATAAATCCTGAGGGAATGACACCGAGAACAGTGAGTTTCAATCGGCTTGGATCCTCAACGGAGCCAGTACTCGCCACGTGTTTGGCAAATTGTGCCTTCAGCAGAAACGTTGCTTGATGTGTCCTGACGGCAAATATTCCTTTCTTGTCGTCTTTGTCATCGTGAAAACAGATTTGCTGGATTTGAGAAGGAGACTGCCAATAGCCGTGTTCACCAGCAATGACCGGAACTACAACGTAGACGTTCCGATTGTCGTCCCAGCCCTGTCTCTGATCATGCACTCTCATGACACATAATTTTGTCCGAGCACTGTCGGCGGGAAAGACAGCGACTGACACAGATCTTCCTCGCGATCTGTCGTAGACCTCTCCAAAGACCAGAAGATCGCCACGTATCGGATCATCTTGATCAAGGGCTTTGGCAATATCTCGAGAGATGCGATTATGTGATGGTATATGAGGAGTGATAGAGACAAGATCTGGGTCCCGGTCTTTACTGGCTCTATCGCTATCATTTGATCCAGTAGTCGCTTCGTTTGCCGATCCTTGTACAATGGTTTGCGGCTGACCTACAGCTTGTGCATGCGAGTGATGCAAGGATCGTTTCCATGTCCAGCTTCCAGATTCGGGCGCATATTCCGGCTCTCCCAGGTGACCATATCCCAGGCCATCATCATATATGTCAGTCATTTGGAGGTACTATAAGATTCCGAATCGCTTTCATTGACTGGATATGATGATGCATGACCGAGACTTATATATGTGATAGGAAATGAGTAGTTCAGTCGTCTGTCGATGTGATTCACCTTAGCAATCCAGCAACTGACTCGGAAAATGTCGAATGTGTGTCTGCAAAATGTAATATGTGAAGTCCTCGACAATCAATCTCTATCAAAATCTTGGCGTTGCCGGCGCGGCTGACCGAGCCGCCGATTGTTTACTTTTTCCCCAAAACAGTAATTCCGACACTTCTTCCTCGTCACAACTTCGACCTCAATTCTATCGCGAGCGCAAACTTGTAATAATTTGACACACCATTACACGCTCACTGTTCAGATCGCATCTTGAGCATCCATCCGCAATGGCGACAACAATGACACCTATGCGCCATGATACCCCTTTCTCCCTGTCCACCTCCACCACGACCCGGCCATACCTCCCAGAGACAAACATAGCCGACACGCTCCCTAGCATCGACTTTAACTTCGCCGACTTGCGCGAGCGCATGGCTCTTTTCACTGCCAAATTCGATGATTTCATCGAGCGCGGACGCAAACGCGTCCTCGAAGAGCGTAATGCATTCCGCCTGAACGTGGCCGAGCTCCAAGGTACTTCTCCCTCTCTTCACCCACATGCGCACGCTATTGACACATCCAGAATCCCAAAGATCCCACAAAAACAACCTCTCCAGTCTGCAGCACTCCTCAGCCAATCACGCCGATACCCTGGAAAAAGAAGCAGAAGAGCGCGCCGAGCTCCAAGCTTCTATTGATGAACTAGCGCAGGAGAAAGAAGCCGCAACTACACACCGTGATAGTCTGATGGTGCAGATCAAGGAACTGCAAGATACGATCCGCGTCAGGCGTGAGGCGCAGAGTCAGTCCAAGCGTGCGCTCGAGACACAGGCGAGGTTGAATGGGCCGGAGATGAGGTTTTGGGAGCAGATCCTTGGGTTGCGCATGGAGGGCGCAGGAGGGGAAAGGATCAGGTTCGTGTTCTGCTGTGTGGATGAACGGGATACGAGGAGAGAGATGGGGTTTGTGTTGGATATGGGAGGACGGAGCTATAGGGTTGTTGAGGCGGAGGGGTTGGAAGAGGGAGAGGTGGAGGGCGTGGTGGAGAGATTGAATGATGGCGGTGAGCTGAGGGGGTTCTTGAAGGAGATGAGAGGACTGTTTGTGCAGGCTTGTAGAAGGTGATGATCGATGAGAGTGAGTTATGATTACACGATTTAGGGGTATCTAGTACAGAAATGTTACAAGCGCTTGCACTTTCCTTCTCCCTCACAACTCCGTTGGTCCTGGAAAGTCGTATGCCGCGCCAGTCAGACTGAGGACGGTACCCAAGCCTTCGACGACCTCTGCCTGGAACGGTTCAAATGGCACCCTTTCGCCATCGACACTGATGTACCCTTCCCGTTGCCCTTCTCGTAACCGAGGAGTAATTCTGAACGCCTTGATCTTCCGATAATGCACCTCTTTCTGATCAAAGAACCTGTTATCCTCCACGCTCAAAAGCAACCTGATGCTAACATGCCGCTTGATCATGCCATCGATGTTCACCAGGTCCATGAGGCCATCATTCGGTAGCGCAGCCGGAAAGAAGGGTGCATCCGTAGCCATCCAAGCCATGTTCCCACAGTAGAAGTTCCCCAAAGTAGGCATATCCCTCGTCTCCCAATCCTTGGGCACCACATCCCTTATCGTCCCATACACACTCCTCTCCAGCCCCTCATCATCCCTCCCCTCCCTCTCCTCCTCCCGCTTGAGCGCCCCTCTCTCCCTGCACCGTCTATAACACCCCCTCACATCCCCCTTCTCCTCTTCAACCTTAACACTGACTTCCGCAGGGTACACCGTCTTCCCCAACAACCTCACCAAAAACCCCCATGTGAACCTCGCGCCCCCCATCCACCTCAAATTATCCGTTCCCAGATCACTCTCGGCCACAATCCCCACGCTCTGGCTCAAAAAACTCCAATACGTCCTCTCCCCCTGACTAACCCTCACCAAATCCATCATCCTCCTCTCCCCCTTGACCACCGCCAACGCAGCCACAGAGGGACTATCCGTGCACAACAAGTTCCTGCACATGGCGTTCCCGCTTCCGCACGGCAGCTGCGCGACCGCCATCTTGCGCAACGCACGCCGGGGTTTCTCCTGCAGAGCCAAGCCGTTGAAGACCTCATGCGGTGTCCCGTCGCCGCTGCAGCATGCTATTGCGTCGTAGGCGTCCACGTCAATCCGTCTTGCGATCTCCTTCGCGTGCCCGACGTGTGTGGTTGTCTCGACGTCCAGCTCGCAACCTGCTGCCTTAAGGATGGGCTCGACGTCGCGCGCGTAGAGGGTTGGGGCGAGTCCGCGCCCGCCGAGGGGGTTGATGAGGACTTTGATGCGCTTGTTCTGCTTGATGGAGGGCGGGTAGGCGCGGGACAGGAGTAAGGTGAGCCAGGGGGAGGCGGTGGGGAGGGATTTGTCGGGCAGGGGGTAGGTGATGTAGGCGGGGCGGACGGCGCGGGCGGAGACGTGCAGGGCGTGGGTTATGTTAAGGATCGAGCCGGAGGGGTCCCGTGTGAGAGAGGCGGAGAGGATGTTGTGGTAGGGGATGCGTTGGATCGTGGAGCGGGGGGTGAGGGAGAGGGGGATGCCGCAGATGGATTTCCGGGGCCGGAGGCCGGGATCTGCGGTCGTTAATGAGGTAGGTAGAGAGGGGATAGGAGGGCCACACCGTAGACTACGAGCCCGTCTGGGGTGAGTGATAGGCGGGCATTGTGTGAGACCAGGAGGTCCGCGGGAGTGGCAATGGAGGAAGTGCTGGATGGAGAGGAAGGGCGGTCGGCGAAAGGATTGATAGGAGATGTTGCGGGATCGATGGACATTGTGAAGAGATCTTGAATCGTTATTGAATCGGTTTATGCATGGTGTGGTGGTTGGCGTGATATACGGATGTCAGACGAGGTCGTTAGGCCTCCGAGTACCTCCGCAAAGTTCTAGGTTGGCCGCAAAGTTTGGCAGAGCCGCACGTCACGAGTACTAGACATTATGAATGAGACAATCGCACTGGTCTACAGAAGATCAAGGGAGGAAACGTGTTTGCAAAGAGAGATGGCATGTATTCAATTACTCTCATCGGACCCCAAGTAGATCCATCCATGATATGAAATCAGACAAACAACTTCCTGTACACCTTTCCTATCCCTTGACATGTCCTAACAGTAGCCTGACATATATCCCAGAAGGAGTGAAGTAGTAGTTGACAGTCTTTGTCCCTGATCACGGCAGTCCCATTCCCCATCTTCTTGCTTTGCTTCGTCATAAACGTCAAATTGATCGATCCCCCTTGGAGCCGATACTCTTCCTCAGTATCGCCGCCCACAAGCCTCTCTTCCAGTCATTAGAAAGTAAGTTGTTCCTCAAAATATAGTACATGATGCATTAGAATCGAAAGGAGTGTCGGCGCATGAGCACGTAAATCGAATTGGGCTCGTTGCTAGTGCGGAAAACCAGGAAAAGGCAGGTCGATGATAATGATGCTGAAGGAAGGCCAGAAGTCAAATCTTCTCCGGTGCAATGCTTGCTTTTGTAATCAATGTCGGATGTGAGGATAGGTAGACGGAGAAATTAGGCTTCTGTCGAGAATAGAGCGTCGTCCGTGAAAAGGGAATACGATCCGAAGATCAGCATTCGTTCCTGGTTCCGCCAAAATTAACGCCACGCTTGAAAGTTCATAATATGCAAGTTCGGATCAATGCTCGTCAATGAGAAGGGTGATGGGTGTAGATGCGAGAGGCCGGATGATTAGATGCCCCCTGATGATTGACCAGAAGAGCTGCCAGGACTCTGCGAAAGGTCCTTCTGCTTTGTCTTTTCAAAATGCTCTGGACCATGGTTTGCGAAAGTGTAGTTCTTTGGGCCAGTATCTGTGCTCTTTCGGGGAGTCACTACTCGCTTCACATCCTGTGGTGGACTGTACTCGTGCACGAAGAAGTCCGCTGCAGGGACTGACTTTGATGCACCGTGGTGAATTTGATGCGATTGCGAAAGTAGCACGTTACTGTTGGACGGCACGAACGGAAACTGCATGTTCGGAGGAGTGATCTGCTGAGCAGACAATCCGTGCGCGAACTGCATGTTCCCGAAGCCCATGCCAAGTGGCTGCGAGCCTGGCAGCATGTGCGACAAGTCACCCATCTGCTGTTGCGCCTGCATCATCTGGAGGTATTGACCAGGCTGCATTTGCTGAGCTGGCATGACTACGTTGTGCATTGTTGGATACTCGTTTGGCATCACGGAAACATAGGACTGGGGTTGAGAAGTCATCATCGGACCCTGCGACAAGGTTGTCTGCATCTGCGGTGCTTGCGAGTACATCTTGCTCGGGAAGCATTGTTGAGTGGCGGGTGCGGATTGTGGAGGGGTGCTTGCGCTCATCATGTCACTGCCGAGGCGGCTGCGAACCATGTGTGCAGCATAGTTGGGTGTCGTGGGCGGCGAGGAGAAGGTGTTGGACGAGTTCGTGGAAAGCATCTGGTTTTGCGACTCTTCGTGAAGCTCGTTGATACTTGGCTGCCGACTCATTTGGTGAGCACCAAACATTTGCGACGACTGTCGTTGCAGTTCCAAGCGATGGGTCAGCTCGGTCGGCGACAGAGGAGTAGGCGGAGCAAGACTGGCGTTCGAAACAGGCATGCCCGCGCCAGCAGGTGAGTATGAAGATACCCGACGTGCAAACTTGGGAGAGTTCATGGCCTCTGCAAAGGTAAAGTTGAGCGGGGATCGCTGAGCGCCACTGATGCTCTTCTGGATACGACCACTTGCGATGCCGTTCATGACGTTTGAAGACTTGATACGGCGAAGGGTCGGTGGCGCAGGGGTAGTAAGCCCATTGTTGCTATGCATGCCCGGAGCAGTCGGGAGAGGCCCACAGTAAGAAGCGCTGCGGAGAGAAGAGGCAGCAAGCGGCTGAGGACGGGGCCTCTGTCTCCTGGCTGCAATGCCACCAGAAGCGCTGTTGGTCCGCGAGGTTGGAACACTGGTTGCTTCACTGCTCAGGCCCATATTACCCATGGACTGAGTGAGAGATGCGGGAGCTTCGGATTGCGTGAAAGGCTGCTCATTGGCGAATGCCATCTGCTGCTCAGCAAAGGGTACAGACGAGTTGCGGCGGGTATGGCCCGATGAAGATGACTGCGACTCGGCGCGAGCGGCAGCTTCCTGGAACTCGCGATCAATAGCAGTGAAGTCGACAGGTACTGATTGACCAGGTTGCCATTGAGTAGAGGAGGTGGAACCAATCTTCCCGCGGGGAGAGATCTCGGTTTCCGAGGCAGCATAGCCGGAATCTGCCTGGTTTACAACGGGTGTGATGCTGAGAGAAGGCGTCGAGTGCTCTGACCAGTCTGAGAGGGAACTGTGAGTGGATAGATTACGGGGAACATGGTCTGGAGTGCTCCCTGGGTGATCTGCGAAAAATGAAGAGCTAGACCCGAAGGTATTTGGGTTGAAGTCTGTCTGCATATCGTTTGACTCGATACCATCGCTGTTGTTGTTGTTGCTGCTGAAGGTGAACTCGTCAAGGAAGTCGTTGACAAAATCGCCAGACATGTTCTTGGGCGAATCGTGAACTGCAGAATCTGTCGGCTTGCCAGTGATGTAGTCCCCTCCGTTTGCGAATGAATCAAATTGTTCCTGAGTCAGCGTCCTCCGATGCGTCTCGATATCGTCCACTTCGGCCTTGAGGTTGGCTGGCGCAGTCTGAGTGTGGCTGTTCATCAGGTCTTGAGGTGACATGGTTGTTGGGGGCTGAGATGAGTGACTCGATAGATCGGAGATTATGCCTAAGCCATTTGACAAGGACATCGGGTCGACACCGTCACTGTGCGAGTCGTTCAAGAATTCGGAAGCCAAGAATTGCGATGAGAGATCGTCGCTGCTCATGCCCATCTGTGATGCAGCGCTCGAAGATGACTGCGATGAATGTCCAGTCTGCTGCATTGATTGTGTCTCTTGTCCATTCTGTCCTATCACTTCACCAGCGGCCTTTTTCGCATCCTGCTTCGACTTTGCTCGCCTGTTCTGGAACCAGTTCTAGGAAAGATCAGCGACGATTCAGCAGGCAGGGAATTGCATACATACATTGACCTTGTCCAGAGAGACACCGAGTGTCTCTGCGAATCCCTTCTTCGTCTGGGTGTTTGGTTTACTTTGTTGCTGGTAGTGGCTCTCCAAGATATCGTGCTGTTCCTTGGTCAATCGTGGCTTGACGTCCACAGCGAGACTCGCAAGATGATGCGCATAGTGTGGGTTGAACTGATGGTGAGCGTAGAAGTCTTGCTGTGGCATATGGTGTTGCTGCATCTGCTGCTGGTAGTCTGACCGGAAGTGCGGGTGACGGAGGTCAATGTGGTGGTCCTCGTCTGTATACATGTTGAAGTCGTACTGGTCCATCCTGGTGGCCATGATGGCTCACAGTGTCCCGGGTTATTTCAGCACTTCGTCCAGGTTGACGAGCGAGTGTATAGGATAGAGGGTAAGTATACTGTGGAGAGTAATACTGTATGGAAGAGAGACTCTGTGCCCAGGGCTTGTGAAGCGTTCTGTCTGTCCTGGCCGTTGGATGGAAGCGACTGTTGGAAAGCTGGTTGCTAGAGCGAGTGACGGTGCAACAAATTATGGGTCCGCGAGTTACCCTTCAGCTGACAGATGTAAAGCTTGGGTCGTCCTTTGAAGAACGGCGATAAGAGAATAAAATAATTTCCAGGTAGCGAATGTCTGTGGGTGAGTGGTGTTGGGTCAGTGAGGTCGTGAGAGAGGAGAGAAGTGATGCAGGTCGAGGTAGATGCGAGGGTGAGAGTGTGGTGGAGAAAAAGACAAAAGGATGTTGGACGCAGGGGAGGAAGCGAGAGATGTACGGCGGAGAGAGTCCAAGGTGATGCAGGTCTGCAGGTCAGAGGACGGGAGGCGGCAACTAGAAAGACCAGCGACCAGTGCGCAGAGAGAGGGCGACAAGTGGGATACAAGTGGAGTGGAGATGATGTGGGAAGAGAGGGAAGCTCAGGCACCTCTTGTCTTTTTTGCTCCGGGGAGAAAGAGAGCCAGCGAGAGACGGAGGGCAAGGCACAAGAGAGAGGCTCACACACGCACACTTTCACTTTCAGCCCATCCACACATCTCGCACATCTCGCATCAGGATAAGGGTGTGGTTCCCGCACAGGCAGCACCACACAAAAGCCAAGATCTGTTGCACCTCCTACCAGAGCCAAAGCGGCAATGATTCTATCAAGAGACATGTGGCCCGCCGTTCTCTCGTCTCTATCACGACAGACAGGCAGCGCTACGCTAGAGGGATAGTCTGCCACTCACGTCTACCCTCCTCTACGGCCGGTCTGTGCTCGGAGAAAGCCACATGTTTTCTGACTCTCCTCATCACAAGATGGATGAGCCTCAATCAAGCGCCGGGAAAGACGCCCGGCGGCCTCGGGAAGGTAAGCTAGCTAATCACAAACTTTTTGACCTCGACAACGGAGACCTTGGGACCTCGAGGGACCGGTCAAGCTCTTTGCCAGGACAGCTACGCCGTTGGTGACCTGCTGGTCCCTGACTCGTTCATCTTATTCGACGAGAAATACGATCTCCTGTGTACCCACGGGCAGATCAGCAGTGCAAGGGACATGATCAACTGGTCTATCATCACAACACCAGGAACGGCACGAATATGCATCTCAGAGCCAGGAAAAATACGACGTGCCGGGCAGTCCCATGTTCCCACATCCGCCCCGTGCCTGGGCTGGCTCAAGAAATCTGAGACGACCGGGCTCGGAAACACACACACAGACACAAGCTTGTGGTTGACGACAACGTCTTCTTCATCAACGGTCGCTTCACACAGATGAGGAGACAGCGAAGGTGTGTCACCGATCGCTGCTGGGGAGAGTGTCGTCTTCTGGCTCTCGCCCTACCGTGAGACATCCGGCAACGGTGCGACTTGGGGCTGTCTGGTCATGGTCTGACGCTGGACTGATCGGCCCATTTGCATCGTTGGAGAGAGCAGCAGGTTTGTGCGGTCCTGCAGCTCTGACAGCTCCCTACCAACGCACGTTGACGATCTCTTGCATTTTGTTTTTCCTAATTCGTCCCGTTTGCTCACAGCTGGCGCATCTATCCATTTTCTCACCGCGTCAAGAGGATCTGAACAGGACGGAAATGATGGACTCTATATTTAGGTCCACGAGGCAAGGGAAGCAAGGGAAATTCCTTGAGCTGCAATCTGCATGCTGGCGCCCGTCCGCCTTGTGTGTTGTGCGGTGCCTGTGAGCGAATCGCCTTGCGGGACTTCGGCCGGGACTCCAAAGAGCCCGGCGCCATTTGATCACCTTGACAGAGATCATCGATTCCTTCGCTCACTCCACATCTTGAGCAACGGGTGGCTTATGTCCCTGTCTCGTTGTTGATAGCCTTACAGCTGCGTCCTGCACCATGCAGGTCTCACAAGACTTGTTTGCGACCGATGCGACACCGCCATATGCTCGGCCCATCGTACACCATCTTTTCGAAGATCTCTGTCGGGGATGCCCTCTAGCGCATCGACTAGCATGACGTTCGGGATCTGGACGGTCCAGTTGTCCTACGATGAACGGCGGCACACAAGCGCCATTGATTGCACCGCATCATCTTGCTTGACCACGCATGATCTATCAGTTTTCTGTGCATATGCATGTACAAGCACTCGCAAGCGGAGAAAGGGGGCTGAAGATGAGCCACACCTCGCTTGCAAGTCATGCTTAGGGTTGATATGCAAATCAAGTGGGGAGCTGATGCCACAGTCTGTGTTGGTCTCGAGTCCCTCCCTCCGTTATTGCCAGCAAGTGCCGGGTTGGGCTCGAGCTGTGGTTGTCTTCGGGTCCTTTGGGGAGGACGGGCATTGCAGAAGTCGTTTGTTGAGCAGATGCAAGCTTCAAGCTTCAGCCAAAATGTTTCACTCCAGTTCACGACCAAGAGATCTTTCCCGTTGCTTTTACCTGTTCCTAGCAGGGGGAGAGTTTCTTTCGCAGCGGGTCAGTGCTTCCAACACCACATTTTCCGCCATGGCTCGCTGTCAACGCCGGCCAACTCTGCCAGTAGCCTCAGAGGCTTAAACTACACCCACCCTAAGCCCGATTAGAGCAGGAAGGACATGTATCTGCGGGGTGTTGAGAGTCCACCACTCGAATTGAATTCAGCCGGTCTACTCGTACCAAAAAGCTGACCGGGCGAACACCAGGCAGATGGTCAAGCAGTACGGCAGATCGACGGACCATTTCTTGCAAGGTTGAGCCCGGGACTCTGGCTCAGCTCCGTCATCGGCAATCATCTTGATACACATCTTCGAACAGAGAGGCGTCTGTTTACACTGTCGCATCACCATGGATCCTCGTATTCGATATTGACCTCCGTCATGCATCGACTTCGCAAGACTAGAGATCATGAGCGAGGTGATCTAGGCGTTCTGCTATCTTGCTGGCAGAGGCGAAAGTATACCGAATCGTAGGTACCTTTTTTCCAAGCTTGCTATCTCGGTCCAGAAGCGGTACATTCGGCCCAGATACTCCACTCTTGGAATGCTGATCTTCCACCGCGGCTCAAGCCTCGTAGCTTTTTCGGCTTAAAGTGGTAGTTTGCTCGCCTTTCATGACCAAGTGGTCAGCTGGAGGTTCTTGGTAATGCAGAGCAATATCAAGACCTCGCCTTGTCCGGACGAATCGCGACGGTAATAAATCTCCGAATATCCAGAAAAGCAAGTGTGATTGTACCGGGACGCCGGTCTCTACTTCATCTATTTGGCGGATGATCATTTTTGAGTATCGAGACACCTGATATGCCAACTACGCTTGCCTCTTCAAGCATCCATCTGCGCGATGATACAAGCATCACAGTCGTGTGATCACGGATTATTTCTGGTCGAACAGGGATATGGCAAATACAAATCTCTGAGCTGACGACATTATGCTCCAATACTCTTCCTGGTGTAAACTTCCGACCCGCTTTGTCAGAGAATTTTGAAGCTATGAACGAGGAGTTTTGCCATGTGGTGCGTGGACGATCCTCAACGGTGTCCCGAGATTGTTCCTGCAGCACAAATGAGCACAATCGATCCTTTCGTACTCGTCAGCCACTTGATAACAAGTCAAAAGAGTTCACCAACATGACGCCTCTCTGAAAAGGGGCCGCGGGAGCAAACCCAGCGTGGGGCCGTACCCAGAAAGAAGCAACAATGTCGAGCCAAGGGGGTCACGCAGGCAATCTTTCAGCTAACCACCATGTCTTGTGTCCATCTAGAGGCGAACTCAACCAATCGCCAATGGACACAGGAATGCAAGAGATCCCGATGGCGCTACCATGTCCACAGAAGTTTCCCAAAACAGTCGCCGTATCTTCCCCTTTGGGCTTGTGCGAGAGGTCTTGCCTCGACTTCACCTCATCACGGACCACCACTTTCACCTCACCGTTTCCAATCTGTCATGCTTGTCACCACATAACGGTCGCGCCACACTTCGCTTGTGCACCGTTTGTCGTACCTGCATGAACAGCGAATGGAAAAGAGCGAACATGCCGTCCTGCCCTTTCCAGTCTCGAAGCTGTGGTATCGGTCACGCCGTGATGCCACGACTCTGGACGGAGAATCTTATAGATTGCTTCGCAAGCCCTCACACCGAGGCGCCCGAGCTATAGGCGATGGCTGATGTATTCGCGTGTAGTAAAGGTTCGTCACAGCGCTTAGATACTTTCAGGTAAGCTCATGACATCTGGACCCTTCGTATCTTGACTTTCGCAACAATCCGGTCGTTGAAGCGCCCTGTACATCCTGACCAGCGCAAGATATGCTGGTATGAGATTGTGAGTGCCACAGCGTTGCCCATCTCTCTCATCTCCTGGCAAGTCCCGAACACAGGGACCTGATCTGCCTCCTCCAAAGATCAGAAGCTACGGGCACCTCCAACCGTTCTGATGTCTTGTTCTCCCACATCGCCAGAGCACCCAACGGCGTGAAACACCCTCGTACATCTTGCTCCGCTCTACAGATCCATTCACGCCGCGCCCCATCCTACTGGTCCAGCTCAACGCCGGGACGGAAATCCCACACCCAGGCTCATGGTCTTCAACAGCTGACAGACCGGTTTCACTTCCCTCTCTCCACCTCACCGTTTGCTCCCGCTGCACGTCCTCACAGTCCATTCGTTCGAGCACGCCAGTCGTTGCGAGCGCACCTGTCAACCTTATCGCAGGGCTTGTCTTTCCAGTCCTCCACCGTCCCCGAACCCAGAAAGCCCATACGACGGGACCACGTCCGGCCAGCGCCGACAGAGTGAAAGTGAAACAGTCTTCACAGGGAGGGAAGAAAGAAAATCCCGATTTTAAGCTCCCCCCAAAAGGCGCTCAGAGAGATACGATACCAACGCCGACCCAACGCAAAAGTGTAAGACGGACAAGTCTATCTCTAATCCCCTACAACTCCGACCGTCCGCACATCGTGAGACCTATGCTCCGACGCTCTGTCATGTCGAAAGCGTGACACCATCGCGACCCGTCCCACGCTGATCCCCGTTCGCAGCATCCGCTCGCGCAGATCCTTTTCCACAGACAAGTCGGCGCTGACCAGCTATCAAGTCAGTCGGCCACGCCGATCCTGCAGCTGCTGTGCGTGCGTCTAGCCCACCAACGCACCCGAAATCTCAACCACGACCCTCCCCCTCCCCGCGTCCCACCGCTTCATCACAACGCTCCGCATGTCTCGCACGATCCAGTCCGCGCCGGCTTCGCGCAGCTGAGGGATCTCGTGGCTGGTGGCGAGCGCGACGACCTTGAAGCCTGCTGCTTTGCCCGCGCGGATGCCTGAGGGTGCGTCTTCTAGGACGAGGATATCTCTGCTGCCCTCTTCTGTGCTTGATTTGCTGTGCGTGGAAGTGCCGTTGCTATTCGTGCCGTTCGTCACGTCGCCAGAGTGAGGCACAGAGTACTTGAACCCCAACCTCTCCGCGCCCAATAGGTAAGCAGAAGGATCAGGTTTGCCCTTCTCCACTTGCTCCGCGGTGATAAGGTTCTTGGGCTGCGCGAGCTTCATTACGTCGATCCATCCTTGCACGAGGGGGCGGGTGCCGGAGGTGACGATCGCCCAGGGGACGGAGGCGGCTTCGAGGGAGGAGAGGAGGGAGCGGGCGCCCGGGATTTCGACTGCGTCTGACCCGTGCTCGATGGGGACGCGGCCTTCGGCTTTGCAGATGTCTGGTTTTGTCAGCCTATCGTGGAGTGGAGAAGATGGAAGAGTCGGGGTAGTGGAGGGAAGGATGAGTAAAGGTTCGATAGGAGGAGTTCATGCATGTGCCACGCTACGCCATTGAAGTGTATACCAGGCGACTGATAGTGCATGAACGGTAAGGTCGAGCTTAGATTGCCGCCTGCACCATTGAAGTATAAGGGCAACGGTAGATCTTGCATGAACGATGATAATCATGCTCGAAGGATCAATAAAGTCGTAGTAGGAAAGGAATAGTACGCACAGTCCCAGTTTGCCAAGTGAGGCGCGAGAATCCCTAGTGTGTCTATTGACCTACGACCGTGAGAGGTGGCGAGAATTGTAGTGGGGTCAACACCGATCTCTGCACCGATCTCTGACCACCATTTCTCTATGGCGGGGGTGGAGTCGATTATAGTACCGTCCATGTCGAAGAGCTCAGAGAATCAGTGGTATAATGGAATCTGAGGGTAGGTGGCATACCAGGGCTTGGAAGCTGTGCTCTTCTGCAGGAGCAGAGAAGGAGGTTTTCGAGAGATCCGGCATGGTGGCGGACTGATGTCGTGATATCGGTATAGGCTTGATGGAGCAGACCGAACGTGTTGGACCTAGCTGGAAAAATTCTCCCTTGCAAATTGATTCAAACACGGAGCCGAGAGCTGAGAACGAGAAGCAAGGAGATCAAGCACGAGGCTGATATTTGTATGACGAGAAGTAATTCACGACTTGAATATAATTTTCAACCTCGTTGTACAGACCAAAAATCTTCATGATGGCGGCGGGGTCACCCAAACAGGCAATCCCGCCGCCACGTGCTCTCAAGTCATGCATGAAGACACTGGCCGGATAGTGTCCTTCAGACCGCAGATAAGGATACCTGATTGCTTGCAGTTCTAAGTATTGCGATGTATCACTGCAAGATGCATCGAGTGTCGTAGAATCCAGATTGATGTGCTGTACGAACAAATGCTGACCCCGCCTTCATGCTGTGAACCATGCACAAAGGCGGTGAAGCCGGCTGGCAGAAATTATTCGTGCGGATCAAGAAGTTCAACCAGACTTCTCTGCGACTCTGCACAACTCACTGCATAGTCTGCTAGCCAGTATGAAGGTCGGCAGTAGGTCATAGATACTCTAGAATACTAGGCCGCACACTGACGATATTAGAACCTACATCAAAGCGCACGCCTGTACGGTTACGGCATAAGATCCAGAAGGCATCAGTCGCGAAGCAGAAGAAGGCAAGAAAGGAAGCAAAGAAGGTACGCTACAAGATGCAGAGTTGTGAGAACCGTGTCTGACTCTCTCAGAACCCAGAATGGCGCTCGCGATTAAAGAAGGACCCCGGCATTCCCAACCTATTCCCATACAAGAACAAGGTACTGGAGGAGATCGAGGAGTCGAAGCGATTAAAAGAGGCAGAGAAGTTGCGAAAGCAGGAATTAGCAAAGGCGCAAAGGCAAGGTTTGGCTGTAGAAGATACAGCAGCGCAATCAGGAGATGTGGATGGAGAAGAGGACGACGAGGAGCTTCTGGATCTTGCAGACGATGATGTCGACGAGATGGACGAGGATGGTGACGACTCAAATCCAATGGCAGCACTTCTCGCATCAGCGCGTGCTAGAGCAGCAGAGTACGAGGAGGAAGCATCCGAGGATGAGATGGAAGATGATGACGAGTGGTCAGGTCTGGACGACAACGAGGATACAGCAGCGGCACCAAAGAAGGACTCGTCGCGCAAAGCCTTCGACAAGGCCTTCAAGACTGTGATCGAGTCCTCAGATGTTGTACTCTACGTGCTGGATGCTCGAGATCCGGATGGCACGCGATCACGAGAGGTGGAGAGGCAAATCATGTCCTCGGCTTCTGGAAGCAAGCGTCTCATTCTCATCTTGAACAAAATCGACCTCATTCCTTCTCCAGTTCTGAAGGAATGGCTCCGCCACCTCCGACGTTCATTCCCAACGATTCCTCTCCGCGCCTCTACTCCTTCCAACAACGCTCGAACCTTCGATCACAAAGCCCTGACAGTCAAGGGCACCTCGGAGACACTCTTCCGTGCCCTCAAGACATACGCACACGCCTCTTCTCTCAAACGCGCCATCACAGTCGGTGTTATCGGCTACCCGAATGTAGGCAAGTCTTCAGTCATCAATGCGCTCACATCTCGTCTTGGTAACCAGAAGACATCATGTCCTGTCGGCGCAGAAGCAGGAGTCACTACTTCTTTACGAGAAGTCAAGATTGACAATAAGCTCAAGCTACTTGACAGCCCTGGCATCGTCTTCCCATCAGCGTCTTCCTCCTCAAAGGTCAGCGACACCCTCTCGAACGTGGCAAATGGAACAGATCGTCATGCAGAGGACAAGGCGCGTCTGATTCTGCTCAATGCGGTACCACCAAAGGAGATCGAGGACCCAGTACCAGCAGTGACGTTACTGCTGAGGAGACTTGGCTCAACGCAGGAGGGCATGCAGAAGCTGATGGACGTATATGGCCTTCCGCCGCTCATGAGCAAGAACGGGGACTACACTACAGACTTCCTTGTTCAGGTCGCGAGGAAACGTGGAAGGTTAGGCAAAGGTGGAGTGCCGAACCTGTACGCTGCAGGTATGACGGTCGTGTCGG
This sequence comes from Elsinoe fawcettii, assembly GCA_007556565.1. NCBI lineage: Eukaryota > Fungi > Ascomycota > Dothideomycetes > Myriangiales > Elsinoaceae > Elsinoe > Elsinoe fawcettii. The sequence goes on along the minus strand of SWCR01000010.1, from coordinate 1,316,059 downwards.
ATTGGTGGGCAGGTCGAATCCAAGGATGGGTAGAGCCACCCAAGGATGGCGAGGGTAGTGGTATTGGTGATCAGAAGGAGGTCGTGAAGGAATGGAGCAAAGAGTTCAAGCTTGAAGGCCTATGGGGTGACGATACGGCTAAGAGCACTGAGATGGAAGTGGAGAGCTAGGAAGACTTCAGCCAAAGTAGTGCTGGCTGGGAGATCCTCGCCCCATGATGCGGTTAAGCTAGTGGGCAGGGAATATTGCAAAAGCAGATACGAGCATACTGATACCCTTCTACAAGTCCTATTGTGTTCTGTGCTGCTTCTACATTTTTCTCAGTGCTATATCGTCTTGTCACTCACCTTGCTGGCAATGAAAAAAGGTCAAATTGTGACGATAATTCGAAGACATAAATGGCATTCATGTATTGCTCTGCGGAATCAATGCCAAGGCCGATGCTGCTCAAGCTCGAGGTCGACTTCACCAGTCACCTCATCAACTCAGAATCCCTATGCGCACGTCGACCTCCTCCGAAGTACTCTCTGGACTTTCAGATATTATCTCCTGGAACACTGGCTCCATTCCGCTAGCCATTGCCCCGACATCCGCAACCATTGTCAACGGCAATTCCTCTTGTGCCATTGCTAGCTGCCTAAGCTGGTACTGCTGGACCCGAGCAGTAGCGCTCCTGCGCGTTTACTACACACACAACACCACAGACCGACTCCGTGCTTAGCACGCATACAAGATGTCATACTTTTTCTCGACACCGGTCGATATCGACATTGTACTCGAAGACACAGATGAGCGGCCGACAGTGGATGTCAAGCTAGACAAGAACAGAAGGGAGAAAGCACCGTTGTACCTGGATGGCGAGAGTGTGAAGGGCGCAGTGACGGTCAGACCCAAGGATGGCAAGAGATTAGAACACACGGGCATCAAGGTGCAATTTGTAGGGACAATTGGTAGGTTCCTTCCTTCCCACTTCCCCAAGCCCAAGCGGCGCAGCTAGGACAGGCACCGGCGCACTGCGCGAGAGATGCTCAAGCTCCGTACGCGCTCTAGCATAGCAGGAAACGCGCTATGATCCACGCGAGCTGGGCAATACAGACAAGAGAAACTGCAAGACTCGCATCCAGCCGACGTGCCAGCTAACATCGTCCAGAAATGTTCTACGACCGCACTGCCTCCCACGAATTCCTCTCCCTCCAAACCGAGCTCGCCGCCCCGGGCGAACTCCAACACCCACACACCTTCCCCTTCCACTTCAAAAACGTCGAGAAGCCCTACGAAAGCTACAGCGGCATCAACGTGCGCCTGCGGTACTTCCTGCGCGTGACCGTTTCACGACGCATGGCGGACGTGATCCGCGAGAAAGATCTCTGGGTGTACTCGTACCGCATGCCGCCCGAGACCAACAGCGTGATCAAAATGGACGTCGGCATCGAGGACTGTCTCCACATCGAGTTCGAATACAGCAAGAGCAAGTACCACCTCAAAGACGTGATCGTGGGACGGATCTATTTCTTATTGGTCAGGTTGAAGATCAAGCATATGGAGCTGAGCATTATACGGCGGGAGACGTGTGGTGCGCCGCCCGGGCAGTATAATGAGAGCGAGACGCTAGTGCGGTTCGAGGTACATTCCAATTTCCCCTTTTCCCTGCCTTCCCCTCCCCGCTCGTCTCCTAGTATGCTATGCTGACATGTGAAAAGATAATGGACGGCTCCCCCTCCCGCGGCGAGACGATCCCCATCCGTCTATTCCTCGGCGGCTTCGACCTGACCCCGACCTTCCGCGAAGTCAACAAGAAGTTCAGTACGAGGTATTACCTCAGTCTGGTCCTGATTGATGAAGACGCGAGACGGTATTTCAAGCAGAGTGAGATTGTGCTGTTCAGGCAGGCGCCTGAGGGGCATGAGTTGGCGCAGAAACAGGCCAAGGAGATTGCGCAGAGCTGACCGCCTTCGTGGGAGGAGTTCGTGAGGGGAAGCAGTGGGGAGGGTGCGGAGGGTGGTCTGGAGGGTAGTCTGGAGGGGGAGGAGAGGGGAATGGGTTGAGGTGAGGGGGCGGATGCGCGGGCATACATGACTTTAAGCAATGCTGGATTGTCTTTGGGGCTCACGTGCCGTGAGGGCTGTCTGCAGAGGAGGAGTGGTCGAAGATGTGGTATAGACAGTAATGAAGCGCCTACTTTTGCCCACGCTATGAAGATACAAGCAGTAAATACAAACATACCCAAGTGCCTTGCACCACACCTCCAGTCTCCCTTGACCTTTCCCCTTTCCTATCCATCTCCTCTTCCCCTCTCTCTTACCCTATCCCTCAGGTGATAGTCCTAGTTCCCCCCAACCTCATTACTAACATACTCCACCTTCTCCACCTCGACAAACTCCTCCTTGACCGCCCTGGCACTCACGAACCTCCCCAACAAATTCTGGCTCCCAGCCTTATCATTCGTCCCACTCCCCCTCGCGCCACCGAAGGGCTGCTGTCCCACCACTGCCCCTGTGCACTTGGTATTGATATAGAAGTTCCCTGCACTGTTCCTTAGCTTCTCCTCCGCGAACCGAATCGCAGATCGATCCTTCGCGAACACGGCGCCGGTCAGAGCGTAAGAGGTCGTCTTGTCGATCGTCTCGCACATCGAAGCGAAGGTACTCGCGTGTTTCGCCGGGTCAGAGACGTGGTCTTCGTAGACATAGACGCAGAGGATGGGCCCGAAGAGCTCTGTCTTCATGAGGGGATGCTGGGGATTAGTGGTGCGGTAGACGGTGGGGTGGATAAAGAAGCCGCGGCTGTCGTCGTAGGTGCCGCCCGCGAGCAGCTCGAGTTCTGGGTCTGATTTGGCGTCGTCGATGGCTTTGCGGAGCTTGTCGAAGGAGCCGCGGTGGATGACGGGGCCGATGAAGTTCTCGGGCTCCTCTGGGGCGCCGATCTTGAGGGCTTTGGTCTCTTTGGTGAGGCGCTCGAGGAAGTCCTTGGAGAGAGAGGAGGGGATGTATGCGCGGGAACAAGCGGAGCATTTCTGTCCTTGGTATTCGAAGGCGCCGCGGACGGTTTGCAGGGCGGCGTTCTGGGGATTGGCGGAGGAGTGGAGGAGGTGGAAGTTCTTGCCGCCGGTCTCGCCGACGATGCGTGGGTAGCCTTCGTATGTGCCGTCTGCGACTCCGTTGGCGATCTTGCCATACAGTGAGCGGAAGACGGCGGTAGAGCCGGTGTAGTGCAAGGCGGAGAACTCAGGGCGGGCGAGGACAGTCTTGGTCACCTCTTCGGCGTCACCAGGGATGAATTGAATGACATTTGGTGGGAGACCGGCTTCGAGAAGAATCTGGTAAACAAGCCAGTTGGAGGCAATGGCGGAGGGCGAAGGCTTCCAGACCACGACGTTACCCATGAGGGCTGGTGCCGAGGGAAGATTTGCTGCAATGGCAGTGAAATTGAATGGAGTGATAGCATAGACGAAGCCCTCCAGGGGACGGTACTCAACTCGATTCCATACGCCTGGGGCGTTGTGGACGGGTTGCGTGTTGTAGAGCTCCTGAGCATATTTGACATTGAACCTATAACACGTCAGCCCCGGATCTCATAGAATGCATCCTCCTTGCTCGCAGCGTACTCACCTCAAGAAGTCGCAGCTCTCCGCAGCACTGTCAATCTCTGCCTGCCATGCGTTCTTGCCTTGACCCAACAGCGTCGCAGCCATGACCTCGTACCTGTACTTTCCGCTGATCAAGTCGGCAGCCTTGAGGAAGATGGCGGCTCTGTCGGCAAAGGGCAGGCTCTCCCAGTCAGCCTTTGCAGCGAGCGCCGAGTCAATGGCAACCGAAACATCCTTCGAGTCTGCTTGCGACCAGACAGCTACTGGTGACTTGTGGTCGGCCGGGTTGTATTGTGTTTGGACGTTCTTGTCTGAGATCTGAATTTGTGAGACCATTGCTCGTCATACTGTCCGAGGTATCTTCGTACGTGCTTGCCTGCTACCACAGCTGGAACTTGTAAAGGTGCCTTCTCTTTCAGTGCCTTGACTGCGTCTGCGAAACCTTGTCGGTCAGGGGAGCCTTTCGCGTAGTGTTTCTGAGAGTGTTAGTGGATGCCGACGTATGCAGAGAGCCAGAACATACGTTTGGTTCATTGTTGATGTCTGGAACTCGAAAGCCTGCCAATGTCGCCATGTTTGCTAACCGTAATGCTAAGTTGCTCTGAGATGTTACTGTGCTGGTGGGGTATCTAAAGGAACGAGTCAGGACGCCAGAGTTGAATCTTGCAGCCATGATGGTGGTGAAAGGATGCGGAATGAAAACAAAAGATGGCCTACGGTGATAGCGAGTCGGGTGGACCTCAAATTATAGCAATAGTCTTCTTGAAAATGGTTGACTCGCTATCAACGGATGGTCATGTCTGTTTGTAGTGAGCTCGAGCATGTGCCCCTCCCGCGGAGCTCGGCTAGCGACGGTCAGGGTCAAGCTCAACGTCCCCGCGCGCGGATCTTTGCCGACAGATGCCATTTTGCTGGGGAAAAGGTAAACCGTGAGTGTCACACGTGACAAGCTCGCAATGACGGTGCAAGATCTAGTTTCATTATTGTTTGTCATTCCGACATCGCTAATTGTACATACTCCTTAGCTATGCAACGCGGCTGGAGCTAGACTTGTCTCATGACTTCCGCCTGCATATACCTTATCCACCTCCTCTCATATTAGGTCATGGTTGGGTGTAGGTCAGCATCCAGTCCCTTCATCCAGTTCACATCACTGCTCATGAAGCCGGCACCGGTGTCTGTCCCTGGAATGTTTGCAGCGAAATCAGCATCGTCGAGAGCGAATGCCTCGCCCGCTGCATCAAGATTGACGAGAGCGTCAAAGTCGGGCTCAAAGTCGGCCATGCCGAACATGTCCGCCTCGTGACGGAAGTCGTGGTGCTCGCCATCACTCTGTCCATTGCTATCAGGAGGAGTGTCTGCCAGGTAAGAGTTGAGACGAGTCGCAACCTCAGCATCGCTCATACGCTGGACTCTAGCGGCCTGTGCAGCAGCATCGGGTGGAGGTGTCAAGTGGTTATTTGATCGGCTGCCCATAAGTGACGGATCAATGTTCGCCTTCATTACCGCAGTCGGCGGTTGGTCTCCAGGCGAGCGCGCAACGGCTGCGTTCTTTATCTCGGCGGCCTTTTGTGGAAGAGCGATTTCTGCCTTGCGAATTGCAGCCTCGAGGAACGCTGTTGAGTAATCTGCTGCAGCATAGATGTCGCGCAGCTGTGACATGATTTGCATACACTGGCAGAAACCTTGAAGTGCGGTGCGCCTTGTCTGCTCGTCGGGAGCCTTGATATCTAGCAAGTGAATGATAATGGCTGGTAAGAGGACAGTGATTCCAACGGTTGGAAGAAAGCGGATCAGATCAAACTTTGCCAGAGTATCGGCGTAGATGGTGATCTGATTGGCTGCGTGCCTGACATTCGCACGCGACATTTCGAGAAGCTCGGTCGACGTGTTGTCGGAAGGCCAGGTGCTTGCAGGCAGTACTTGCGGTCTGTGCAGTGCTGACAGAGTCGAATGATACACCATATGAAGTAGTGTTCTGTTGACGAAGAAACTGTCTTCGCCTGGTGTGAAGGTCTGGTTGGCAGGATCCGCGACATCCACTTCCGGAGCGATTGTGGACTTCCATTTGCGGAGCTCTTCATCGCAATTCTTTACGCCGCAGACCTCTGGATCATCCTTCTTTGCTACCAGCATCATTGTGGTGCGCGTACTGCCCTCTTTACTCTGAACGCCGTGGTTATTGTGCAAGACCGAATACTGGGTTGACAAGACGTGGCTGATGCAGATACAAAGTTTGGCCTTCTCGACACACATGATGGCCAGTCTCCGTTGCATATCAGCACTGTACATGGGGGTACAGCTTGGGGGTATGCATGACATGTTTGCCCGACTAAGCTCCGCGATCGGAAAGTCTTCTGCGCTCAAAAGGGGGACGTCGAAGTCTTCGTTCTTTATCCTTGTTGGTCGGCGCATGCCCAGCGCAATCAGACGGTCACGCATGTAGGTCGACCACCAGATCCTTCTCCATAGACGTCTTTGTTTGACTTCCATTCCGGATCTTTCGGGATTGCGATGCAAGCCAATGGTATGTGAGAGAGACACCGCAATGCCCATCCAGTGGTGGCTGTCTTTCTGATCATCCGGAGTCTCGTACCAGTATGTCATCAGTAGCAGAGCTTGAATCAGGGAGATACGGTCCTGCTCGTAGTCAAAATCGTAAAGTAGCTAGAAAACGTCAGAAGATTGCTAAAGCTATGAAGCTTGTGTATACGCACCCTGGTCTTTTGGAAGAAGTCCCGTCTAGCATTTCTTCTTGTCGAGTATCCGGCAGCTTTGAGATGCTTAATGTCTACCATCGCAACACCGGAGAACATGATGGCCTGGAACACCAACAAGCTGACCTGTGAGCTGCCATCGTTGCGATCTACCGTCTCAATCAAGTCGTGAATTTCTAGAAGCGGCATGTATGGATACACAAACTCGATGAAGCACTTGAGTAGCGCGTTGCGGAGGGGGAGTGGTGGTATCGACAGTGCACCTTTCTTCGACAAGTACATGACTTCATCTGAGCCAATTCGCGCAGGCAGCGGCTTGACATATGGGGGCAGTTGCCTCGAAGGAAGCGGTGGTGAGATGTTGCGCGCTGCCGAAAATGCTGTAGACTGGATAGAAGCCCCATTCGGACGAGTGGAAGGAGGTTGCATGCCATTGGAGTAAGTGCGCGGACGAAGAGGTTCGGCGACAACAGGTGTGCTCAAGTCATTGTCTAACCCCAGTATTAGTTGACAGCTTAATTCAGCAGCACCGTGCGACTTACAAAGTGTATGCGGTCGATGCTCCGAAGGTGCGTAAGAAGCTCCTCCACTTCCCCTACGATCTGCGTCATCTGCGGGAAAGGTATCGTATGTCGGCGAGTCGAGTTGGGAACCATCCATGCCATTCTCGTCTCCAGGCTTGACCCATTTCCTGGAATTGTCAGCGCGCTGTGGTTGTCGTGTGTGTAATGAGGTAGTACTTCTTCCGCTTGCTCTCCGACACGATGCACTCGACTTCATCGAGTCTACAATTTGTGCAAGGTATCTGTTCGACAACGTTGCATCGTACCTTCCTCTGTCGACAGCATTGACACGCCTTGGATGCTCTTCTCTTGACAGCTTTGTTCGGTCGCGCTCCAGCTCCTCCTTGCAGACCAGCTTGATCGGACTTTCTTTTTACTCCATTTGGCGGGGGCATATGACCATTCGGGGTCGTATCGTTTACGGAACCTGCGTCAGACATGTCGCGTTGAATATTTGTGTCGCATCCGATGAGCTGATAATAGGCGACGAGTGTGAGCCTCGAACCTTGTGCGGATTGAGGCAGTAAATCGAACGCGACGAGAGAGAAAACTGAGATGGAGCGGAGATGCGCCTTGGTGTGGATCGCGAACCTTGTGGGAGAGAATGGGCGGCCAAGAGGGGAACTTTCCGGGGCCTCCACGGTCAAAGAGAGATCAGAGACACGCCAGAGAGAGGAGAGAGCTTGGAGTGGGCTTGACCCTGCTGGAGCTCGTCGTCAGTGCGGGTACGCGAGCCGAAGTTTGACACGTGAATACCGGAGTCGCCGCAATGAGATTACTATTCGTGGTCGATCAGAGAAAATTGTCGTCGCCCGTGCTAGAGTCTATCAGTAGGATGCCTTGCTATGCAAATTCTCGTTGACTTCCATCCTTGTGCAATAGTGTGTTTCCCATGTACTGTCTATGTTTCCCATGTCTGCCCATGAACGTCGACGTTTGTCTGGATGACCAATCAGATCCAGCTGCCCAGACAAGCATTCTTAGCGTCCCGCACGGATCCCATCATCTGCATCAGACTTCTTCCGCAGAAGTGAGGAACAGCTCTTCCATGTGCATCACTTCACAACTTTTGAACGCGGTATTACTGCTAGGACACCGACACAACGGTAGAGCATAGTACATGGGTGGCAAGTATACTCGATTTGTGCGGGATGAACAAGGTTGACAGCCTGTGCCTTATGCATGACACTAATCAACTGTGAAAGGTAGGCCTACCTGATTCCGACAGCTTCCACACGCAGGCACATGTGCTTTGCCTCAGGTTGCAACTCCGCCACATGATCTTGACTTCTATTCAGCCATAAAGCTTGGTCTGACCTCTCCAATTCAGCACAACGCATTGCGCACGAGACGGCGATGATGTTTGCCTTTTTGGACCTCCCTGCGGAAATTCGTGCCAGGGTCTACGACTTCGCTCTTTCACAGCCGACGCCCATCATCGTCTACGCGGGACATGTTGATGAGTTCTTTCTCAACTGGGACGACCTTGCGAAGAACCACGGTCGTAGCTACAGACTTCTCACTCGCGACTACCACAAAATTGTACAGAGTGTCGAAGAGTTCTCACTTGGGCTCCTGCGTACATCGAGATTAGTAGGCGCAGAAGCTTCATCTGTGTTTTACGCCCAGGATGCCTTATCTTTTGACCAGTACCATGAATGGACGCCTGTAGTCAGCTGGTTGACATCTATTGGCGCTCGGAACACGTCGCTACTCACGAGGCTGAGTTTCTACGTCAGCATACCGTCAAGAGCATGGCAGTGCGAGAGTGGGAAGAGGAATGCCCTAATGGATGGATTTCCACCGGCAGATTTCCGCCGGCTCTCGATTTTCGCACAGCCGAGTACGTACGAGGAAGGTCATGTGGATGTCGTCGATGCTGTAATCGAAGACATTTTCCACTTACTAGGCTCCTCTCGTGGCAAATCACCAATCCGCATGCTGTTCAAGCTGCCGTTCGCTGTGCTTCCTGGCATCCGCGAGGACGATTCCTGGGAATCTTACACATCTCATCACACCTGGTTCGGCATGGACACTGTTCACGCTCAGGAATTCGAGTCTCTCTGTAGCTTTCCCAAAACCCATAGAAAACTGCAAGTATCTTGGGATGCTTCCAGCTCTCGCGAGCACATGGAACTGCTCATGTACGAACGAAGACTTCCAGGCTGGAACATAACCTCTCAGGAAGCGCTTGGGGCGGACTCGGGGCGAAGGCGATACAGCTTGAAGCGCGATGCCATCGTTCGTCCCCTCGTTCCCGACTGCGTCAACCCACATATCCCCTGAAGGTCTTCGCAAACATCTACGTAGCATCGTGCATTGACCGAAGTACGGATTACATGCACGATCATTCGAATGCCACTTTCAAGTCGGGTACTGGATGTCGTCCTGAGTCCACCTTGTAATACATTCTCGAAAACATCTAAACCTCGCTGAGAAACATTCCTTTTCGACGTATTAGCTCAATGCTGTTGTAGACCTTATAAAGCACCTTCCGAATGCCACCCTAGTCTATGGTGCGGTTATCCCGAATGCCGCTAACATTTCCTGGCAAGAAGGCTGTATTCTGATCGGGGAGTCACCAGTCCGAGAAGGAGGGACCTTTCTAGGTGCAGTCTCGTTCTCAATGCCAGGTCGATCCTTCTTATTGCGGCCGTAAGCAACGATACGCGAATTCTTTAGCACTTCCAGATAGTCACCGCCACCGCCTGGCATAGATTTCATCCATGTGACAGCTTCTATGAGCAGGATATCCTCAACATGCAACATTTGCAGGTCGCTCAATGGCTGCGCATCGGAAAAGGTTACCATAAAGGGCGTATTCCTGTTGCGGTTGTTTTCTCTTCCGACTTGAAAGAGATCGTACCATTTTCGAGACTATTGCACCCAGAACAAAGGCAAGGCAGCTCAGCCAGAGTATATTTCGATAGTAGCACACGAGAGCGACGGTCTCTGCATCTCCGCTGTAATGGCTTCTGGGGAAGTGCCATGTACACCTGCACCGGAAACCTGGGTTACACTTGTGGCGCGCAGTGTTATCCCAGCAAGCTCACGTTTGGAAGTAGTAGAGCTACGCCGCGCTGCGTATGAATCGATGCTGATCACACGAATGGCGTAGTGGCCAAGGGCATCGGGATGCACATCTCTGACTTCTCGGGCGACGAAGGCATTGTAGATCAGTACAAGGAGAACCAAGACTGGCTGTGCAAGAACAGTGCTCGCCTGACGTTTCTGGTCGAGCCTACTCTACCCGATGACGAGCTCAGGTTCTTCAGTCCACCTGTGGAGTACGACAATGGATCCATCGTCAATCCAGACCAGGGTATCGACCGCTTCACGAACGCTTACCCTGATTACACGGATATGACTATCAGAGATACTCGCCGTAGGATGCATGCTCGCGACATAGGCAGGCGTTCTGGCAAGCTGAATGGTATCAAGAACAATCAGCCAGGCAAACTTGTCGTTTCCGGCAATGAGCAATATAGCGCTGTGGAGGTCTGCGGGAACGCAAACTCGCTCGGTGCCGACTTTGTGTCTCTCAAGGAGAAGAAGATGTGCAATATGGAAACGGGCAAGGTCTGGGCCCTCTGCGACGACGATCACAAGATCGATTACTTTGACCTGAAGAATAAGACGTTCCTGGTACATGGCAAGCGTGGAGAAGACTCCTCAATACCAGAGAAGAAGTACGATAATGGTGATCCCTGGTAAGCGAGACGAGATTCAGAGAGCCAAGACGTCGACAGATCACGGCAGGGAACCTAGACCCTCTTTTAGCACTATAAATTCCATTCAATAGAGTCCAGCAATTTGGAACTTCTACACCTGACCGATCTATCCCTCGTCACGAACTCCTCCCATTCGGTCCAAACACCTCGAACAAAACATCCGGCACCCGATCCAGAATCCACGCACACCCATTCTCCACACAAATCTCACACTGCACCGCCGCATTATTATACCTCACCACGCCATTCCCCTGCTTAGCGACCGTCACATTCCACCCATCCAAATAAGTCTCCACCGCAACCTTCCCCTTCTCCAACCCCAGCTCCCCCAGCTTCTTGTCCCCCGGCCCGAACCCCGCGACGAGGATAAACTCGCTCAAAGCACGATTACTAGGGGATACGAAAGCCGGCATCGCTGCCTGTGGCAATGCAGCAAAGGCATCGTTCCCCGGGATCGCGACGACGGTCTTCTCGCCGTTCGGTTTCGCCAGGTCGAGCTGTTCCAAAAGACGGGGCGAGATCTCCCCTAGCTTCTCCTTGAATTGGCTCAGGCGACTATCCCTTTGTACGAGATCGTAGAGGGTCCCTTGGGCCGAGGAGGACGAGGGAGGGGAGGTGGCAGGGGAGACGCCGAAGTAGGACGTGAAGGGGTTGAGGATGGTGTCGATCTTGTAGATGAGGCCGTTGGCTGCGGGGACGGGGGAGGGGAGGAGGAGGGATTGGTTGTTGATGAGGAGGGATTTGGAGGGGGTCGCGGTGAGGGAGAGCGGGAAGCCTTCGATCGCGATTATGGGTGCGCCGTTGGCGGAGGGGGAGGAGAAGAGCCCTTCGGCGATGTGTGTGCGGATAATGGCTTCGGTGAGCTCGTAGGCGGGGGTGGAGATGAGGATGTCGAGGGCTGCATGGGGGAGTTTGGCGAAGGCCTGGGAGAGTCAGTGAGAGGGATACTGGATGGTGAGGGAGCGACGCACGGCGTTAGTGGGCACAAAAGCAGTGTAGTTCCGTTTGTCGCGGAGGGAGTTGAAGCGCTCTTCGTATGCTGGGTTGGGCTTGTTGCCGCCGCTGTCTTTGATTAAGTCCGTGAAAGTGGACAGGTCGTCAATGCCAGCAATGGTCGTCAGGAGCGGCTTGAGCTCGGCTTGGACTGTGACTGCAAGAGTGGCGACGACGCCAATAGCGAGGGCATTCTGGAAGTAATGCATGATTTTGGACTGCTCGGAGGGAATGCTTTTCGGGAGAATGTACAGAAATCAGGATGTAGCAGGAGAGGGTTGCCAGAAGCTATATAGTCGGACAGCGTGGGCAAGGGCATGATGTAACAAAGAAACTGACTTGCTTCAACCTACCTTTGACTTCTTCGATGTAAATCACCTGTAATGAAAGGCGCTTAGGTCATGGACTGGAAGTAGAAGAGTGTCTGCAAGAAGTGAGGTCAGCATGCCGAAGAAGCTCAAGCCCTAACGTTAGCCCTGAGACAAAAAGATAAATATACATGAACACTCAGCTTCATGAAGCGAAACATTTAGGGTTACTGGTCGCAACCCCATATTACTTCATTCTGGATATTCTTACCCCGCTATCGTGCTGGGTGTGCTTCTGGGTGATGCAGGACTGACCATATGCCTGCGTATCGTTGCGACCACCGTCCCGCCATCTCGGTCCAGCACGCGGAACCAGGCTCACTTCTTTCCCTGTACTGGGCCAAGATCCAATTCCATAATGCCTACAGAACCTCATCGTGCATCTCAAGGCCACTCAGGATCCTCCAACCTCCTAAACACCGCAACGAACCTACTCCCCTTATTTCTCGCCACCTTCTTCCCCTCCTCCGTTTCCCCCATCATAAGCCTCACACACCCCTCTATCTCCCCCTCCGCTGGCGGTCCATTCACAACCTCAATCTCCCCCACCTCCCCTCCCTGCCCCTTCTCCGTCGCCTCCACCACCTTACTGACATCCACCCTCTCCCACCCTTCACTCTTCCCGAAATGCGTCACAATCCAATCATGCAAATCCCTGACATCCGTGATCGTGAACACCAGCCCGCCCGGCCGCAGCACGTAAGCGTACTCCGCATTCAGCGTCTGACTCACGATCCTAGCCTTGTGTTTCCGTGCTTTGAAGTGAGGATCAGGGAAACAGAGGAAGATACTCCTCAATTGTCCTTTTTGGAAGAAGTTCGGGAGGAATTTCATCGTGTTGGCGCGCAGGGCGGATACGTTTTGGTAGGTTGCGCCGGGGATGACGGGGACGGCATCTGAGGAGGGGTTGGGGGTGGAGGAGCCATCGTCAGGAGCAGTGGGGAGTGCGCTGCGGTTGCGGAGCGCTTTGACTTTTTCTTGAACGTAAGCGGTGACCGAGGTGCGGATCTCGAGACCGAGGAGAAGGGTGTTGGGCATTCGGGGCGAGAGGGCGAAGAGGAGGCCGCCGAAGCCGCAGCCTATGTCGGCTATTTCGACGGGTTTCGTGATTCGGGGAGGGAGAGGTTGTTGGAGTGCGGTCGTAGAGGGGTCTTGGGTTGGTTGAGAGGAGTCAATATATGATGGGTAGTGTGTGGACCAGTCCATAAGGTCTGGTGATGCTGGGCTGCAGTGGCGTTAGGATATGAAGACATTAAGGGCATGTGTTACAGATAAAAATTCTCCGACCACGATGCTTGCAAAGGTGAAGAGAAGCTGTAGAAAGACTTACTATGTCAAAGCATGATCTGAGAACGGATTCGCATGGGCTCGCTGTCGATAGAATTTCTTCTTGGGCAGGTCTCCCTTTCCCGCCAGCTCTTCTCGCTTCTGCTTCTTATTCGGCGGCCCAGCCATGCTGATGTTGAAACTAGGCTGGGTACTCTGTCAAAATTATGGCGTTCCGTGGTATTGCTATGGACTTGACCTGGATATGAAGCTGAAGAGAGACCAGAAAATTATACCGCTCCCAAAACGGCAAGTCAGCCGAAGCCTGCGAACGCGCGGGGAAGATTGATTGTTGACGCGATTTCACCACCTGCTCCAACCACTGCTTGCCCATCCTACCGCTCGATCGAAAATTCTCTCCCGCAAGGAGATCCGACAATGCCACCAGCGACAGACGACGCGAAGCGTCGCGCAGCTAAAGAAACGATCGATATCCTCGAGGAGATCTCGAACCTCCTCAATACCAACCTGGATCGCAAGAGCCTGTCATACTGCGTATCGCTGATCGAGCATGGAGTGAATCCCGAGGCATTAGCCGTACGTAAACCATCCCCTAGAAATCTTATACAACGCTGATTGATCGCAGAACATGATTCAGACGCTGCAGGCGAAATATCCTCAACCTGCCGGCGAGGAGGGGAAAGTGGGCTAGAGAGAGGGAGAAGAGAAACAAGACTACACACGTATATGAGCTCGGGCTCAGGATTGGATCGGATCAGATCAGAATACTTCGAAGACATGGCCGTGTCGATCGCCGACTAGATGACCCGCGACCGCGATGGCAGAAGACTCGCCAGCACTGCGGGTTTTTAGGTGAACGACTCGGGTTGAAGGACAAAGTGGCATACCCAAGGTCACCTGCGTCGCCCAAGAACACTGGATAGGCGACAAATCGCAGCATTACCTCGCGATATAGCTTATCAAGCTACACCAAACCAGGGCAGAGGAAAGGAGAAGAAGGAATTCATGACCTCATAACGAATGGTGTATCTCTGATCCATCCCCAAAACGCCTTCCAATGCTAGGCTTTTGCAAGCACATCTTAGCGAAGGTATAAGTACATACACGAATGTCCTTCTCATGCTGGCAGACCTGCACGCCAACAGTGGTACTGTGTTTCCCATCTAATCTTTTTGACAATCTCTTCTTTCATGCCTTCCATGCTATCTCCTCTCCTTGCTCTTTCTTGGTGGGGTATCTCTGTGGTTCAAGTAGTCCGTCACTTCTCCTAGCTTAAGAGTCGAGTGCAGCATGGCCGTAGTATGCTCGAACCTCAGCAGTATACTTGTGCGGACGGCATTGGCGAAGAGGTATTTCCTGCGGAAAGCGGTGGCTTTGTCGTCCATGCTGGGATTGGTGCTGGCTGTACTGGAAGATGGGATCGGGATGGCTGCCCTAGTCGTGGCAGATGCTGGAGCTGTTGATGTTCGAGCCCGTTTGAAGGGGGGTGGCTGTGTGGTGGTATGATTCGCCTTGGCTGGCGTATGGTATTGCGATGCTAAGAACAATTGTCCTTGGGACGGTATCGCGTAAGATGGCATGTTGAGCATTGGCGATTGCTGTGGTTGAGATGTCTGCGCTGATTCGGGGAATGAGCAGTGTGGTGGCATCGGCACGATTAGTGGTGGAGACGGAGTGTGTCTGGATGACTCTGTCAAGGATGGTGTTGCCGACGTAAAGGGTGTGTGGCTATTGGAATCAAAATGCTGCAGCAAGAAGCGCCGAGACTGGTCCATATATTGATATTGCTGAGTACCCAAAGTGGGAGCGTATGCTTGGGCTGGAATGACGCTGTCCGACCCAGCCACAGTGACAGTTTGGGACCATGACTGGTCGTCAAAGCCGCTAAAGTCAAAGTCCATGGCGGGCATGTGAGTCTCCGGTTGGGATGTCCAGTCTGTCGAGGAACCAGGCATAGTTGGAGCACTATCGCTTCTATGGAGCGGCAGATCCTGAGATGTCATGTTTGAAGGCGTTGGATTGGATCTAGACAAATGAACCGAGTCTCTCCTGCCCAGTGGTGATTCGATCTGCTCTGCATCTGGGATATGACTTGCCGCGGAAGCGATCATCAAGATCCAATATAGTGCCCCACCCATTCTATGCCAACAGTCCAACACGTTAGTCTTGTTGAGCTGCTCGTAAATCATCGCAGGTGTTGCCGCACAAGTCGCTGGTATCTTGAGATCCACACTACATCGCACCTCCGAAACTCGATGAAACGGGGTCTGGTGTTGGATGGCATGTGTGTAGATCAAGGCAGTCAGGCGAACTGCCTCGTAATATGGGTCGTTGAAGCCCTGATGGCCTGGGACGCTCGCTGGGAGCAATTCGTGCAGATCATAGGCTAGTGTTGAGATCTTCAGATGAGAATGAGGCAGCTGTAACGTTGTCACCAGTGGTTGGGGTCCTATGCGAGTTCTCCCCCGCTGTTCTTGTCGGCTTATCTCGATGCAGCTGTCTGTGAGTTGATACATCTTGATCAGGATTTTACGCGTCGCGTTGCCGCACATTCTATCAGAAAGAATGCTGCGCATTCCAAGATCGTTGTCTCTGCAGAAAAGCGGCCCTTCGGGACTGGGAAACTTGGTGTAAGGACTCCGATCAATATAGTCTCGTGCGTAGTTGAGGAAGACTGGATCTAGTCGTTCGTTGTACATGACAGAGGTCTCGAGCTCTGTCTGACACATAGTGACTGCGATGACTCCACCACCACCAAGTTTTTCAAGTCCTCCTCTTGAATTAACCATTTGTTTCAGGAATTTTCGGTGATACGGCACCATCCAATTGTAGTCGCCAGAAATCTGTGCCGCCAAAAGCTGCAAAACTGCTGCGATGTTCGTGTCGTTGAAGCCTTGAGTCGGATCTGCCAAAGACTGGTTCAAAAGTTGTGGAACTACCGTTAGTACCTCCATTGTCTGTCTGCTCTCCGATCTTGGGTTCTGCGAGTTCCATGTATTTGCATTTGCCATGAGATCCGTGTAAGGAGCTGATAAGCACAATGAAGATAGGAATGCAGATGGTGTGCGGCAGAGCAATGGAACCCATGCGTCTAGCATTGCTTTTGACCCAAAAACAGATGAGCCTAGAAATTGTTAGCTTGCCGCGGTACATATCTTCAAAGAAGAACTTACAATTTGACTTTAGCAATTCAACATTGATGTGCTCGTTCACTAATGGCTTCATCGAAGCAAATGGATCCGCATGAGGAGAAGTCAAGTGCAGGCCATAAGCATGACCGTACGCAATATCGTATGGGATCTGCTCCCTGGACTTGTTGCTTTTTTGGACAAGCACGCCTTCGTCATGACCATATAATAGATGATCAAGGTCGGTAGCTTGTCCCAACTCCTCTGTAGAACTCGAAGTGCCTAAAGGTGGAGACGTAATCGCCGTATGAGCATGAGATGATGCTTCAGCGTTTGTGTATATGGGGAGCGCTTGTGTGAAGCTAGTACCTGAAGAGACAGACGACGCAGCGTAGGAGTCCTGTCGTTCAAAGTCGAAGTAGCTTTGATCGTCACTAGTAAGGTTCGTTGAATGGGCCGGAGCGTTCGGGATGACACTCGGTGAAGCCCTCGATGGACCAGCGGATGAGGTTATGGTATTGATTGCCGACAAAGACGAAGCTGAACGCTTGTGTCTTGCGTTTGACGGCTTAACGCGCTTTCTGGTAACGCGTACATCGTTGCAATTCGGATCTAGTTCAGCCTTGTCCAGATAAGTGTGCATAACGGTCTGACGGACCTGTCGCATTGTATCCTTATCCTTGAATTGTTCCGGATTGGTCGCAGTGACGAACTGGAATGGCCGCGAGGTGGCCGGTGGGGTTGATTTGCTATTCTTCGACATGGCGCGAACCAGGCCCGGACGCGTGAGAACGTGCTCGTTGTGTCGGTGGTGGACACAAAGGGTCAAAGGCGCCTATGACTACTTTGAGGATGGCTGATAAACAGGCCGGTATCGCCGTTTTATTCTGCCAGATAGATGCAGGTAGTCCTTAGCTCTACTGCCACAGTACGTCGAGTGGCTTGTGTGTATCTGCCGCAGTATGGAAGGATCACCCCATGTGATGGATCTGATTGGATCGGAGCTTCTTCGTATGCTGTCTTGGCCAGGACGTATATGTTGAGATGAGTGGTCATCGAAGAGGCTGTCTAGTCGAGCTGAGATGGTCAGATTTGCAGGTGGTAGATACGTCTAGGATCAGGACCTCGTAGGGCTGATATAAAATTCAAGATGTGGACCTAAAACAAACGCTAGAGATATAGAAGGACAACCTGGGCATGTAGAGGCGGGACGTGTGGACCGGTCAGTCGATCATTCTTGTTTGATTGGGGCGCGCGCTCGGGGGCTCTATTGTTAGCTTCTTTGGACAGAGCTTCGCCAGGGAATTGGGGGCCTAGGCTTGTCAGAGTATGAGACGATAGCATGAGACCTTACTGAAGAAGAAAGAGATTGGGAACCAAAGAGCCAGTGCTTCAGCTTCGCCAGGGAAATGATGCTCCGTACACGTGGTCGATAGTGAAGGCAGACCGAGTCACCGCCATGTTGTGCGGCTGGAGAATGGCCGAGTGTGCACAAAAGGCAGTGACTCGTGCGAGGAGCCTGTGAAATGCCATTACGGAGCGGTGGACCTGTCAAGGGTTTCTCGTAGTTCGCCGATATCCAGATGCACTTGCAGCTAGCGGAGCAGTAGGGTCGGATTGAAGGCCATCCTTTGGGGTGCACGGTTACGGGACACCTGCATGAACAATGCCTCAATGCTGGAGCATGGATGTGCCTTGATGGACCTTTCAGGGGTGCCCTGTACTTCATGAGGCGTCATGGCGCAGGAGGGAAACGACACCGTGGAACGACAGGTACATGAACGTGAAATCGACGACCTGACCAATGAGAGCTGCCCAAGCGGCGGTCTGTAGGCAAAGCTGTGGCTTGCTGGAGCTGTGCAACGACTAGGATCGAGCTTTGATTTGAAGTTCGGGACGGCGGCGGCGCCTCCAGACCGGTGGTGCTGCCTACATGAAGTGGCTGTAGATAGGGCTGACGACTAGTCCCAGCTAAGATGTGCTTTGTCCATGGACGATGTATCTCGAGGATCTAACCAAGAGACTACTGCTGGCGGTTGCGTCAGACCATGTGAGATATCCCGGAGGCCGTGTCATTGTGTCGTGATCTGTCAAATCCATCTGTGAATGATCCCATGCTAAGTATTCCACGGACAATGTGCGGACATTGCGCTTCGCTGATTGGGCTACGAGCGCTGAATAGATTTCTCATGTCACCTCAGCGTGCTTCATTGCAGTCCTTGGACACAGTCTGAATTGTATCGCTAATTGTGCTTACGCGTAACATGTGCGCTCGTGTACAAGTCAATGCAGTGTGCAGCGATCGTGTTCTGCCAGTCTGCGCCGAACACTTGGACCTAATGCCGTTTTGGCAAAAGGGTAAAGCCACGGTACTGTGTCGGGTGCAGTCATGCAGAAGTGATTGGTGCCGGAGTTCCACCAAGCTGGGGTTGCAGAGGCTACCCACACTGAGCAATATGCCCTGCCGATATTGCCTGGCTCGGTTGCGATACAGGTCTACCCCACACCAAGCAAGGCTGTCGCTGTACGCTGATGCAGTGTATCTGATATGCTGTCGGCCGTTAGCACGACCATACCGTAATGTCTGCCCTGCAAGTTAGATTGCATATTGCTGCAGTTCGATGTTGTGGTGGAATGTACTGTTGTTCCCGCGATTTGTGCCGAGGCTCGGACGCTTTTGTCAGTCGCACAACCTGCGTTATTTTGATGCCTTGAATTCTCTGCCCAGAACTGTAGTCCTGGATATATCTTCCGGTGAAGAATCGCGTCTGCGTAGGGCTGTGTACAGGATGATCTCGTGCATGAAGGAGCCTCATGGGTAGAAGACTCAAGCCTTGAAACCGGTGAAGATCCGGCATGTGGAGAGTACGGTCTACATTGTACATTACCTCTCGTGGTTAGCACAGGAGGCCTTGCGGATCTTTCACGTGGCGGAGACGTGTATCTCTCGTCTGAACCTGCTCGCATGGTTGTTCATGATGTGATGCCAGATCCGCAGGGCTGCGAGAGAGAGAATGTGCCTCTGACTCGTGACTAATGTAACCTTAAAAACCATTCTCCCATTTGGGGTTATGGTAGAGGATAGCTGCAGGCACTCTTGACCTTAAGAGCCGCTTTGTCATTGAAATATGTGCTGTCGTTGATAGATTGCAAGATGGAGCATCGACGATTGCAATGATGTCCAGTGACTATCCCATCCGAGCTAGAAGTAGGAGAAGTTCTCCACTGAAGAGCTGTGCCGTTTGTCCCTCGAAGCTCGAACATGCTACAAGCCATGACGGCCGTCCGGTGAGGACATTTTTGACCATTCTACAAGCAGCGTAGGCTGCCACGAACGATTGACAGCTCTTACGTCCGCAAGTTCGCCATACGTACGAGGCAGTTGCGATGATCTGAAGTTGGAACGCCTACCAGGAGGCCGGTATCTTGATCAAAATCTCTGGTCATTCAAATGCTAAGCTCGACGATTTCCGCGACGGCGGTTGCTCTCATCATCATTTTTAGGCCAACCATGACGCCGGCTCCTTCGTCGCTTTTCCTTCTATGCCTTGACTCGCAAGCCAATTTATACGGAGCTCATTCAAAGCTGACCGCATGCCGCCCATTGCTACCTCAAACGTGATCCGCAATCTTTGCGAGTCCCTTGAGAGACCCTAGACTCAAGGCGAGACCTTGCGACCTACTCCTGATTCGTACGAAACCGGTGACAGGACCGTTGTCACCTTCTTTCTCGACGCTGACGTTTGCTAAAGCATCCTCGCCTGTTACATATTAGCTTGTGGACGTGACATGGCATGGAAGCACGTACCAAAAACGCTCCTGGCATACAGATTAGCGCTAAGGAATTGACAGTCTCCACTCAGACTGGCTTCTGGTGTCAGACAGCTCATGTTGGTGACCTTCATGAGACCATTGAGGAAGTCTCGCAAGCCCTTCTCCTTGGGTAGCTTGGTGTTGATGTTCACCTTGTTCTCCCATTCGAATTCAGTCCACATGGTCCTGAATTGTGTCTCTGTGCAATTCGCTGGTTGGATGTAATCCATGACGTCTACGTGCACATCGTTGAGAATCACGACAGATGACTCTGTGCTACTAGCACCTTCATAGATGACGTTGCCAAAGATAACGCCCGTGTCTGTAGATGACACTTTGACAGTAGCCTGTACGTTGAGGAAGTCGAGAGGAGGGAGATTTTGGGTGGTAGGTCGCTCCACCACTTTGAGGTCTCCGAGTGTGGCAAACTCAACGGAGAGATTTTGTAAAGTCTCTCGAGTCTGATTAACGAGCAGTACATCCAAGATGATATCGAACTGGTTGACTTGCACGTACGCCTCTGCGTATACTGGGTCGGAGAATCCGGTGAGCTGTACGACTCTGTTGAGCTTGGACGTCAAGTTTTCAGTAGCCGTGTCGCCGCCAGTAGCCTTCTCGAGGTCAATCTCGACATTGTCCATCCCGTCAAGAGTGTTCTTCTTGCTGAGCTGTCGGATCGGAACAACGTCATCGACCTGGATGGCATTCTTTGCCTTGAGTACCGCGTCCTTCTCGGCACGTTTGCGCTCCTCGACTTGCACTTTGTCTCGGAATGCCTTCCTTGTGTCATCCAGAAACGCGTTTTCTAGTTCTCGCTTCTGTGCAAACTCTGCCAGTGATCGCACACAAGACATGATGCGGTCGATGGAGTCCTCGTCAATCGGCATCTTGACAAATTGTGACTGTCCAGCTCTGACGATCGAAATCATGATCAACATGGCTTCGGCGCGAAGAGCATTCGTTCGAGCTTCGTCTTTCGAAATCTCACTATGCCGCATGACCAATTTGGTCAGTGTCGATGAAAGCACGGTGGCCAGGTAGTAGTCGCCGTCGAGTATGAGTTGTCGGAGTGGAGGCTTCTGTGCTGCTTTGACTGCTTCAAGTTTGGCCATGACGGCCGAAGCGCTCGTCAAAGCGCTCTCTGTAGCATATGTCCCATCTGCCAGTACCTTGCGTGATCCGGTCGGCTCTTTGGAGTGTCCATTGACCTGATCCTTAAGATCCGGCTCGCCATCTTGAGCTTCGTCGAGCAGACGCTGTTCCGAGGCGACGATAGGAATTTCACCCAAACTTGCACGTATCCGTTTCCAAGCATCGCGGATGTCATTCTGCTCTAGCGAGTACTCTCCAACAATCCAGAGTGCGCCACGGTAGACCTTACCTGCCCTGACTTCGCTAAGCGTTGACACCAATCGCTCCACGATGGCTGGCCGCAGTTTGGGGAATCGTTCCACGACTTCCTTGACAAACGAGATGACGTCGATAGCAGATGCGTTGTTGAAATCAGCAATGAAGTCCATCAAGACATCAACAACGCTTGAAGCGATTTCGGAGAAGCGGATGGCACATTGATGGATAGCGTGAATGACGATGGAGCGATATTCGTTGTTCTGTGATATGTCAGTATGGAGGCACGCTTGACATGCATCGAATTCACCTTCTCGTATTGCTCATCAACAGTCTTCGCGAGCTCCTTCTTCAATAACATGACCACTTCCTCAACGTTCTTGCTCGCTACCATATCCAGCGCGATATCCAGAGCTTTCCGTCTGACGTCCAAGTCTGTGCTTGAGAGAACCCGGAGAACTTCCATGATGAGGTCGTCCAGTACACCTTCATTTGTCTTCCTCAGCTGGTTGACCTTCTCCAATACAATCAGCTTGACATTGTTGTCCGGCTCTTTGATGCTAAGCTCGATGAACTTGGCTGCAGCTGCCTTGACAGCTACTGGATTGCTAGTGAGCGCTGTGAGTGAAGAAGCTGCCTCGTAGATGACTGTAGACTCCTTTGCCTCGAGCAGATCGAAAATTAGTCGAAGGTATCGTGCCTTGTTCTGCGCGTTTGTTACTGCATCTTTCCGAATGAACTCGAGCTCAACAAGTTGCAGGAGCTCGTCTGCATTGGGAATACCCTCGAAAACAGAACTCAGGTACTCCAGTGCCTTGTCGTGGCTGATGCCTTGTAACGCCGCAAAGGCGTTCCTCTTACATGTGGCGTCGCTCTCGGACTCCAAGAAAGCTTGCAGAAGCTCTGGTGCATCTGGCATGAGCGCTTCGTTGTGCTGATATATGCTCGCAATTGCGAATACTGCATTCTTCCGCACGTACGAGTGTCTGTGTTCCAAGCAACCTCTTGCAGGAGCCAACAAAGGCTCGATCAATTCCGCATCTCTAAGCTTGGTGAGGAATCGTAGTGTATTTCCCCGGATGTATTCGTTCGGGTGCTGCAGATCCATTCGAATACCATTGCTTTGCAGGAGTCAGTACTACGATCATGCCATGTCTTCCTGCAACTTACCACACGAGGATCATCTCTTGCTTGAGCTTGCCGCCAGCATCGTGCTTCGGGCACACCTCGTAGTACATGTATAGCAGTTTCTTCAGGGGCTTGCTCTTGGAAGGCATGACGAATCGAATAATATGCATCAGCAGCTGTGGCATCGGGTCGCCATTGAGCATGATCACTAAGATCCTCTTCATCGTCTCCAGCTTTGTGTCATCGTTGCCCTTTTCGAGCTGTGTCCGCAGGTCCTGGAGGGAAGGCTGATCGGCGGTGTTGTCCTGGTGAACCAAGCTGTATGCTTGGTCCAGAAAGGTAGCCATGATTGGCTTGGGAGTCCGTGAGATTGATCAGATGCTCGACGGCGAGATGCTGAACAAATGAGCACAGTCTCGGAGGAGGTGTTGATATGGTGGAAAGGAGAGCTAAATGATGCCTGATACAGCTGGCGGAGTTGCACTCGCTGTGCCTATTTTGTTCCTACAGTCGTCGCTTCTGTATGGAGGTGCCAGAAAGGCCGGAGAGGGAGTTGAGAATAGGCGGAGTGCTGTGCAGCGAGTGTGTTTCAATGGCTGATCAATGATTATGGGTGGAGCTGTCCGTCCAGCTGTTCTTCTGCGGCATTGGAAGGTGAACCAAAATTATCGTGAACGCGAAGTCTTGGCATCAATTTATCGACGCCAGCGCTTTTGAACATGTGCACTTGCTGCAGTATCACCACAGTCCAATCATCAAGATGGCGAACGCAGAACCCTTTTACTTGAGATACTAGTAAGTCTCGTCGGCTGAATTTGGAAGGGTATGAGCTCTGACATCTGCCAGCTCTGGCCATCAAGGTCGTTTCGGGCATGAATTTCTGGGTATTCGACTCTTACACCTCAGCACGAAATGTTCGACTAATTTTCATGTCAGAATTCGACTTTCGTGCCGTTGGTGATGGGAGGTCTGCAACAGCCCGATATGCCAATAATTCCAATTACCGCAATGATTCGCTCATTCGCAAGGAGAGTCGGTAGAACCATAGACTCCTAGTGAACTTCTCTGACATCGAAAGTGTGCGTCAGCTCTCTCATGATTGATGAGATCAAGCGCATCATCAAGGAGAGCGAGATTCTCAAGTACGTCTGCCATCAGCTAGGCGGAGATAGAGCTGACAGCCACTACAGAGAGGACGATACCAAATGGCCACATAAGAACAAGGACGGAAAGCAAGAACTCGAGATCCGTCTGGGCAATGATCACATCTCTTTCGAGGTATGAAGGGCATTGTTTAGGAACGTACAATTACTAATTCCCCTCAGACAGCGAAAATTGGATCCTTGGTAGACGTCAACGAGTCTGAAGATCCTGAAGGACTAAGAGTCTTTTACTATCTGATTCAAGATCTCAAAGCATTGGTCTTCTCACTGATATCCTTGCATTTCAAGGTACATGTGAATGCTGTGACATCCAAAGATGCACTAACAAGAAACAGATTAAGCCAATTTGAGCGATGCTTGGTGCATATATCCCCATTATCGCCTGACCCGATAGCAGGAATCGATGCGCATTTCGTCAGCTTCTCAGGAACCCATTAGGTGCAGCAGAGTAGAGACAGGCTCTTCTATAATCTCGAAAGGAGAAACGCATCGTACTGTCGAGCAATTGAAGGTTGATATGAAGGACTAGCGTGATCGGATAGGTGGATCATTCAACATCCCCCGCATTTGAATAGATCAAGGCCCGAGCTCGGGCGGGTGGGAAGATCAAAGTCGCATGAGCATTGGGCGGGCAATCTTTGGTCTTCTGCCGGCGCGAGCCCGTTTTACCGCAAGGCCCGATTCATCCATCATCATCACCACATGTCACTGTCCGTCGTTTGTTTCAACCACCCAACTGCCACAACGAAGAACACCCGTCCTGCGTCTCGATCGCTACTGTGATCACCGACCGCGTACTGTACAAATGTCGAGTTCTTGAACAACGAGTTCCTCTCCGCATCTCCCCGACCCCAGAATGCCCAGTACTCCGGGCGAGGACAATGACGGCACTGTGATAGTGTCACTGCCTGTCGCATCGCCCAACCCTCACGCGACCTGTCCACCCGAGCAAATACTTGCCAACGAGCAAATATCGGCGTCACAAGAGCGAGCAAATGTAACATTGGAACAGCCGGCACGTCGGCTATCGCCAGATGAAGCCGATGTCGAGTCAGGCGCAGAAACAGAAGGACTCGACCAGCCTGCGAAGCGGATAGACGAAATGGAGGAAGCCTTAAGAAGAGATACACCGAGTCCTGGAGTGCCCGCGGAGGACAATCGCGAGCACGATTATCGACTTGCACAGTCCATGTCCGCCGCAGCGTTATCGCCACAGTCAGGACACGAGTGGCCTACCCCACCTGACTCACCGGAGAGGGTATGTCGCCGACTTCGTGCGCATAACTTGGAGACGACTGGCTAACATTACATAGATTCTGCCAAACTCAACGTCATCCTATCTCCGTCCTGGCAGCAAGTTTGTGGGCACGCAGCAATCGGATCGCCAAGTATACAACGTACAAGTGGAGATCAAATATGTGGATATGGAAGAGTCATTCCTTTGCGGGTACTTGCGGATACAAGGTATGGCTACAGGTTCGCCTTAAGGATGCAAAGAACTAACGCCGGGTCAGGCCTGACTGACGATCATCCTACATTGACAACATACTTTGAGGGAGAAATCATTGGCAACAAGCACACATTCAAGACGGCTCACCCAGAATGGGGATCCTCGGAGAAGGTCGATATGCAGCACTGGAACCGCTTCCCTGCATGGCGACCGCTGGCCAAACAAGCCAAATCACCTACCTTCACTTTCAAGAACTTTGCTCAGAGAGAGCACTTATTTATGCGCTGGAAAGAGTATTTCTTGGTTCCCGACCACAAAGTCAAGACTATCACCGGTGCAAGTTTCGAAGGCTTCTACTATATATGCTTCAACCAATGTTCAGGAAGTGTTAGTGGGATTTACTTCCATGCAAAGAGCGAAAAGTATGCTTGACCGACCGTCTTTGATTACGAAGATAGCGCTTAGCTAACATGTACAGGTTCCAACAACTCGAGCTCGAACATATAAACGATAGGGGTTGCTCAGCAGCCATGGAATTCCGTTGATTTAGCGTGGCGTTGGGACTGGTGCTCTTCTCATTTATATCACGAATGGACCAGACGACAGTAGTGTACTAGTTGTCTGCATGTTTTGGCACATAAATTACGCACTGTCTGGGATCTCTCGGATACATACCGCTTGTATAGAACCGTGCGATGAGTCCATATTAAATCATTGAAGATTACTGAAAATATATGAACATCGTGAAGGACATCGTCTAACATTTCCAAACTGCTCTTCAATTTTCCTGTCATGCATCAGAGAGCAGTAGATCGGGTTGATATGCCAAGCATCCTGACAAGTCGAACGAAGCCGCATTCCGATATGACAGACCCCTCTACATCATTGTTGAGCGCCTTCGAGACGTCTCAACTCCACCAACGACATGGAACGATGACACCAATACTGGCCAACAACACCACGAATCAGCACGCGTGAACGTCGCCTCGCGCCAATGCAGCAGACAAGCTACTTGACCGGCCATGTATTGGCCGCTCGGCATACCAAATTATTATAGCGTCAGCAGAAACGCGCCTCGCCATGGTACAAACGTCCACGAGACTCCACTTGGAGGCGACGCAGCTCCAGAACTCAACGGCTCTGCGAAGCATGCGGGAGGGCCGGATGAGGAGGCTATACCAAGTCTGCCAGCGGCGCAGGAACAGCGAGATGATGAGAAGATACTCGACTTGAAGACGTCAAGAGGAGGTCAATTGTTCGCTACCATAACCCGATCGGCTTTGCACATATGGCAGACCAAGCCGACTGTGCTGCTTGCTACTGCTGTCAGGTCCAAGCAATCGCTCGATGCATATGGAGACAACGTCGCATTACTTGTACGACCGGATGCATTGATCATGGTCGTGCAGACTCAGGCAGGCTATCTCATCACATACTCCTTGGCATCGGATCCTAACGCACAGGTATACCAAGTCCAGGTCAAGACTTCAGGAGCTAGCAGGAGACAGAGTGCCGAGGGTATTCGCAAATCAGGACTGGTCGGACTCGACTATGGTCCAGGGGACGGGACTGGCATCAAAGACATTAGCGTCCGCTTCAGGATGGTCATCAGAATCGACGCCGGCATATGCAAAGCCACGGCGCTGGACGACGAGCTCATGGTCGCAACAGCAAAGCCTCCTGCGATACAATGCATTCGATGGTCACCAGACAAGACTGGCTCTTCGCATAATACGGAGCTGCTGAAGCGTATGCCTTGGTTCGGCGAGAAAGCTAGCATAGTCGACATGGTGTACGACCGACCTATGGGACTCCATGTATGGCTCTCAAGTGACGGCAGAGCATACACAGTCCAGAGGAGCCGGCCTCGGAAGACGAGTGAGGGTCCTCCCGAAAGCGCCTTCAAGGGCTTCTGCTTCCATGAGCCAGATTGTAACGGAGCTAAAGCACTGCATGTCGCTGTCAATGCTCGCTTCTCCTTAATCGCTCTCGGTTGCGCTGACTCGAAGATTCGAATCTACAGCGTCAAGGACTACCTGGGAAACATTCCAGCATTGCACACCATGGAGCTACCTGTCTCGCAAGCTACCTCTGGTACCATCGCGTTTCTATCCCACTCTCCTGACGGCCACTGTCTCTTTGTAGGAATGGAGCACGGCTGGGCAATGTGGAGTGTCTATGGCAAGCTCGGAGCACACTCTTTCATGACCGACGATTCGATACCCTCTAAAGAGCGAATCTGGCTCAACGGCTTCTCTGCAGGCTTCTGGGCAGGACTTGGTTCCGAACTATTTTTACTCGATCCACAAGCCAATCAGCTGTGCATGATACACATGGCGAGAGGTGCTGGAGCTTCCTGTCTTGCCATGCCCAACGTATCTAGGTCGCTCTTACAGACGAGTACGGGGTTGATGCTTCACCGCGGCGAGAGCGGTCAAGACGTTTCAACAGGAACAGCTGAGGATTCTGTTTGGCAGACACTGCAGATCCCCACAAGCTATCTTGCCAATCAGTGGCCCATCAAATCCTCAGTAGTATCGTCATGCGGCAAATATCTTGCTGCAGCTGGTCGACGTGGGCTAGTACACTACAGTAAAGCTAGTGGCAGATGGAAGACCTTTGAAGATCCCTATGCTGAGAATGAATTCTCGGTACGAGGTGGTATGTGTTGGTATCAGCATATTCTGGTCGCTGCTGTTGACAGCGATGCCGGATCACAGGTATGTCTTTGGATCAACATGCTAGTGACTGAATTTGACGCCTCTCCAGATCCGTTTGTACTCTCGTGAGAAGAACCTCAACATCTCAAATGTAATGCATACGGAGCCACTCAAATCTGCTGTCGTCTACATGACGTTGTCGGACCTAAGCTCTCTGCTTGTATACACTCATGAGAACGTGTTGTTCCACTACGTCTTCGAAGCTACGGCGTCATCAGTGAAGCTTGTGCAGGTCGGGCAGATTGGCTTCCATGGTATCATCAGGGCGCCAGCAAGGGTACGATCCATCAGCTGGATCGTGCCAGACGACCAGCGAGGTACGTGGGTAGAAACTACTTGCGAATTTTGGCTGACACATAGCAGAGCGAGGAGATCCATCGCAGGATGTGGCCACGGCGGCAGTGCTCTTCCTCATCGATGGCAAGCTTGTGATGTTGCAGCCATCGCCGGAAGAGCACAGGGAACTCAAGTACGACATGCGGGTCATTGCCCACAACGTTGAATTCTACTTGCTAGCGAGAGAGGGCACGATTCCTGATGCCTCAGCCATCGCTCTCATCGACCCAGACAGAAATCATCTCTCACACTTGGGCAGCTCCCTATCAGACTCTTTGTGGTACTTTGACGGCCACTCAATGCGTGTATGGCCAGATACACATGATCTCATCTCATCTACATCGTCCGAGCTCAATCAGGCCACTCTTACATCAGTCTCTGTACCGACAGACTTCTACCCTCTTTCGCCTCTCCTCACGAAAGGCGTCTTGACTGGACTCGAACCAGAGCTGGTCCAGCGCCGCGATGTCGACTTCACTTTCGCCCGAGCGACACCTCGCACTCACCTGTTCATCCCACCGCTCCTGCAGCACTATCTATCACGATTCGACAGTCCAGCGGCGCTTCACCTCAGCGACTCATACCGCCGCCTTCCATACTTCCCACACGCACTCGAAGTCCTTTTACATACTGTCCTCGACGAAGAAGTCGACGCCCAGTCATCCCCCGACCACAACACAAACGACAGTCAACTCGCCTCTTTACTCCCTTTCCTCTCCTCCTTCCCTTCCTACCTCGACATCATCCTGGGCTGTGCCCGAAAGACGGAGATCAGATCATGGAAGACTCTCTTCCAGCACTTACCGCCTGTAGTCGAGTTGTTCGAGGAAGCAATGGACAAGGGTCAGCTGAAGACGGCTGGAGGTTTCCTGCTTGTGCTCCATACATTTGACGAAGAAGCATTCAATGCAGGCATGATGAGTCGACTGCTGAGTAAAGCGAAGGAAGAAGGTGAATGGGATCTGTGCAAAGAGCTTGCG
Source organism: Elsinoe fawcettii (assembly GCA_007556565.1). Lineage (NCBI taxonomy): Eukaryota > Fungi > Ascomycota > Dothideomycetes > Myriangiales > Elsinoaceae > Elsinoe > Elsinoe fawcettii. The sequence goes on along the minus strand of SWCR01000010.1, from coordinate 1,286,749 downwards.
CGGTTCTTGGTGGGTGTGGATGATACGGGGAGGTTACTTGAGGAGGTGATGAGGGGAGCAGGGATGTCAAGTACTAACGGTGCATGAACCCCCAATTAAGCGTCTAGCATAAGCATTAGAGCAGAAGCTGGTATATCCCCAAGCCATTCAAAAACAGGACAAACGTATGCCATGTCTCACATCAAATGATCATATTACATTTCACTATTACCTCCAAAACTATCCTTTACAGAGTAAACGTCCCCTCCAACTCACAAACCCCCACATCCTTCGCCACACAAACCCTATACTCCCTTCCTTTAACCACCGCCCACTCCTGCCTCACCACATCCCAATAACTCACATCCCTCCTCAACAACGGGAACTCCACCTCCACCTCCTCCCCAGGGGCAATACTCTCCTTCGCGAACCCCCTCAGCTGCTTCGGCGGTGCCCCCTCGGCGGGAATGCCCAGATAAAGCTGCGCCACTTCGGCGGCCGTCACGTTTCCTGTATTCCTGACCGTGGCGCGCACAGTCACGACCGTTTCCCAGAGCGAAGGATGGCCGCCTTGCACCGTCACGTCCTGATCTGGTGGCAATTCGGAGAGATCTTCTGCGCCTACATCGATGGAGAGGTCCGCGTACGAGAAGGAGCTGTATGTGAGACCGAAGCCGAAGGGGAAGCGCGGCGTCACGTTGCGCGCGATGAAGGACTTGTAGTCTATGAACACGCCCTCTGTGAAATTACTCTGGAGGTAGTAGTCGGATTCTGCGCTGGGGAAGTCCGGGCTGAGGAGGGCGCCGTAATCGCTCTCCCTGCGCGCGACGGTGTAGGGGAGGCGCCCGGAGAAGGACTGCCGGCCGTAGAGCAGCTCGACTAACGCGCGACCGGAGTCCTGACCGGGGAGGTGGCCGTAGATGACCGCGGTGATGTTGGGGTGGTCGATCCAGGGGTCGACGAGGCGGATGCCGGCGTTGTGGATGGTCACGATGGTGTTGTTGCATCGGTTGGCGACGGAAGTGACGAGGCGGTCGGATTCGGCGTCGGCGAGGTTGGGCATATCGAAGGCTTCGGCGGCGTAGTGGTTAACGAAGACGAGGCAGGCGGTGGAGCCGAGGTTGATGTTCGGGGAGGTGGAATCGGTGTCGTATTGGATCCATGTGCCGTCTTCGCGGGCTTGGTCGAAGAAGGCGTCGAGGGGAGCGGAGATGTAGGGCGGGGTGACGGAGCCGGAACCGCCGCCTGCGATGAGCGTGCCGTTGCGGGCGATGGCGATGGGGCCGGTGGTGCGGTTGAGGACGGGGAAGACAGTGAGACCTTGATTCTCGGTGATGTCGATGGACTCGAAGCCAAGTGCCCATTTGCCGAAGCCAGTGAGTGGGTGGTTGGACTTCTGTGGAGCACGAGCGTCCCACCCAAAGACGGAAAGGGAATCGGGACGGTTGAGAGGAAGTGCGTTATTGACGTTCTTGACAAGAACATGGCCTTCAACGGCTTCCTGCAAGAGATGGTCCTTGCTGGCCGGGTCGCGAGCATTGGTGAAAGCGTGCGGCAGCGAGAGATTCACTGGGATGCCAAAGCCTGGGTTTTCAATAGGGTTGAACTGGTACCATGCTGCGACAATGCGAGTAACCATGTCGTCCAGACGAGACTGCTCGATGGATCCATTCGCTACTGCGGCGGTCAAGTTGCCAGTCCAGTATGGCGAGTTGGGCATGGCCATGTCGAGACCAGCATTGGCAGAAGCCACACCAGAGTCCTGGGCACCCCAGTCTGACACTACGAAGCCTTCAAAGCCAAAATCGGTCTTCAAGAATCCATTGAGTACAGCCGAGTTCTGACATCCATAGCTGCCGTTGATGCGATTGAAGGAGCACATCATCGAAGCAGTGCCAGCGTGAACAGCATCTGCGAACGGCCAGAGGTAGAGCTCGTGCATAGCTCGGTCGTCAATGTTGGACGATACTGAGGCATTCAGCCCGGAAGCAAGACGGTTCGTCTCCTGCTCGTTGCCGACAATGTGCTTGGTGCATGCAATCACATTCTCCTGGAGACCGCGAACTGTGTCTGCGGTAAGGACGCCCATAAGGTACGGGTCATTGCTAAAGCCTTCCCAATTTCTGCCACCCAGCGCGAGGCGACCAATGGCACCCGCAGCTGGCCCAAGTGCCATGCTGACTCCCTTTGCCTTGTACTCGGCGCCCATATACCGGCCACGGAGCAGAGTCAAATTCCTGTCATATGTTCAATACAGAAGACGAGACCGCTTCGTCGCTCGCTCATACCTGTTCCATGATGCGCCGACGTGAACACCGCTGGCAAATCCAGAGATACCCTCAGTACCTCTCACACCAGCCGGCCCGTCGTTCAAGCAGAGTCCTGGGAAACCCACCCTATTGACGGGTCCGCTGTTGCCGGAGCAGCCATTCGTCGTTGAAGTGTAGCCAATGGTCGCATTCTCCTTCTCTTCGTTGGTCATGTTCGCTACAAGGGCTCTGGCCCTTTCATATGCCGCTGCCCACGGGCCGATACCAGGACCCTCGGCTATGGTCGGTCAGACGTCATGCTATAGGGCTTGCTAAAGTGGGGCCACTTACGAGAAGGGTATACGGGAGGACTCCTGCCATAATTGTAGTACAATTCTCGCCAGATTATGGCAGCTTGTGTCTCATTTGTGGTAGAGTTCTGAGCTGCAGCTTGCCCAATAAGAGCAGAGGCTGCTACTGCGAGAAGGGAAATAGAATGCATGATCCACCACGATATACCAAGATCCCGAGAGATGGTAGGAGAACGAAAGCAGAAGGGTGCGCAGATAGGATGATCATACCGCGGGACCACCTACCATTATATCCTATACGAAAGTGGAGGAAAGGGTTATACAGGCAGAATACCAAGGATTGACGGCATGGTCGGTTAGTGAGTACCAGAAGATCTCGTCAAAGCCAAGTGACGAGTATCCTGTCTACCTTCCCAATGCAGATCATCTGTCAAAGTGGAGGAACAAAAGTAGAAGCAACCAGGACTCATCGACCACCACGCGACTTGTGGATCTCGTGGGGGGTAATCTCGTCGAGCCAAACAAAAAATCTTGATGCCGGTCATGTGCAAGGACCGTGAAGGAAAAGAAGCTTTGACACGTCCAGAAATCGTCAGCGGCGCCACATGCAGGTCACTTTTGAACAGGTGGGACCCGAAGTTCCACCATGATCGAGGGTTAGCTCAAGATATGGAGAGAGGCATCCCCATGGTTTTCCCCCAAGAATCAACTCCGCATCCTCCAATCTGCCCGCACTTCGCCTCATCTTCGGGCTTCCAAGAGCCGTATAGAAGATCCGTCATGTCCAGTCTCCCGTGCTAGCCGTCATTTCATCCTCTAGCGCATGTAATCTCGAGCAAACATGTCTAGAGCCTCCGCAGTTTCTCCGCAAGGTTCTGTTTACCGGGCGCTTGGGCAGTAAATGCCAAGGCCTGTCGTCCTCCGCCGTCATGGCAGGGTCACATGCTAAGCCATCGAATACTAGGGCTCGCCAACCATGTTATATTGCCTTGACGGATGTTCGGATCTCCTAGACATGGCCAAGGTGGACTTGATGTGAAAGTCCGCTCTCACACCGTCCTCAGATTTATCAGAAATTTTACGTTTGAGCCACAAATATTCCATCTCCCTCAATCCACGTGACCACATTGCGGAATAAATTGACGGCACTCTCACATCACGATCATCTTGAACAGGTCCAATATTGGCGCTAATTCGTTGCTCGGTCGACTTCAAGACCTGCTCTGCTCTCCATCACCGCATGCCTGCTCTGCATGTTATCCAATTCGCGAGACTAGGGAGAGCTGCACCGATGTCAGAGGGTTATCACCAGTAAGTATTGGCAACGTTGCCACGATGTCTGCCTTTCATGCTAGCTGCCGTAAAACACGCAGCGTCATTTTCAAGCTATAGTGGTCGGCCGTGGCCATCTCACCAGTGACCACAAATGCATGAGCCATCAGAAGTTTGTGTTTCTCAGCTCACATTCCCCTAACTCCCAGAAGCCCTAATGACTTGCACTCTCGTCCTTAACAGCGCAGTCGACCTTCGAGCTTTCGTACAGGCCGTCCAAGACGCAGTCTCTATCCCCTCCATGCTCGTCACAACCCCAGAGCCCTGCCCAAGCATCTCATATCTTGTGCTCCTTTTCACACGCTTGATCAAGCACTATGTGCAGATCCAACGCCTGCGTGAGTGACCAATGATCCGTTGCCAGGACCTGTCGTCTCATCTCCACCAGTTGCCTATTGAAGTCTCTTGCCTGCTCATACTGTCCAGCCGCCTGCAATGCCTTCACAAGTCGATCTTGACTGATCATCCTACTCTCATCTCCCGCGGGGAGCGTTTTAGCTTGAACGCTGACAACGTGTTGAAGCAGTCGAATAGCATCAGACGCTCTGTCTTTCCGAAGATAAGCGCAAGCAAGTTTGTCTTCAGACACTAGGAGGTCAGGATGATTGTCTACAAGGACCTTTCGTTGCAGCTGTAGAACATGCTCGAGAAGAGGTATTGCCCGGTCCACCTGTTCATTGTCGAGGTATGCCATTCCTAGTTCGCTCTGGCTGGCCAATCGATCAGGATAACTCTCTGGCCACGTCTTCTCCTTTACTTCTACGATATGCTCGAGTAACTCGATTGCCACTTGGACTTGGTCATTCTCAAGATAAGCCCCTGCAAGCTCGTGCTGGGAAGCAAGTCGGTTAGGATGACTTTCTGGTAACGCCTTCCTTACTTCTACGACATGTTCGAGCAGCTCAATCGCCCTACTTGTCTGCGAGTCCTTGAGAAGAACCTTCGCAAGCTTTTCTTGAAGTTCGAGCTGTACAGGGTGGTTGGCCGGGTGAGTTCTCTCGACTTCTAACATCACAGTTTGCAGCAGTGTTTGTGCATGAGACGTTCGTCCATCTGCAGTATATGCTTCTGTGAGTTGAAGTACCGTGTCGAGTCGATCCGCGCTAATAAAACCTCTTTCGTTGTTTTGTACTTCGAGGACTTCTTCCAGTAGTACGATTGCCTTCCGCAATTTTGCGTTGTCCTGATCTGCTATCTGGGTAGAAACCAGTTTTTGCGAACTGCCAATCAAGGTCAGGTAATCTGACAACCAATAGAAGACTTTCCGTTGTCTGACTGTGGGTTCATGGGCTAGTATCTCTGATATGATATCAGAGCGTCGATCGTGATCGGTTTTGTCTCGCAGTAATGCCTGGACGATGACGATGTCGCTATTCCTCACGCTCTCTTTCAGGGCATCTGTCCAGGAAAGATTACGGAAATCGACTCGGGTGCGCGACTCGTAGAGCTTCGCAATAGTATCGCTATATTGGCCGACGTATTCTGGAACCGAGTACTCTGTCTGGACCATCCCCCATTGTGTATCTGTTGTCTCCGGAATATCAAGCTGGGAGTCTTCCAAATTCTTCCATTCATGGTCAAGAACATTGTCCGTATCAACCACGTCTGTGAAATCAACGTGGCCTTCGGAATGTGATACATCAGAGTCGATGGTGAAAGTCTCAGCGGCTTGCGTTTCCAGCCACTCTTTCTCGGACCTTCCTATCGCAGCGTTTGAATTTGGTTCTCCGTCTTGTGATTGTTGGTGGAGATCAACGTCGTCATCCCGAGCATAGTCTTGACGGGGTATAGCAAAAAGTGCAACTTGTTCCAAATGGCGTGCGAGATGTGTCTCTAGCTTCTTCGTACGTCGACCACAGAGGTGGCAGTCTTCCTCGGTATTCGCCGCTACTGGTCTTTTGAAGCTATCCATCAGCGAACATGATTGATCTATCGGCAAATCGTGTTCAGTTTCCATGTGTTGACGAAACTTTTCTTCGACCAGGAATACGCCATGCGCATCAACTGCGCAGCGATAAGCCCGAGGGTGATCCTGAATTTCGTGCAGTTTCCAGTCATTGCGCGACTCAAAGAAATCTTCCGGAAGTTCGCACCTCGGCCTGGTACAGACGTACGGTTTGAGATCATCGAGCACGTGCTTCCTGTCAATGTGAGAAAGCCTTCTGTGTGACTATCACGTGAACACTTACCTCCAAGATGCATCGTTGAGATCGGTAACGATGGTACAGCAGTATGGACAAACAAAACTGGATTCGACTCTGCCTTTCGAGTCCTTCGGCCGTGGGGGCACCTTTACCTCGATCTGTTTTGTCGGCTCACTTGCTGCAATAGTCGTCGTTTCAACCTGTGCAGGAATATCCGATCGACCTTCGATCTGTGCGTGTTTCTGCGGCGCCATCAGTAGCTCTTGTGCTGGGTTAGGCTTTGCGGTCGTCGCTTTTGACGGCAATGTCCTGCGATCCTGCTCGACCTCCCCTTGTAAGGCTGGTGGTGGGTCATCAAGCATCTCGTGCCGATGAGCAGTGCTGCTATCGATGTGAGGACCGATACCAGCGTTGAGCTGCCGCTGATGGGCAGATCGATATGCAAGAAGACGCCTTCGACAGTCTATCATGCGAGCGAAACGAGCCTGAACCTCACGGGCTAAATCGGGGAATTTATCCTCAATGTACAAGCGGTCGAAAGGATAGAAATGCTCCAGGTCTCGCGGATTAGAGTGATTAAGGCGATCTAGACCAGCAGCCTGTCGTATGGGTAATCGACAAAGACCTCGTACGACCTTGGAGATGACGGATGAGGGCGCATAAGATAGCTCCGGATGCGTAGTGTCGCTCGCGCGTGGTCTGTACCAACGCCTACTGCTCTCGCCGTCTTCATCAGAATTCGAATCGTCAGAAAGACCCCATGATGAAGATGAAGAAGCACTGTCGTCAGATGGCTCCTCTGACGCACAGTCACTTGCAATCATTGACTCGACTTGTGGCGATGCCAGCTGTTTCAGACTGTAAGTCAAAACATTCATAAATGAAGCCACCTGTGCTATCTTCAGCAAAAGGTTGTGCTCAAATTGACAAACAACTGACCTGTTGCCGCAGAATTGCGTGTTTCCGAAGCCGATAATCCAGTGAGTATTCCCATGAGACTCCATGACACGCGGCGCCAACATTATCAGCCCATACTTGATACGTATCTCTCTCATCAACCAAATCTCGAAGTTGTACTTCATGGGTGCGAATTGTACCGATAGCTTCGCTGAAAGCTTCCAAAACGACAGTATGGAGTCGTGCAAGATCATCTCGACGAGCTGCGCTTTCAACCATGTTCAGGGTTCAGATATTGTCCCAGGTCGTGCCAATTAGGTTCGTGACACGGCGGTCGCATACTTGTCGCGCTGATACCGTATGAGCTCAGGATATGCTCGTCGTCTGTACGAGGGCAGGTCTTGTATAACAATTACACGCCTGCAAGACGTCACTGCATCAGCATGGGGGCATTCCTGCGTATCTTGTTGATGCAATTCTATCTCTTGTTCGGGCTAATGGTGTTCTGCCGTCGCGTCATGCTGCATGATACCCCGCTTCATGCGAAGAGAAGCTGGTGCAAGCAACACCGCGGGACGAGATTTCTGGGATACAGTGGTTACTCTTGTCTATCTATCGACTCGACCGTATCAGTCACATAGACTTTGAACCTCTCGAATTCGAAGAGAAGGGAGCCCTGTTGCTGCAACACATGTCTCCGTGTGCCGACAATGTCAGGATTCGAGGTCGCGGGCATTGTTATTGGTGCCGTGCCTCTGGTCCTCAAAGCGATGGGCAGCTTCGCGGAAGGGGCAAGTGAATAGTCCAGAATATAGTACTTTGATGCTCGCTGACTCTGTGGTGCTAAGTTACAAACGCTGGAAGACATGGTGAAGTGGTGCAACGTCTACCACAGTCTTTATAACGACTTTGCCGCAATGCTTGTTGTCTTCGACCAGGACAATCAACTGCTATATTACAAGCATCTCGACTTGCAACATCAGCATGTCGATGATTTTTTGAAGAACGGAGGAAAACATTTGGACGACAGTATTAAGGCGATTTTCGAACGAGAGCTCAGAGCAAAATTCCAGGACGCCTACCATGTCTATATCCGCGAGTTAAGCGATATCAAGAATTTGCTAGATCTGTTAAGAACAAAACTGAATCTCGACGAGAACTACCGCGTAATGACCCTAGATCCTTAAAGGGCCGGATCTTAAATTGCTGAACAGTTGCAGGCCCCTTTCATCGATCCAAGTGACAATACAATCATCCCAGCGGAGTGCGCAAGGTATTTCAAGGGATGGAGAAGAGTGCGAGGAGCTCTGCACGACAAGTCGAAACTCGAGCGCCTATTATCAAAGATCGGAGCTAAGATGGACACGTTACACCGACTGACAGAGAACGCCGTCGCTTTGGTACCTATACTGTTAGCCAGGTCGATGCGATCACAAGTCGCAAGCTCGTGGCTCTCCATTCAATTACGCACGTCACAGCTATACAAAGCTCTCTCTCAGGCATGGTCGAACAATTGCTGTGTTTCCCATAGTCATCAGGCAAGACTACACCTGCACGTCTTGGTAGAAGGGAAGCAGAAAGAGGATGAATGTTCCACGTTCACCATCCTGTTCGATTCACTGGATTCTGGTCTGCCATGGTCCAGCCGTGGGATCGAAGTCTTGTCTCACCCGGAGCCAGGATCCGTGAGCATGTGAGTAATATGAAGACACGAGCGCAGATATATGTTGCTGATGATGGACTCAGACAGCTACCACCCGTGATGGCCACCTCAAGACCATCCAATAACTCACAAAGGCAGCAGAGCGCACATGGAATCTCGTGCAAATCTGTACTACCATGCAGGGACTTATGCGGTGCGTTAGCGAACAGTGGCTCAACATGTCTTGGAACACGAGTGCAGAATCGATTCCGTTTTCACTTTCACGACAAATCAACAATCACTGCCGGTCCTGATCCTTCTCGATTGCAAACGATCCTTGGGCGAAAGCAAAAGAGAGTGATGTATCGTGAGAAGTACGTCAATGCCGTTGAGGACCGGCGCAAATATGAGCTGAGTCTTCAATAGAGTCGGGTTAGCGTACAGCCTTGCTTCAGCCGTCTTACAACTGCATGATACGCCGTGGCTGCCAGCTACATGGACACTATATGATCTTCACTTTCGCCTCTCGGGACAGCATCACGAACTCATGGTATACGAAACATTCGGCCTGACGAAAGCAAGCACCACAGTCAACAGGCCAGTAGTAAGCTCGATAATAAATCTCAAGAACCGGACATTATTTTCTCTCGGCATTGCTCTACTCGAGCTGGAGAATGGGCAATCCATAACAGATTGCCAGGTCAGCAATGATCTGGGCGGTAAAAGCAGCGATCATGACCTGTTCAAAACGATTGACCGACTACTGCAAGAATTAAGAGACTCCGGAAACATGCTTAGCTTCACCGCTGCTGTAGAATGGTGTTTCAATCCACGTTCTACTAACCCCGCTCCGACATCTGGTTCAGTTGGAGGCGCAGATGAATTCAGCTTGCTCAATGACGGACTACGAGATTGCTTTGTCAAATACGTTGTCGCTCCACTAAAAGCAGACTTTGATAGTCTCCCAGCGCTGACAGGCGTAACTACGTCTATTGCGGTACAAGCGCAAGTATGAGCCTGGACAAGCTCATGGATACACCCTCCCTCTCCCAGAGACGATTGGAACTGACGCGTAAGGATCTCTTTCGATCATCCGGATCAGACAGAGACCAGTAGACTTCACAAATCGAAGACTGCGACTTGCGTCTACTGCGGATCTCCCGCGGCCCAGTCACAAGGAACATCGACGATACCGTGAAGCTACCTGACATGAGGCTTTCCCGAACCTGAAACGACTGAGTTAGTGGATTCTGTTGAACCCAAGCGCCATGTATCTATTCTTGGCTTCACGCTGGCACAATTGTGTTGATCAAATGCGAGTGGTATAGGAGAGTGTTTCGAGTGTGTACCACTCCGCAGGACCTGTGATGACGATGACGGAGAGCCTGCAAAGCTATTCTTAACAGACGTTTCCTCCTGCTTGCTACACTGCATTCTTAGTGCGACTGATGCCTACTTTTTCTCTTCGCTTTCAGCTCTATGAAGCCTGCAAAAGACGCCACGACTTGCTCGAAACCGTGCATGTCATCGAGCTGGTCAAGACCAAAACACTACCGGATCATTGGTGATGCCCGACTGTCCTTCTGTATTCGGTAGGTGTTTTCGCAGAATCGGCAAGCCCCATAGTTAAAACACAGCTAGATCGCGTGATCTGGTAGCTTTCCATCCGTCAATGTATACTGCGGCCAAGTACTTCTTGACAGCCACACTGTTTATTCCACGGACAAGCGCCCCTTGCCTACAAGCTTCATGCACAGCTTCCAGATAGTGTTCCGCTTCGTCAAGTCTCCAAGTTTGATGACAGTTCCGACCAAGATCAACACAAGCACGTAAATAATCTGCGTCGTGGGGATGTGCACTCTCCGCTAGGTAGTACTCGACTATACGCTGAGCCTTGAAGAGAGCTACTTCGCACTGACCCGTAACGGAGTCCACTGTGACTACAAGTGCGTGCATATGGACGTTGTGACGGTCTATCTGCTCGAAAGCCGGACCTACGGTCTCGATCAGAGGGCGAAGAATGTTCTGTGCCGTATCAACAAGTTCGAGACAGAGCGCAAGGTGAGCAAGGTGATAGTACGTGCTCTCTCGGAACCTCGACAAGGGGTCCTGGAAGTATTCCAGCGATAATTGAATAGAAAGAGCATGTACATGTGGCTTGAGAGCTTTGATCCCAACGATTCGCTCATGGTGGAGATCCATGATCGAGAAATAGCAGGCTGCCACTACTACGCTTTGCTCATATTGCGCGCTTGTCTGACGTATACCTGCCCAGCTGTGCGTCAAAGGATGCATGGATATACACTTCATATCCTCCACCGTGCTTATCTTCGCGATTCCAAGCGAGCAGAGAAGATCGACTGCCCTGTCTAGTCTATCCAGGCTCGCAGGAGCTACACTGTTCGATGCAAGACCACTGCCATACCTCGTTGCAATCGATATCCCACTTGCGGTCTCGGCTCGCTCGAATCCCAACGAGTGGATTAGTCTCCTCGTGTGCTGCGTGGTGAGATTGCGGACATCATCGGGGTATTCCAGCTTGCCTTGAATGATCTCGGTGGCCGCCCTGCGGACTATCTCAAAGCAGTGGAGTGGCATAGGATCACATGTGAGGACTGCAAGCATACACAGGAGATCTTCTGCATCCTTTGTCAATTGCACTGCAGATACCTCGAAAGTAGTGTAGACATCGTTGTGTCTTGATCTGGCTTGCGCGGGATGATACTCCATCAGGTCTTTCTTCTTCTCGCTGTATCTGGCAGGATACTCTGCAAGCGTACAGTACCCTGTCCTGACCAGCGCGCCAGCTTGGAGTAAAGCAAGAGTGTGACCGGTCAAAAGTTGATTGACCATTCTCACGTCCAACATGACATGCTCTGGGACGACTCCGGTCTGTCCGGTACTCCGCAGCAGGAGCAGTTCCGCCTCTGCATCCGCAAGACCGTCAAGCTCGATTGCACATTCTGATGATGATGCATAACAGAAGCACTTGCTATTACGGGTGGAGATGAGCACAGAGCCTTCAGAACTGCACGGCATATAGCCCTGGTAGTCCTCAGCTAACTCGTCGGCATTGTCGAGGATCAAGAGCCATCGCTCTTGCCAATTGTCCAGAGCGTCTCTGTATGATTGAAGATCGGAAGCATCTTTCCCCAGCGCCGATGCGACCCTTTCGAAGCCTTTCAGCGCCTGCTCGGAACTGCTCACGTCGACCCAGAATATGCCTGCGAAATACTTCGTCATGGAGAGAGCAGTATGTAGGCAGATCTCACTCTTGCCTTGTCCACCCAAACCAGCTACGACAATGCAGCACAGACTCTCGGGCTCGGGGTTGTGCAAGTGCGCAAGAAAAATGTCCTTGATATTCTGTAAGACCTCTGTCCGCCCTGTGAAATGTGGATTCAGCTTCCGGACCGCGGGCCATACAGCAATGGCCTTCCTCGGAGTTGACGTCTGAGTCTGGCCAGGTATCTCCGATCTTCGCCAGTGCTTTAGAATGGCCTTTACACCGGCTGCAGCGATTCCAGCAGCGTAATGTTGCCATTCTTTGATTTTATGACCATCAGCGTAGTCGCAGACAGCCTTGACAACGATAGTAGGAAGGTACTCCCACGGCCCAGCAGCCTCCATCGCGAAGGCGATGAGATTATGGCTTTTTGACTCTTGATCGCGATGTGTGCCCGATTTGAAGACAGTGTCTCCAGTACCTACGATGCCGAACATGATCTGAGCATCGTGGCGACAAGTGCTGCGACTGCTACGACAAGTCTCGCATCGTACGACCATAGAGGCGGAGTCGCATTTGAGGTCAACACAGCTGGTCTTGCATGCTATGTCACAAACGCCGCCGGTTTGGCAGTCACAAGGATCGGCTGTCGTCGTTACCACGCTATGCTTGTGGTGATGGTGAGATGGGAAGTATGATCTGCCATCGGAATCTGGCCATGCATAACATGTACTCTGTCTTGCAAGTAGGTCCATCGTGGCGTTGATATCCTCTTGGAGGGTCTTTCGATGGTGGGTGGTGTCTAGCATCTTGAGGAGCGACCGTACACCCTCGAGAGGTCTTGGATTGATTGCATCTGCCCCTCTCTTCGCTTCGAAGCGTCCCACTAGCTGCCGACCGAAATCATATTGCTTGATCGAAGTGCTCAGGATGAGGTCTCCTATGTATATCTGCTTGCCGTCGGGAGTGACGGGAACGCCGCCGCAAATACCTGCAAGCAGAACGAGCTTGAGATTTGGAAAGCTGTGGTTGGCATTGGCCGTGGCCTTCGCTGCAGCAACCTTCCCCATGCCTTCGAAGTGCACGACGACCACCGGGTGACCGCTCATTTCGCCAATCGTATAGCTGTTGGAGTCTTCTTGAGCCGCGCCGTATTTCTGCGCCGTATTGCTTTCGACTTTGTCCAGCGCTGCTATTACGGCATCGGCCTCGAGAGGCAGTGCACACATGATGGCAACCTGGAAGATACTGCGGTCTGTTGAGAGAGCCATTGCGAAAGATTTCTGACGAATCTGCAGTGTGTAGCCGCTAAGGTCGATGCAAGAGTTTGCGGTCCTTCAGCGCGTATGATGATCTTTGTTGTGGACGACACAGTGCCGGGCCTTAACCCTATCCCCGATGCTCGATAGAAACAGTCGCGCCGTAGAGTATGAGCCAGCGCCTTCAACGGACGCGGGTGCATCGCATCCACGGGACTGGTTGGAGAATCGCACGCTGTGAAGGAGAACAAAGAAACAGAAATGAACAAGCTGGGAGGACGCATGCCTTTCAGCTGAAAAGCACGGCGGGGTCGGGACTCACCTGCATACGCCTCTGAAGCCATCTCGTCTTCTTACTGGATGCAAATTTGCCTACTGTATACTTGCCTACCGTGTCATATGCCAGCAAATCACGCGGAAAGGTGCGCGGCAACCGATCTCATTGGACACTGCTGCGGCTTCAGCATTTCGAAAGTATTTAGGTGCATGCATTGCGGCGCCATTATGCAGTGGTGTGATTTGTGCGATGTTCGAAGGTCGAGGAAAGTAATGTCGTTGATGTTAGACCTGCAGCGACGATTCCATCTCAGATATTCCCGACGATGCGAATACTGACAGAAGCGGAATTTCTTTAAAGCCCAGAGTCTCGGACGAGGGGTTCCGGGAGACTCGCACTGGTGCGCTTCGAATAGATTCCAGCCAAGCAGATCGGCGCGAATCATGCGGTGCAGGATGCAGCTTGCCCAGCCTCATGCGGCGTCCCTGTTTGTTCCCGGTAATTAGTCACTTGCATAGAAAGAAAATGTTGGTGGCAGAAGTGCAAACAGTGAGATGGCTGACGGAGGCATCCTGCTGGAGATGTTGATGATAGATTAAGAATAGGGCATGAATGTAGAGAACGATGGGAAGGTAAACACATTCTTTTGACGGTCAAAAATAGGCTGTACCTGAAAGTCAAATCTCCCTCCCCAGAGTTTCTTTTCCCTCTGTCCCTGGGCATCACCTCAGATTGAGTGCAAACACACGAACCATGATTCGACCAACGGCACCAGCACGACAGCTGAAACACGCACATGTGGGCTGTCATGCTCGTGCCAAACCGAGGACCATTCCAGGGAAAATTATTGGTCCAGCATGAACTGTGCGCTGTGATGACCAGCAAGTAATTTCAGCCTCCATCTTACCACGGTCTGCATCTTCTGTCATGTCCTACCTTTCTTGCTATTTACTTCCATAACCTCTGCTTCATTCGTGTGTCTCTTTCTCTTCTAGCACAACGTCCACTTGTATCTCCAGCTTCGGTTCACTCGTTCGTTGACAACCGTTACCAAAAAGCTTCGACTTGTTTACACCACATTCCTCACGGAACAACGTCAATCTTTATATACCAAAATCACCAGACCCAGTCTCACAAACTCGCTCAAACTCGCTCAAAATGCTCACCCAATCCCTCCTCCTCGCCACAACCTTCACGGCCCTTGCCTCCGCGCAAGGTGCCTCCACCGACGCCCCCATCGTCCGCGGCAACCCTCTCGGCGCCACCTACCAAGCCGTCTTGACCGCGAGCAACAAGTCCACCATTTCCGGCAACATCGTCGTCTCCACCAACCCGACCCAGCAGGGCTCCAATATCCAAGTCAACCTCGAAGGTCTTCCCTCCACCGGCGGCCCTTTCACCTGGCATATCCACAAGGCCCCGATCCCAGACAACGGCAACTGCTCTGCAGCACTCACCCACCTCGACCCCTACGGCCGCGGCGAGACCCCCGCCTGCGATGCCGCGAACCCGCAGTCGTGTGAAGTCGGCGACCAATCCGGCAAATGGGGCAAGATGGGCCTGAACTCAACCAGCTACAACGCCAAGTACGTGCCTTCCCTTCTCCCCTCCTCCCTTACCCCAGAATCTATACTAACGTGTATGTGCACAGCTACATCGACCCCTACGTAGCCACCCTCCCCTCCGACCCCGCCTACGTCGGCGGCAAGTCCATCGTCATCCACTACCCGAACAAGACACGCATCGCGTGCGCCAACTTCGTCCAAGTCACGGGCGGCACACCGAACACGACCCAGCCTGGCTCCGGTAGCGGGACGGGGTCAGGTAGTGGCGCCACCCCCTCTACGCCGGTGGGTAACAGTGGTTCTACGCCGAGTAGCCCGAGTGCACCGCCTGCTTTCACTGGTGGTGCGGTCGCGGTGGCGGCGAAGGGGGTGATGGCGCTGCTTGCTGGTGGAGTGGCTTTTGCTTTGTAGATGGTGCTCTTCTTTGGTGCCTAGCCGGATGGCTTTGGGTGCGGGATGAGGGTGATGGTGGGGCAGAGCAGGACAGGGTGAAGGGTGCGTTAGCAAGAGTGTGTGAGGGGAGCTGGCTGCATGGCAGGGCAGGGGCATGGTCGGGACGTCACTCGCTTCACTTCAATCACGTGCTCGCCCACGGGCTAGAGCGGTAATGACCTGCTTTTTTCGTAACTTGCTGGGGAACAAGGAAAAGTTGATAGTCAGGTGGCATGTGCTAGTAGCTAGATACCATGTTTGCAATGAATGTTTGCAGTGGACGAGTTCTGGTAGCTTTGATTTGGAGTTTTGTTACGTGCCCTACTTTTCTGCTAATAGATGACTTGAGTTCAATAGTTCGTTGAGGTGGGAATAGGTGGAGACGGGGCTGACAAGGTAGGGCACAATTGCAAAGTAGAACGGCAATTCATTTCATGCTCCCATTTTTCTGTATTCATAGCTTCATAGCTACGTGATGCAATCTGATACTTCTCCCTCGCAGAGAGTGTGCTGAATCACAGCTTTGCGAGACATGCGACGCACGAATCCCGAGCAGGGTAACAAGCCAGTCTCTTCAGCTCTGCCCCGTCATTATCACATACCCATGTGTAGTATGCATTCCCAAGACGTTCCAAATGTGCGACGCTTCCCTGCCATCGCAGGTCCTCCTCTTCATCCTCCTCATCGGCCTGCTCCTCAAGCGCCTCATCGGCACCACTCAGGAACACCCTCCCTCTTCTCCTGCGTCTCTCACGGCGCGGCGTGCGGAAGTCGCGGGACGAGTAGCTGCATGATTGCTGTCCATAGTTCTGTCGCTGGTCATGGGCGCCTTTCATGATTCTTCCTCCAGGAAGTAGTAGCTTCCTGCAGCCTTTTGCTCTTGATCCATTTGACTGCCGTGCTTATTGATACGCGGACGGTAGCTGTTGGGATCACGACGGAAAGTCACGTCAAGAGCCTTCAGAAACTTGTTGCAGCCTGTCAGGAGCGACTCCGGAGTCTGGGCTCGGGACTTGATGGACGGCTGGCCATCGAATACGATGACGCGATCGGCGAGGTAGGTAGCCATGGTAAAATCGTGCTCGACGATGAAGGCTGTCTTCTTCGAGTGCATGATGAAGCGCTTGATGACGCGTGCGGCGACAATACGTTGCTCTGAATCAAGGTAGGCGGAGGGCTCGTCGATGAGATAGATGTCAGCGGGAATGCCAAGGGCGAGGACGATGGCGACTCGTTGCAATTCACCGCCGGACAGGTTTTGCACTTCTTGGTCGATGAAGTCGTCGAGACGGAGTGGCTTGTACACGTCGGTCTGGAATTGCGGGCTAAGGAAAGCAGCCTTGATCTTCTTGAAGAAGAGTTGGCGGACGGTGCCCTGGAATTTCGGAGTGATCTTTTGCGGCTTCATCGAAATGTTCATCCTTGGGATGGACTTCGTACCATCAGGCTTCTCAGCACCAGCGAGCATCTTACAGAAAGTAGTCTTGCCGGTACCGTTCTCACCCATCATCACGATGATCTCAGAATCGGTGAACTCGCCAGTGTCGATAGTCAAGTTGAAGTTGCCCAACGTCTTGGTCATGTTGGGATAGCTGTATCCGCGAGACTTGTCCACCAAGTACTCCTCGCCGGCTTCAGCAATTCGGAATTGCAACGACTCTTCTCGGAAACGCAAATTCTCGGAAGGAATGTGACCATCCAAGAAAATGTTGATGCCTTCGCGGACGGATGACGGGTGTGTAACCACACCGTAGATCGCGGGCCTTCCATAGAGCAGGCAGATGAAATCCGAGAGATAGTCCAGAACAGACAAGTCATGCTCAACGACAATGACATAAGCATCCGGTCGCAAGAGACTTCTAATGAGGCGAGCTGCAGCGAGACGCTGCTTGACATCAAGAAAGGAGGAAGGCTCGTCAAACATGTAGACATCTGCTTGCTGAATGCAGGTAAGAGCAATGGCGAATCGTTGCAGTTCACCACCAGAAAGAAGGTCGATATCACGATCAAAGACCTGCTTGAGTTCTAGTGTCTCCAAAATCTCTTCCAGTCTCTCTTCCGAAACCTGGCAGCGTTGTTTGACGAGCTGTCCAACTTGACGGTTCGTGCCTTTCACAGCCTTTGGAATTTGGTCGACGTACTGCGGTTTGACCACGGCTTTGAGATCATCTTCCAGCACCTTGGTAAAGTAGTTCTGCAGCTCGGAACCCCGGAAGTACTTCAAGATCTCCTCCCAGTCTGGCGGATTGTCGTATCGGCCCAGATTGGGCTTCAGCTTTCCACTCAGGATCTTCAAGGCCGTACTCTTGCCAATACCGTTTGTTCCGACCAGACCAAGCACTTGTCCAGGACGAGGCATGGGCAGCCTATGGAGCTTGAAGCTGTTTGCAGAGTAGCGGTGAGTGACCTCGGTCTCCAGGTTGGTGGGCAAATTGATGATGTTGATCGCATCGAATGGGCACTTCTTTGGGCAGATACCACATCCAATACATAGCCGCTCAGAAATGAAGGCGATTTTCGAGTCCGGTGCGACTTCGATGCACAGCTTGCCAGTCCTGACTACGGGGCAGGACTTTTTGCATTCCTGTCGACATTTCTTCGGCTTGCACTGTGGACAGTCAGACAGAAGTCTCCGTCAGTATGAGCCCAGCAATCTTACCTTGTCAGAATTGACAATAGCAATACGTGTTAGTTTATCCGACATCTTGGGCAACAAGCGGTTCGCTGTCTGTAGTTGTAAATGTGGTGGGTTGGATATTTGTCCCGAGACGGTGGTGCACGACTGAAGACAAGCAACAAGTCTTCAGGCGGATGCAGTTGATTGTCGCCCCGAGCGGTGAGAGTGTGTTTGGTATTGTTCTAAAAGAAAAAGCGGTCCTCTGAATACCATTCAGTAAGATATTCAAATTGGGCTGTGATTGGCGGGGTACAATGGGAGACGAATTTGGCAATTGATGAGCACGGACGCTTCGGTGTCGAACTTCATCTGAGATCAAAGCCGCCTTCTCTTCGCGCAAACCACCAACCAGTCCCCGATATAGCAGATCACCCAACCTTTTTGTATTCTCTTCCAAACTTCGCGCACTGGCTACCGAGGTCCTTTCAAAATGGCCTGTGAGTAAATTATTTCTCTATCATCAGCATTTCTCTCTGCACGCGGTACCCTTCTCCTGGCTGAACGGCGGAGCATCTGGACGCACGAGGAACCATATATTGGGTCGTCATATGTCGAATCTGTATTGCAATAGAACCAAATGACTGGAATCGACATATGTTGACACGAGATCACCTTTCGTGGTGCTTTTGACCGGGTCGCGCGTTTCGGTCCTCGTCCATCACCGCCTCGTCGCTTGGTCCGCCAAATATCAAGATTCCATCACCCACGCGCCGGAAACCGTCTACAAACCATATAGACGACTTCATCTACTCATTATAGACAAAACTGAGTCGCTGGGTCTCACTCTACCATTACCGATAGCTCTGGGCTGGCATTGTCACGTTATCCTAGTACAATTGCTGACTGTCATCGATTTTAGCGGGCCAGGTACTTGTACCATCGACACATGATCACCACTCAAACATGTCACTTACAAACGGTCATTCTACACCTCTAGAAGATGGCCATCCCAAACTAGCCTCTCGTTCCCCTCGCAGCGAGAGCGACCTCTCCGATCCCGATCCAGAAGTCATCGAAGGCATTACGGTAGACAACGAAGATGACCAAGATGCGATGCAAGATGTCATACACGAGATGGAAACCTCAGAGTCGGACGATGAGGAAGATGCAGACGGCGAGGAGGATGCAGACTTTGACATGGACTCTCCGCCGCCGGAGGACACCGAGCGCCCTCAAAGTCGATCATCAGACGATTCTATCAGACCATCGAAACGGAAAGCTAGTGTCGAAGAAGACGAGTTCATGAAGAAGAACCCAGAGCTTTATGGGCTCCGACGAAGCGTGCGAAAGCCCCCTGCTGCAGAGTTTTCATCCTGCTGACTTGTACTTAGCATCGGGCCAGACCATCACGCCGAGTGGTAAAGCTAACACACCATTTCCGATGATCCCCTGGCTAACGAGATACACAGATACAAAGTGATTCTGAGGATGATGACGATGGCTCGGACATCAACGTCGGCCGCGCACGCAAGCGGCTGAAGTCCGGTGCCAATAGTCGGCCAGGTATGCAAGATGTTTTCCATATGCAATGAGCAATCTCTGACCTACTCAGCTTCCAACAATGTCTCGACTGTGCGACAAGCAGCCTCTGGATCTGACTCCGACGACGTCTACGGTGGTCAGCGCGGTCGAGAGTTCGCCAAACGACATCGCCGGTTACAACAAGCCGCCGGCCGCGATAGTCCTAGCCTGGCGGACATCCGCTTCTCGACCAGAAGAGCTGCCAAAGTGTCAAACTACAACGAGGAAGATGAAGACATGTTCGAGGAGGATGATGCGGACAGCACAACACCCAACTACTGGGTCACAGCCGAGGAGGACACATCACCTGCAATTGATGTGGTACTCAACCACCGCGTCAAGGAAGGTGTCGTTCCTGCTGTGGCAGAGAAACATGACTATGAGTTCTTCATCAAGTGGCAGGGCAAAGCACATTACCATGCGACTTGGGAACCGTGGGCAGACCTTACCACCTTCCGTGGCTTCCGGCGACTTGAAAATTATTTTCGAAAGATTGTCAAGGAAGAACAATTTATACTCCACGACCCAGACGTGGCTCCAGAGGAACGAGAGAAATGGAACTTGGAGCGCGAGACCTACCTGGACGCCCTTGACGACTACACGAAGGTTGAACGCGTCATCGGCTCACAAGAAGGCGAGGACGGAGACACAGAGTACTACGTCAAGTGGAAAGGATTACCCTACGAAGCATGCACATGGGAGTCGGCTGCGTTGATCTCAGACCTGGCGCAAGGCGAGATTGATCGTTTCCTGGATCGCTCCACCAAATTGCCAGTCTCGGACAAGAAAGAGATGAATCCCAATACCAGGTCGCCTTATAGGCCGTTCCGCACCCAACCTGACTATATCAAACACGGTCAGCTCCGGGAGTTTCAGATTACTGGCGTCAACTTCCTTGCTCACAACTGGTGTAACACAAACAATGTCGTTCTGGCTGACGAGATGGGTCTCGGCAAGACTGTGCAGACCGTCTCATTCATGAATTGGCTTCGCCACGAACGTGGTCAGCAGGGACCCTTCCTTGTAATCGTGCCCCTGTCAACTATGCCAGCCTGGGCGGACACCTTGAACAACTGGGCACCTGATATTAACTATGTCATTTACAATGGCAACGAAGCTTCCAGGAGGATCATCCAGGACTATGAGCTTCTTGTTAACGGTAACACTCGCCAAGTCAAGTTTCACGTCTTACTCACCACATATGAGTACATCCTCTTGGATGCGCCATTTCTCTCTCAATTGAAGTGGCAGTTCATGGCTGTTGATGAAGCTCATCGACTCAAGAACCGGGAGTCTCAGCTGTACATCAAGTTGATGGACTTCGGTATCCCAAGTCGCCTACTCATCACTGGCACGCCACTTCAGAACAATCTCACAGAGCTATCATCACTCATGAACTTTCTGATGCCTGGCATTGTCACTCTGGATGAGGATATCGACCTGTCGTCTGACACCGCCAAGCAAAAGCTTGATGAGCTGAACAATGCCATCAAGCCATTCATGATCCGTCGAACCAAGCAGAAAGTCGAGAGTGATCTACCACCAAAGACTGAGAAGATCATTCGAGTCGAACTCTCGGATGTCCAGCTGGAGTACTACAAGAATATTCTCACCCGAAACTACACCGCTCTGAACCAAGGTGCGAAGGGTCAGAAGCAATCCTTGCTCAATATCATGATGGAGCTCAAGAAAGCCAGCAATCACCCATTCATGTTTCCCAACGCCGAGGACCGTATCCTCGGTGGCAAGGACAGCCGAGAAGAGCAACTTAAAGCTTTGATTACCAGCAGTGGCAAGATGATGCTGCTTGACCAACTGCTCACCAAGATGAAAAAGGATAATCATCGTGTTCTCATCTTCAGTCAGATGGTCAAGATGCTGGACATCCTCGGCGACTACCTCCACCTCCGTGGCCATCAATTCCAACGCCTAGACGGCACTATCCCATCGGCTGCTCGTCGTCAAGCAATCGATCACTTCAACGCTCCGGACAGCAAAGACTTCTGTTTCTGTCTTTCGACCCGCGCTGGAGGTCTCGGTATCAACCTGATGACCGCAGACACGGTCATCCTCTTCGATTCAGACTGGAATCCTCAGGCCGATCTGCAAGCCATGGCTCGTGCTCATCGTATCGGTCAGAAGAATCCAGTCACAATCTACCGGCTGGTCTCGAAAGACACTGTTGAAGAAGAGGTACTCGAGCGGGCCCGCAACAAGCTGATGCTTGAGTACATCACCATTCACCGTGCCATCACTGATAAGGATGCCAAGCAGATCAACGATAAGCTGTCGAAGGCTGGCGTCGGTGTTGCGGAACCAAGCTCTTCGGATGACATTTCACGAATCCTTAAGCGACGTGGTCAAAAGATGTTTGAGCAGACCGGCAATCAGAAGAAGCTCGAAGAGCTTGACATTGACGCTGTTTTGGCGAATGCTGAGGAGCATACCACTGAGCAGGACCAAGGCATTACCGCCGACGGTGGAGAGGAATTCCTCAAGAGCTTCGAGTACACTGATGTGAAGATTGACCTCGAATGGGACGAAATTATACCCAAAGAGCAGCTGGAGAAGATCAAAGAAGAAGAACGACGCAAAGAGGAACAGAAGTACCTCCAGTCTGTCATTGAGGAGAACCAGCCACGTAAGCGCAAAGCACCGAATGACGACACTCGCGAGCAACGTGCTGCAAAGAAGCGTGCGAGGGATCTCGCCGTCGAAGCCGCTGCTGACGTCGAATCGGACAACGAGTCTGTCGTGGGCAAAGACCCTAAGCGACCACTCAATGAGAAAGAAGTCCGCAATCTCATCCGCGCCTTCGAACGATATGGTTCCATTGACGACCGACAAGACGAGCTTATTCGCGATGCAAGACTTCTTGGTCGTGATGTTGGGGTGCTGAAAGCCACCTTGACGGAAATCATCAACGAGTGTAACAGGTTGTTGCAGGCCGAAGAAGACCGTATCAAGGAGATCGAGCGCGCGACACAGAAGCCCATCACCAAAAAGGACAAGAAGGCCGTACTATTCGACTTCAGAGGCGTCAAACGACTCAATGCAGAGACCCTCACGGAGCGTCCTATCGAGATGCGCATGCTGAAAGAGGTTATCGACAACACTCCAGACTGGCACAACTTCCGTGTCCCCGAAGCGTCCAAGCCAGCGCACTACACAGCTCCCTGGGGTGCACGAGAGGATGGCATGCTCTGTGTCGGCATTAACCGGTACGGCTTCGGAGCATGGACACAGATCCGTGATGATCCCGATCTCAATATGCAGGATCGCTTCTACCTCGAAGAACATCGTGTTGGCAATAAGGAGGAGCGAGATAAGGCTGATGACAAGAATATCAAGTCTCCCGGAGCGGTCCACCTAGTCCGTCGTGCCAATTACCTTCTGAGCGTTCTCAAGGATAAGACAAGCAATGGTACCAACATTGCCGCCCGACGTGCGTTGGAGAATCATCATCGCAATAATAAGAAGAACCGGGTATCCAGCATGGGTCGTCGTCCCGACAGTGGCTCGCCGGCGCCATCGGCGGTGCATAAGTTGCAACGCGAAGATTCTGATCGCCATCGCAGCCACAGCCAGTTTGACCCACGCAGCTCCGTTGATCGGCGTCTTGGACCTAACAGCAGCCATCACGCTGGATCTCCCAAGCATATCAAGCGTCCAAACGGTGATCACAGGTCGGACGATCGTAGACCACATGGCTTGACAAATGGCACGTCCTCTCATGGAGGTCTGCGTGGAACGGATGAGAAGATCAAACAGAAATTCCGCACTGTTCGTGAGAGTCTGGAATACATCAGCAAAGCTTCCCGCCACGAGATGCCCGATCAGGATAAGCGTCTCAAGATCATCAAGCAATCTTTGCTCGTCTTTGGCCGTCATATCTCTTCGGAACTCAAGAAGGATCCTTCCTTGGAAGAGAAGTCGCTCTGGTAAGTCTTCCGCACCACTCGACGTCGAATCATACTAAATTACAAACAGGAACTATATTGCTGATCACTATTGGCCTCAGGGTAAGAGCAAAAAGGAGGGATCCCGCGTTACTGGCGACATGATCAACAAGATGTATAGGAAGATGGAGGAGAAGGAGAAGGCACCAGCGACCGGTCAAAATGGCACAGCGACTGTCAAGGCCGAGACACCTCGATCTGCGGAAGCAACGAATATCAAGCAGGAGACCATTACTGCCGCAGACGCCAAGGAGATTAAGCCGGCAAGTTCACCAGTTCTCGCACCTACCACAGCAGCAGCCACCGACGTGAAAGGGGAGGACGATGAGAAGGAGGATGGTGAGATCTAGCATGGATTGGCGAGCTCAGCTTCTAGCTGATGGCGTTGTTCAAAAGTATTCTGGAAGCATATTGTCCGCGATAAAGCATGGTATAGGCGTAAAATGCATTGAGCCAGGGAACGTACGCATCTACAAGAAGTTGCGAATACTGCATCCAATATGATTGAGCCGAGAAGAGGCAGACGAGCACGGGCTGTATGACGTTTGTCTCAGTGGTAGACACATGGGCACCTGATCTGCCAGGATTAGCCATAGTAGGGAATACGATCTATAGCTATCAGAGTATGATAACCACTCCACATTTGGAACTGTATTCAATCACTCAATGATCCCAGGAACGAGGAGCACCGCCAGCCATCCTTGAATGATACTGCCAGCGATTAAGCGATGTGTACGGGGTATTCCTAGAACGGCATCAACAACAACCAGACGGTCGAACATTGCAGTAACGCAGAGCAGTGGAACCATCACGAGTCCCTTTTCCGACTACAACCAGAATCACATGGTCCTGCCCTCTGGCAGGTGACCCGGCCCCGCAGGCCAGATCTGGGCAGCTTAATGGTCTCGTTGAACGTCCACATATTCTACCACCTCGGACTCTGGGTCAAGGCCGAAGTCCGATCTTGGCTACTATCCTCAGGAATACATACTGGTCTTGATGTCCATCCCTTACCTCGATCGCTTCTCCACATTCGGCAAAGTCGATAGTCACCATGGCCGTCTCCCTCTACGATACCACGATTGTGCCGTACCTTCGCGGCCTACGTACGACCGCACACACGCTCGAGAAAGTCGCTAGATACTATCCCAGACACGTGTGGACCCAGGGCGAGGTTATCTAACCACTTTAACAGGCAAAAGAATGGTGCAAGCAGAACGAGCTACTCCCATCGTTCATCATCGACGCCCGACTCACGCCCGATATGCGACCACTGTCGTTCCAGATCCGGGCCATAGTGCTGCTCATGCGCAGTGGGACGCTCCCTTCGCCTTTCTTCTGGATCTCGAGCGACACGCAGCCTCTCGAAGATGAGCAGTCCTTTGAAGGCCTCATCTCCGCCGTCGACGCGGAGATCGCCCGCCTTGAGTCGACCGATTGGGGTAGCATGGATGCGAACATGTCCAGGGAATATGATATGTGGACTGGAGGTGAGTTGCTGGTCTCGCGCTTCAAGGCCAGCTCTGGTGTTGGTGTCGACAGATGAGAAGAGTGTGCTGAGGAGTCTAGGAAAGGAGGGGTCGGGTCTGCACTTTCGCTTCGCGAATGCTTTGGCCCTGCTCAACGAATTCTTACTGCCGAATTTCTGGTTCCATGTTACCATGGTGTATGCGATTTGTCGCATGCAGGGTGTTCTTCTGGGTAAAAGCGATTTCATCATGGGCGGTGGTGAAGTGACTGGGTTCGTCGGATGATCCATTAGACCTGATCAATAGGTTCGAACAAAATCTATTTCGTCGTACTGCTCTGTAGATTCCAAGCGTTGCAACAATAGCTGCCAATGAAAGTCGTCATCAACCTATCAGATCTATCCAGTGAGCGCGGGCTGTCCTGTCCAAGACTCGTCCCATTCGCGTCCTTATTAGCTTCCATGGGCGGATTACTGGTGATATGCCACGGTACCCAGGCTCCATCGAACGGAACACGAAAACCCGTAGAGACCATTCCTTATACCACACCGCGCCACAGGAACGCTCGTGCAGGCGAGGACGATAAGTCGTAGGATGGGGGCGTGACAACCAATCGGGATTGACCCACATCGTCATCGGCTGGCGATGGCCCTGCACGGACGTTGGAACGACTGCAAATATCAGGAACACTTTCAATTATCACGCGGACCCATCCTCCATCACTATCCGTTGATCGGGTCAACAGAGCTTCTCGCGGGTCCGATCCTTCATCTCAAGCTCATAATGCTGGATTCCGATTATGGCTAGTCTAGATGAATGTCAGAGCAAGGTAGGCACCATTGAGCTGGAATCACACCATCAGGCAACATGACCGAAAGCGTCTTTGTACCGTATTGGATGCAAGTCGTGGCATACACAGTAAGTGATTACTACTAATCATGCCCCCTCGGCTATTGGAACGAATTATAATGTCTTCTGTCCGTTCCGAGGAAGCCCGACTAATACAGGCTACCTCACATTCATTAACAAGGAATCTCGCCCGCTTCGAAGAAAAGGCATAGCTCAAGCACCCTCTCAAACACCCCTCCAAGCACCTGAAGACCGTAGTCCAGCAGCACAATGCCCGAGGCTCTTCATACCCAGGTATGGCAGGACATTGCGAAGCGAAAGAAAGAACAACAAGAAGCACGATTGCCTTCTGCGTGGATGCCTGCACCCCCTTCGGCATCACCATATAATCCCCTCAAATTATTGGAGACCTGTAACTACCTTACCGCAGAGGTCCTGGACATCACCGATATAAAGCATGATGCGACCGATACATTGTCTAAGCTATCATCTAGAGCCTTGTCCGCAACAACAGTCGTGACAGCTTTCTGCAAACGAGCTGCAGTCGCGCACAGACTGACTAACTGCTTGACCGAGATCCTATTTGATCAAGCATTGGATCACGCAAAGTATCTCGACGACTATTACTCGAAGCACGGTCAGACAATAGGACCTCTCCATGGCCTGCCCATCACAGTCAAAGATCATATGGACGTCGCAGGTGTGGACAGTTCCTCAGGGATGATAGCATTCTGTTTTGACGAGGCTCGAAGCAATTCGCAGTTGGTAGAGATTATGATTGCTGCTGGAGCGGTCGTCATCGCCAAGACAAACGTCCCACAGACGTGCATGACTGGAGACACATATAACAATATCTTTGGAAGAACCTGTAATGCACACAACAGCCAGCTCGGTGCTGGTGGCTCTTCTGGTGGCGAAGGTGCAGCTGTTGCGATGGGCGCCTCTTTACTTGGTCTTGGCTCAGATGCAGCCGGCTCAATTCGTGTGCCAGCTGCTGTCAATGGCGTTGTAGGCTACAAACCCAGCGGATACCGCATTCCAGCAGATGGTAGAGCCATGTACGACCCTGGCGTCATGGGACTGGCGCAAATCGGACCGGTGGCAGTGTTTGGCTTTTTGGGCCGCTCGATTCGCGATGTCAAACTCGCTAGTAAAATTGTAGCGGATGCCCAACCCTGGATGCATAATCCATTCCTCTATCCTTCGCCATGGCTAGATGTCCAACTTCAGGAGCCTCGACAAATTCGTATTGGTTTGCTGCACCAGAAGTATCTTTCCCTCTCGCCTCCAATTTCGAGAGGCTATCTGGATGTGAAGCAGAAGCTTGCTGAGGCTGGCTTCCAGCTTATAGACGTCAACCTTCCAGACATCAGTAAGGTATGGGATCTCTGTAAAGACTGGTTCAACATGCAAGGAATCCAGGGACTGTACAAAGCGCTTGAACAGGAACCTATAACGGAAACTGTCAGGCGCACTGGCATCATTCGAGCACACACCACAAACGACCTTGGCTTGGCAAAGCTGCGAGAATTGAACATCAGATTGGCGACACTCAATATGCAAATGGCCCAAGTATGGTCATCTGATGGGAAGCCTATGGACCTTCTTCTGTCCGTCGTGGCAGCACATACTGCGCTTCCATTCGACGAGTGGCAAGATATGACATTGACGGCGTTATTCAACGCCATCGACTGGCCGGCCATAGCCGTGCCTCTTGCTCTCCGATCCGATGCCACGGTCGACATCCCCGCCAAGAATGTCACAGCATTGAGTGACGAGGACGCCCGCCTCCAGACACTCTACAATACCGAAGACTTCGACAGTCTTCCTCTATCCGCGCAGATCATTGGTCGACGTTTTGAAGACGAGAAACTCCTCACTCTTGGAGAAATGGTGCATGGAGCGCTCTTGGCGAAGTAGGAATTGCTTGTCGGGCTCGTCGAAGGAGATGACTTATCACAATTTCTTGCACGGTAAATATACAGTAAAGATAACAAGTCTACCAGACACTCAAGAACAGACGAGTGTAGTCACGTGACGTTTAGCCCTAAGCACGTACCCGCGAGCACCGTTTCGGATTCCCTCCTCGCATTGCTTACCCTTGAACTCTTTCCGCATAATCAAGAAAAGTGTGCGATTTGTCTCGAGCAACGATGCTCTAATATGCTGCCGGAAGAGCTGAGGTGTAAGATCTGTCAGAAGACATTTTCGAATGCAAGTCATGCTAGGCGACACAGTCTAATACGTAATACCACACATTCCATTATATGTTGCAGATCGACCACGTGCTCCGCTGACATAGCCTAGACGCACCATCATCTTCGGAATCGTGTCCTTTTTGTGGCAGCCCTTTCTCCCGCAGGTATGCTCGTTACACAGTGGATCCTCTAGCAGTGCCTTACGTGACCAGTGATGCAGTAAGGCGCCACGAAAAAGCCTGTCCGCACAGGCTTGGTCTGCCACCTCAGCGACCTCGCCATGGAGGAAGGGCACGCACAGCCTGTGATAAGTGTACAGAGGACAAGATAGGCTGCGATGCTTCGGTTCCGTGCAGTCCTTGCGTCCGCCGAGGTGTGTCTTGCTCTCACAGCAAAAGGCCAAGCGTTGCCAACACGCAGCGATCAGTAGTGCTCCGCCAGCAAACTAGCCGCCCACGATCTTCCGGCACAGCTCTGGTTCCAGCTTCTCCTGCCGGATGCAGCCTGTCCCCCATGAGTATCCCGAAAAGGTGTTTCCCGTTCTTGTCACTATACACGGATGTACCCTCCCAGCCCTTGCATGCCTTCCGACATCAGCTCGACTGTGTCTTCTCGGTAACGACCTCTCTCACACATATGACGCTGGAAGCGGAAGTTCCGGACATACAACAGCATCACTTACGCAGCCAATCGAATGGCGGTCAACACGAAGCAAACGGAACTCAGTCCGCATGGTATCTGCCATGGATGGATTACGTTTCTAGTGATGGAGACGATTCCTCCGCCGTTAGGCCCACGCCATATACCGATGACACATCAGCTCGAGTGAGAGACTCGATTTCTCAAGCTTTAGACCAACATGGTGCATTTGATGCTGGCCGACGAAGGCTCTTGGACCAAAGGGTCCGACAACTTGTCAATGCTGCGAGCGTTTCCGAGGCGCTGAAAGGGCTTTTCCATCGATCGTTGAATGTGTACATCTTTATTGGAGATCTACTGCCCCAAGCAGTACAGACGTCCGATCATCTACTACTAGCAGCGTTTTTGGCAGGTGCTGCCTACACGTATCCTAGTGATCTCTACTTTCTGATCACGACTCTGTACGATGCCGCCGAGGCTTTCATCTTCGAGGAGATAACATGCCGTATCGGCAGTGTCGATAAGCGCGGAAACATCGAGAGCATGAGCGGAAACGAGCAGGAGTCTTTCGGCCTATTGATGAGTGGTATACTCATGTCGTACTTCCAGCTCAGTCAGTACCATGACGAGGTGTCTCTACGGATGCGGGAAGTCCGCTTTCCAAAATTACTTGAGCTAGCCAGACAGATGTCTATCTTTGACTTGCCCAAGCCATTGTCAGGTGTGGATGGCAGTCCTAATGACATGCTCGGAAGCAGGAACATAAGATGCAGGTCAGTTTGAAACGGGACAAGGACTGCTTCCACGCTGACGTGCACCATCAGACTTGCGTTCTCGATCTTCCTAATGGACTCTGAGTTCTTTATCTTCTGGCGTGGAACTTCACGACTCTCCCTCTCAGATATGCGGATCGAATTGCCATCTGGCCCGTCCCGCACTGTGGCCACCACTGCTGTAGATTCTATCAAGGTCATACAGTGCTTCTCTGGACGCCGGATGTCTGTCGTCCTGGACGAACTACTGAGTCCGACAACCACGATCGAGACTTTGTCCCACAAGCTGAATACCTCTGTCATTGGCCTCGGACTAATATCGATGGGTATGTGACCGCAATACTACATGGAGTCGCTTTCTCACCATAAATCTAGCGCTGATTCGGCTGGTCAAGACACACGCCACTTGTGCTTTCACGGAGTACAAGCTTTCCATTCTTCGACGTGCTGTGAATCTCTTGGAAGGACTGTGGATGAAACAAATCTCGGAAAAGAGCGATATGTCGACAGTTGAACGAGCATACGTGCTTGTCGGAGACGATCTGATGTGGCTTTTGGGGGTATTGGTACATTCGCCTCCTGAGGCCATCTCGACTTTTTGGAAAAAGATGAATGAGGCCGATTACTTAACTACCTTTCTATCCAAAATGCAGCCTGAGATGTAGCACACAGGCCCGAACAACTCTTGCCCAACAGGCCGCTGGCACAAGAGTGAATGGAGAACCGAGACTGATGACTTTGTCGAGATAAGAGGGTCCTGCCCTACTCCCAGGGTCTGGTCTAGGGGTGTAGGCGGCTACGAACCTACGTGTATATACTGGCATGACCTCGGGGTCGTTAAGCAGGCGTTGTCGAAATCCTTTTTGCTGAGGACAGAATAGATACGCCCAAAATACAGTCACTGTCATACTTTGAGACCCTGCAGCATCTTGAAACAGCAGTGAGATCGCGGAAGTGTCAGCGGTCGCGGCGCGGCGGCAGGGCCAAGTGATCGGCACACCCTAGCATCATTGGGTCGGTCGCAAAAGGGCTCGATGTGCTAGAGCCCTGCGCCTCCTCAGGCAATTCACGAACACCACTTCTCCACCACCGCTAATTATCTCGTCATCCAACAACAGCGCATCTCAAGTCGCAGGACGACATCATCGCCTCAGCACTATCCACGACACGACACGGCCACCGAAGGAGCGAGGAAGTGCCAAAGAACAAGTCACCTCAACCGCCTAATACCGTCACGCTTGCCAATCGTCACTACCTCACCTCAATTTAGCACTGTGGAAGGCGACACAGGACCTCAATCATGATCGAAGATATGAGGAGACGCACTTTGCGTCAACTCAACAGCCGATACATCTATGGAAAATATGTACGTCTCCGACCTCTCCTGAAAGAGCTGGGATAGTGGAACCAACGTGGTCTGGTTACACGGAGTTTGAGCACATTCTGGGAAAAGAGTTGTCATGCTGATGGATTATTACAACAGCCTCTCCTACACATTCTCGTCTTTATCGTCGAGCTCATTATGGTCTCGCTATTAGTACGGCGCTTCAACTCCTACTATGCCAACCGACCAGGTACGTCATTTTGGATATGCATCCTTTTGCAGCCTACTAACGGTCGTGCAGTACTTACCACGATGATCACCAACGCAGTATGATACCTTGCTTGCCTAAGCACCATGCGCTCTCTAACACACTTAGGTCCTTGGTGGTATCGCAGACACAGTAGCACAAACCCTTACCGCCGTGCGCTCCAACCAGAACCGCAAGGCAGCCGATCCCAAGAGCGATTTCTTCAGTATAGAGATTCAGGATCTCGACCGCAAGACACCATACCCCGATGAGGACTCTCTTCCACCCTATGCCGGTGTACCTACCAAACGCCTTCCTCCGCCTTTCGACTTTGAGCGTCTCACGCGCTTCATGGCATACGGTTTCCTGATGGCGCCGGTGCAGCACAAGTGGTTCGCGTTCCTCTCCAACACTTTTCCTCTCACCAAGACGAATGGGACATCGGCGGCGATGAAGCGTGTCGCTTTTGATCAGCTCCTATTTGCTCCAGTGGGTCTTGCTGCTTTCTTCACATTCATGACTATTGCCGAGGGAGGTACCATGAGGGATGTCAGGAAGAAGTTCACAGAGGTGTACGTGCCGGCGCTAAAGGCAAACTACATGGTCTGGCCGGCGGTGCAGATGCTGAACTTCAGGGTCATTCCGATCCAGTTCCAGATCGTGAGTATCATGCGACTCTCACCAAGACGTAATACTGACATCCTACAGCCGTTCGTATCTACCATCGGTATTGCTTGGACGGCGTACTTGTCTATGACCAACTCGTCGGACGATTCATAGAGTGGATTGAAGGTCTTGCAGGACGGTGCTGTTGATAAGTAAAGGCAATTGCTTGGGCGTAAATTGGAATTGGGAAAGCAAAAAGATAGCGTTTGTTCATTTCACGACCTGGGCCTGGTGCTTGCATTCTTGGAGTTTCGCACGGCGGGCGCCTATGATGCTCTGCTGGGTATGGATAGGTATCATGATGTGTAGGGGAGTGTGTAAGTTGTTGGAATGCATTTCTCGTAAAGAGAACATTCACATAATTTCTCGCCTATGGTATGTACGCGACGAATGTGGGTGACCTGCGCACGGTACTATACACTGATCCACCACGATTCTCGGTCAGCACAATATATTGCTTGTAGTCGATTGGGTTGCTCGCCCGTTCATAATCGACTGCGTCTATTGTCTCCGTATGTTTCCGCGGTATCGGAGCTCATCGGGCGAGGCTTCAGCCCCACCAAAGCGTTTGAGCTCCCCTCAACATCACCCCGCCAAAACAGATCTGCGGTGTCCATTTCTTTTCACAGAGACAGTCTCACAGATCTCAATTTCAATTGCTTCACAAAATAGGCAATCGATCAATTGACTGGTAGGTTGACTCTTATGACTACATCTTGACACTTTCCCTAGCAATTACTGATCTCCACCAGCCCATCATGTCTCTATCCAACAAGCTCTCCATCACCGACCTCGATCTCAAGGACAAGCGAGTCCTGATCCGAGTCGACTTCAACGTCCCTCTCGATTCCAACCTCAAGGTCACCAACCCCCAACGTATCACCGGTGCCGTCCCCACCATCAAATATGCCATCGACCACGGCGCCAAAGCTGTCGTGCTCATGTCCCATCTCGGCCGACCAGACGGCAAGAAGAACGACAAATACAGCCTGAAGCCCGTCGTACCCGAGCTCGAGAAGCAACTCGGCAAGAGCATCACCTTCGTCAACGACTGCGTAGGCAAGGAAGTCGAGGACAAAGTCAACAGCACCAGCAACGGCGGTGTCGTCCTCCTCGAGAACCTACGCTTCTACGCCGAAGAAGAGGGTAGCAGCAAAGATGCAGACGGCAAGAAAGTCAAAGCAGACAAGGCGGACGTAGACAAGTTCCGCAAAGGCCTCACCGCCCTCGGCGACGTCTTCATCAGTACCCTCCCCCCTGTTCTCCCCATCACGCAAACCCCTCTGACCCCCTCGCAGACGACGCCTTCGGCACCGCCCACCGCGCCCACAGCTCCATGGTCGGCGTCGCCCTCCCCCAAAAAGCCTCCGGGTTCCTCATGAAGAAAGAACTCGACTACTTCGCCAAAGCGCTGGAGTCGCCCTCGCGCCCGTTCCTCGCCATCCTCGGCGGCGCTAAAGTCTCCGATAAGATCCAGCTGATCGACAACTTGCTCACGAAAGTCAACTCGCTGATCATCTGCGGCGGGATGGCGTTCACCTTCAAGAAGACGCTGGAGAACGTGGCTATTGGCTCGAGCTTGTTCGACGAGGCGGGGAGCAAGACGGTCGCTGATCTGGTGAAGAAGGCCGAGGCGAAGGGGGTCAAGATCGTGTTGCCGGTGGATTACGTCACTGCCGATTCGTTCTCGAAGGACGCAAAGGTGGGGTATGCGGAGGATAAAGATGGCATTCCGGATGGTTGGATGGGGTTGGATTGCGGGAAGAAGAGTATTGAGCTGTTCAAGAGTGCGGTGGGCGAGTCGAGCACGATTCTCTGGAACGGACCGCCCGGTGTGTTTGAGTTTGATAACTTTGCTGGGGCGACGAAGGCGGTGATGGATGAGTGTATCAAGGTTGTGGGGCAGGGGAAGACGGTGATCATTGGTGGTGGCGATACGGCGACGGTGGCGGCCAAGTATGGTGTTGAGGATAAGTTGAGCCATGTCAGTACGGGTGGTGGAGCGAGTTTGGAACTCTTGGAGGGCAAGGAGTTGCCTGGTGTAGCGGCGCTGAGTGAGAAGTGACTGGCTAGGATGTGATAGGTATGAGGAGGACGTGTTGATGGCATACAAGACATAGCGTAAAGAACGAACAAAGATACAGTCATGGCCTTGTTCAAGGGAGACGGTGAGAGTTATTACTCTATGTTCGTGACAGACATGGTATACCTTATCTACCTTGCCCAACGGTAGCTCTTGTGAAAGGGACCGACCACTTTGTCTCGTAAAGGGGATTGTGGTGCCTCTGATATCATCCATGATGTTGGCCGAAGAGCTTCCCATGACAACATTCCTTCTTCCGCAGAATTCCCTCCAACGTGGTATCACCTCATTTCTTGGCCTTGGCTAGTTCCTCCTTCAACTGCGTCGCAAAGTCATCGCTCGTATCATCGTCATCCCAGCTCTCTTCCCACAGATGCGTCGTCGCAGGTTGTCCTCCCGGTCCTGACTGTGCTCCTCCTGCTGCGTTCGCGGTCTGTGATGCTAAGTCTTGGTCTGTTGGCCAGTCTGGTTCGTGTTAGCTGATTCACTTCTGATCATACTTCGCCGCCTTGATATGGCTTTGGTGGTATCGCGCAACGATGAAGCGGGACGATGAAGGAGAAAGGTAAAGGAGGATGGCGAGGAGGGTATGGAGGTCTGGTTTGGTTCGGTAGAGGCCAGAAGACAAGGGAAAAGCGCGTGTAGCAGAGATAGACATACCTTCTACGGGAAAGTCCTCGAACTCGTCATCCTCTTCTAATTGCCCGGCATTCTTCTGTGGCTGGAGCGGTTTCGACGTATCCTTGCTGTCGTTTACTACTGCTTTGGTGGTGCTGGCATCGCCTTGTGCTGCACCGGACATTGTGGTGGGTCTGATGCAAGACTTGAAGAAGACGCGGATGAGAGAACGGAGATGCTACGGTCGTGTTTCGTGCGATGCGATTGCAATGTGTATGAAATGGCGGTTGAAGCTGTGAAGGTCGAGGTAGAGATCTGATGTCGGCCGGAAGAGAAGCCGATTCGCCGACCCAGTGGGTTGGTCTGCAGGTGGTAAGTAACCATGACGATACCTGGACACGTGCATATTGGAATTATGGTGGGATAGATCTGAGTACTTTTGTGTTACTACTCAAGTATTCTACATTTGTAAAGTGGAATTATTTGCTCTGTTGTGGTGTGTAGACTCGGTTGCAGCCTAAAGCTGTCATCAGAAGCAGTGGCAACTAGATGGCAAGATGAAGAGCATTGGGCACTTTCTAGGAGCGAGATCCCATGGCGGGTCTTCGCAATCGTTAAATGCTCTCGAGGAGCCTGCAGCATGTAAGACATAGTCTCAATTGCCACGAAATCGCTGACCAGTCCAAGTACAAGATGCTATGGCGTCGGCATCTCTCATCCTGAATGATGGTAAGTAAGGAGTCTCATTGCATTGTTGAGCCGAAGCTCATATTCTACGAGAATTCGAAAAGGCAGAAGAAGGTCTGAATAAAGGCAACTCGCCATTCCACAAGGTCCGTCATCTGCTTTGGCTGTTCCAGGGGTCGGTGCTGATACGGATTTTCAACTAGCTTGGTCGAGGTGTTCTGTCATTCTTGCAAGCCACGATCGGTTTCGAGCAAGAAGTCATGAAGGAAGCCTCAGGGCATCTCGCAGAAGCCGAATCCGCTGCATCCGAACATAGGAGAAAGGCCTACAAGGATGGCTACAAGTCGCCGATATATCCTCCGGGCAGCGAATACGCTCTTGTCTATGCCGAGTCTCAACTCATGTCGGCAGTCGTTGGGGTCCTCAACGAGAGCTTAACAGAGGCTATCAAAGGCTTCTACAGACTTCGTCAAGCATACACAACTTTGCAGGAAATCGCCGATGCAGAGAAGCGATACATCAAAGGACGAAGTGAAACCAGCATAGCAAGCACGGCGAGCACATCCCGACAATCGACAGACTCGAGAAGATCTGCTACGTCGAAGCCAGATCTACTCTCGCCCATCTCGACTAAATCATCCGGTCTTTCACCTGCTCACTCTGGACGTGCCTCACCCCTATCCGCGACCAAGTCCCCAGTGAACGAGGATGATGAGGACTCCGATCTTGATTTCGTGGATGCAAATGATGCTCTGGACGCCACCAAAAAGTCCGAATCATACGGAGGACATCTCACATCACCCATGTCAAACCTCACCATCTCCGGGTCAAGTCCCATAGATCTTTCGAAGCTCTCTACAGATGAGCTCACCCACCCAATAGATCTCTTCATCCACACCGGAACGTCTCTCTGCTTCGGTCTACTTCAACTCCTTCTCTCCCTCGTCCCACCGACCTTCTCCCGCCTCCTCTCCATTGTCGGCTTCCGCGGCGACCGCGACAATGGCCTCGAGCTCCTCTGGTCTGCCACCAATCACCCAGAGAACATTAATGGCGCCCTCGCCGGCCTTATCGTACTAGGCTACTACTCTAACATGGTCAACTTCGTCGACATCATTTCCAACGACGCCTACCCACGACAACAATGCAACGACCTCCTCCTGCGCATGCGCCAGAAATACCCCAATTCCCGCTTCTGGCTCCTCGAAGAATCACGCATGCTAGCCGGCGAGCGCCGCCCCGAGGACGCCATATCTCTCCTTCTGGCGCAGAAAGAGCCAGCACCACTCAAGCAAATCGAAGCGCTGAAGTGGTTCGAGTGCGGGCTCAACTACATGTATACCGGCGAATGGGAGAAGTGCGCAGAGGCATTCATCAAATGCGTGGACCTTAACAATTGGTCGACGGCGCTATACTACTATATCGCGGGGGCATGCTATGTGGATCTCTATCGAGAGGCGAAAAACGGGTCTGCCTCGCCCGAGGAGAAGGAGCATAAAGCGGAAAAGTATCGCTCGCGAGCGACGGAGTTGATGTTGCTTGTTCCGCAGAAGACGGGGAAGAAGAGGTTCATGGCGCGGCAGTTGCCCTTTGATGTGTATGTTGCGAGGAAAGTGGCGAAATGGGAGACTGCGGCGAAGAAGCGTGGGGAGGAGCTGGTGGATGTTATTGGCGTGAGTCCGATTAGTGAGATGGTGTATTTCTGGAGTGGGTGGAAGAGGATGGCGGAGAGACATTTGAGGGCGTATTTGGGGAGGCTGGATTTGTGGAAGGAGGGGCTTGAGGCGGGTGGAGAGTGGGAAGCGTTGGAGAAGGATGAGAAGATGGTGTACTATACCTTGAGAGCTGTGGTGCTCGAGAGACTAGGGAAGAGGAAGGAGTCAAGAGAGACGTTGGACAAGGAAGTGGTGGGCATGGATCTGGCGGCGTTCAAGGCTGGTCTGGGTACGCATGGTGAGTCGTGGGTCTTACCGGTTGGCGTTTATGAGACATCTGTATGCGACTGGGGTGACTATCTGGCTTTAGTGGAGACAGGCGCAGATGACGCCAAGCAGAAGTCTCTTCTGAAGGACTGCGCCAGAAGGATAGATCAGGTGGCGAAATGGGGTGAGGCATACGACTTGGACACACGAATAGGATTGAAGATCAGAGGCGCTCAGGAGTCGTTGAGGAAGCACGGAGCGATATAGATCACGCATGTATATACGGCATTGGATCATTCATGTGTTGTTCAAGCTCTGCATATTGCGGGCCGTTGCTTAGGCAAAGCCGGGCATCTATCTTGTTCCGCCATGCCTTGCTAGCTAAGAATCTTTGTTGGTATTGTACACTTGCTGGCCCTCGTGCTAATTCGCAAAGCACAGACCTAGACCTCCTCAATCTCGCCCTCCTCACTGCCGCTCTGCAGCGCCTTCTCCTCCTTTGCCTGTTCGTCCAGCTTAGCCTTCTTACTGGCTCTGTCAACTCCGTTGCTTCCTGCCCTCTTCCTGGAAGCATCTCCGCTCTCCTCACCGTAGTCCAGCTCGCCACCTCTACTACCGGGGTCCGCGCGACTAACGTAGGCCCTCTCCCTCTCGACATCCCTCTCCCTGCGCTCGCGATCATACCTGTCATCACGACCCTCGCCTCTCCTACGAGGTGGATCGTCGAGACTGGTCCTTCTGTCGAGGAAACGGTCGTCATCCCTCCTCCTCTCCCTAGGCGGAGGTGAGAGACCATTGGCGCTCCCTCCAGTGGCGCGATACTGTCTCTCGCGCTGCTCCATGGCGCGCTTCCTGTCCTCAGCATACGCATCTCTCTCGCTGACAACAGAAGCAGTGGGGCTTCTCCTCCTCTCACGCTCCCTCTCCCTGTACCCATCTGAGCCGCGATCTCGGGGGTCGCGCTCGCGGTGCCTATCGTCTCGGTCGCGTCTGTGTCTTTTCTCTCTTCTCTCAGCTTCGAACGCGTCATCTTTGACTCTGCGTAAATGCTTGTCGAATGCCTTGCGTCTGTCGTCATCATTGTCTAGAGCAGCGTATTCCTCCAGTCTCTCCACACGAGGTCTGATTAACTCCCATGTATCTTCCGGCCCGATGGGTGGCTCTAGACTCTCGATCCTGTGACGAAGTGCATCAATGGACTTCTTCTTTGCACGCGTCTCTTCGGCAAGCTTTTCTTCCTCGAAAGTTCTAGCCATCTCGCTCATGACGCGCTCAAAGACGGCAGCGGTCTTCTTTGGTCCCATCTGAGAGAAGTGCTTGCTTATACCAAGGGCAGAAGTGAAGTCGTCTAGAGTGGACGTCGGCGTAAGCTTGATGTGAGATTTGTGCAAGAAGTCCATCACATCGTACGCGGTGTCACGCAAATCGCGATGAAGGTCGTCCAGATAGTCGAAGTAGAGCTCCAGAGGTCCGGAACCATCAGTACGGGGATTACCAGTGCGCACGTTCTGGACCAGTCCGTGGAAGCGTTCGTCCGAGGAGATGAGTGGGTATACAGACTTCCAGGAACTGTTTGCTTGGAGCTCGTCCTGCTTGTGGAGTTCGGTGAGTAGCTTGACGAAACCATCACGATTCTTCCTGCGCTGGCGGTCCTCCATCTGCTTGTTCTTCTGCTTGATAGTGTTGACATCCTGCCACATCCTGCGCATGAGCGTTTCGAACCTATCGAGGATCTCCGACTTGGCCAGTGTTTGAAACTTCTCGTCCTGGAAGTCCTCGCTCTGGCTGAGCAGGTTTTGTGCCTCCTCCCAACGTGTATCAGGCCCAAGATCGGTCGCGCGGAGAATACCACCAAGCTCTTCCATAGCTTCTTCGTGCTGATAGTACCGCCTCTCCTCATACTCGCGACGCAGATCGTTCTTGTAATCCTCGAACAACTTCTTGCGTTCTTCCTCGTCATCAGTCGAGCGGAAGACAGCTTCGCCCTCGATGAACGGACGGATGTTCTTCCATCTTGAGTATCGTTTAACCTCAGGGTGACGCTCGAGCATTGAGCGGAAGTCGGTAGTCAGCTTCGCCAGGCGTGCCTTCTTGCAATCTGCTTCCTCCCTCTTGAGTTCTTGCTTGTACCTTTCGAATGCCTCTTTGCGATCGGTGGGATCGTCAATCGCACGGAACGCATTATCCTGAACAGCCGCTTTGATCGCCTGCTCCCACTCCCAGTCTGGCTGTACCCCGACCTTTTTCATCAGCTTGTTGAAAGCGGCCTCGCGCTCTTCTTGTGTCGCGTTCTGATAGCCACTTGGAGTCGCAGCGATCGGTCCACGATAGCCTCCGGTCTCATACCGGTCGCGGCGATACTCGTCTCGGGGTGCGAAATCGCGGGACTGGTCGCGGGATGGATAGCTGAAGCTCGAGCTTACAATTGAACTAGAATAGTTAGTGTCACGATGGGGATAAGTTGAAGATTAGCACTCACGACTCCTCGTATCTAGCAGGCGGCGCGTCCTCCCATCCTGCAGGAGGGTTCCAAGCTGTCTCGGTCTTATTGGCTTTGTTGTACCAGTAAAGCTTGCCTTCTGCTGTGGATGTTTGTGTCCACCCAGTTGCCAGCTGAGAAGGTGTCAGAAGCTCGTCAGGCTTAACCCATTGAGTTTTGTTCGTCTGCGTGTTCCAGTAATATGGGCGACCAGTTTTGGCATCTTTGGTCTCTGACCAACCGCCGGCTGAAGCTCCGTTCATGACTGTAATCTGCGCCTGCAGCTTCTATTCCCGCACTAGCATCAGCGCATCATCATCAGTAGTATAATTCCAGCGCAAGTAGCAGGTTAGTCGTCGCAGCAGATCGTGTGGGTGGTTAGCTAATTACTAAGTTGAAGCGCAAGTGAAGCTTGGAGAAATTCTTGAGCTGTCGGAGTCCTGGCCCGATCTCCGGCCGAGCACATGACTTGGCATTTCATGCTTGGAGGCGTCGGCAGCGAGTGGTTAAAGTGCTTGCTATCCCTCAATGACATTTCCTTATGGCCCTGCGAGTGAGCCGCATCACTCAACAAGTCTCGGACCTTCACAACAGATACGGACTGGATGGAAGGAGGTGCTACTGACACACGGATCATGACTACATCCCGGATCCCTGGCTCCCCCCTGTATGTTGCTGGGTGGATTCACGACGGCGCCGTATGACTTTGTGGTATTGAGATCACATAGTCAACATGGAGAACTATCCCGTTGAATATGTCAACCACAATCTACCACTTGTTGCAGTCTCGGGCCTGGGTCGCGAGAATGACGAGAGTATCTCAGGTCTTAACTATGCTCAACAACAATCTCCTGGTTCAACCATCACAATAAGCCAACCAGAACTTCACAACTCGCTTGCGGAAGAGCTGAGAAGTGGCCTTCTCAAAGCAGACGGATCTACCTTCCCATGGAATGGCGCAGGGAATGCGGTTCAGGATGGTCTCAGTGGATTCAAGTTCAACTTCGTCGAGCGCACGTTCGTGTATCCGCGACGGAAAGCCGCTCCTGCTCCTCAAGCAACACCGGATGATTTATCGACGAATCCGCCGCCCACGAGTAATCCTTCCAGTCATGACCTGCATTCTGTCCTATCACCTCTCTCGCCTACCTCTCCTCTTTTTCCAGATGGCCTCATGACTACCGCATGGATGACGAAACATCAGAGAGATGTGCCATCAGTATTGCTTTCTTTTTTCCAGCTCGACGCGGACCCGAGTGCTTCAACCCTGCAAGATAATCAGCTGAAGTCCGAGATCAATGGCTTGAAGACAGCATTGTCAAAATCGAGTTTTCGAACTAGGCTAGCAGTAGTGATGGTCACGGACGAGTCAATCGACGAAGTCATAGAGTTCGAGGAGCGATTGTCTGTGATAAGACGAGCCACAGGCTTGGATCCAAAGACATCGTTCTTCATACTTTCAAAACCCAATTCGCAAGCTGAGATCGCAGAATTCGTCCTTAGCACTTTGTCTGCCTTGCAGCCTGTCTGTGTGGATTACTATCGGGATCTCACAAAGCACGCTCGTCGGAAGAAGAATCGAGGGTATATCCCGCCGCCGACCGGAGGAATATCCAGAGGCACGTCGCAGAGCCTGTCTACACATGGCTGGAATGCAAGATATGATTACAAGCAAGGTGTCTTTGCAGAGTTCCGTCAGGAGATGGATGCTGCAGAACGTCACTATGCATCTGCAATCGAGGAACTATTCAATGCGGAAGGTGTACTGGAAACCACTCCGATTTGGTCTGCTCGATGGGAAGAAGGACGCCAATTAGCTGACATTACAGCTTTGCGTTTGATTCGATGTCAGTTATGGCGAAGCATGACTTCAGGAGCGGCTGAGACCTGGTCGTCATATAGGGATCGCACCAGAGCGCTCGTCGACCGCAGAGGCAAAGGAACTGGCACATATGGATATGCTGCATGGGAGTCGAATTGGTCAGAGATTATGGCTCAACTCATCATTCGTGCAGAAATACCAGTCTTCCAAGCTGGAGCAGGAAAAGCAACTGAAGAGGACGAGGAAGATGATACATTTGTACCCATCACCATTATGGCTCCACCCGAGAAGGCGTATGCGACTGAGAGGATCCCACCTTTCCGACTGCTACACCATGCAGGCTACTACTACAGGATAGCGAGGAAATG
The DNA here is from genome assembly GCA_007556565.1 of Elsinoe fawcettii. Lineage (NCBI taxonomy): Eukaryota > Fungi > Ascomycota > Dothideomycetes > Myriangiales > Elsinoaceae > Elsinoe > Elsinoe fawcettii. Next base: position 1,245,135 of record SWCR01000010.1, on the reverse strand, counting down.
GGCGATACAACGATACGATCGAGCACGTGCGATTCCTGTGGAGGACAGAGTACCACCGAATGAGACACCAGCTAGCCAATTGGCTGACAGGACTCGCACCTACGACACTTATATGGCTCCGCCACCACATGATGAGATGCCCGCTTCGGGAACCTTCAGCGAGAAGATTTCCATGATGGTTGAAGCACTCGACAATGCCGCCGCGCGTGAGTTTGAGCTCAGACGCCAATACAGGATGAAAGCACATTCATGCCTCGATCAGGCCAAATTTCTTGCAGCTGAAGGCAAGCAGAACGAAGCCTTAGAAGTGCTGTTACCGGTCTGGAACGAAATGTCATGGCGAAGAGAAGGATGGTGGGATCTGGCGGCAGTGGTCGTTCATGAACTTCACGATCTTGCTACCAGAATTCCGAGGTCTCGACTGGCTGCTGAACTGCGGTGGGAGATGTCATCGGATGGTATGTGTGCAGCTGACTGTGATTGAATATTGCTGACCACTCCAAGTCTTCGGCGACGCTTTCGCTGATCAGACGGACGTTCTTGGGACTGATGATACTAGCAGTACGCCAATCCTGCTTGATAGTCAAACCCGCATTGCTCCAGGTAAGGATGGCGATGCATGGTAATGTTCGATGTTGACACGAAACAGTGACGGCCACATTTGCCTTTGCATTTGATGAAGGACATGTTGGCGATCATGTGCCTTGTCAAATATTCCTGGCCTCCAGAAGTACCATGCGTGAACAGGCATTCAGCATAAAAACCATCGTAATATCGTTGAACAACGGCACATCTCAGATCAGGATCTCACACGAAGATGGGCTCAGGAGCGAACAAGCTCAAACACTGCAGTTGTCAAGTGAGGGGTCCTCCGCTTCTGCTAAATTCCACCTCGTCGGTGCGACTGATCTATCATTGGCGCCAGGGCAGTCAAAGATCTACAACTTTAGTCTGCAGTTAAGGGATGTTGGCGACCTCCTCGTATCGGCAATGCTCTTAGAATCCACCTTGGGACCTTATAACATACATTATAGCAGAAGTACGGCCCTTGATTTCCACAGTCCTTCATGGTGGCTTCTTGGCGGTAAGGAGTTGCTGCCGAAGAACATTGACAGGGACGAGTCTTTTGCTGTCAACGTCCTGCCAAAACCGCCACTGGTACAGATAGTTCTGGAAGAGGAACATCCGCAATACTTTACGGGGGAAGCACCTGTCTTAAGGCTAGTGATCATCAATGAGGAGAATGACAGCATCCAAGGGACACTACGCTTTGATGTACCAGACGATATTCTCGGTGCCATCGAGCTTCAATGGGAGGCTGGCCAAGATGAGGACGCAGACGGGCTCGACTTATACCAGACGGTAGAGTCAATTGCACCGTCGGAGAAGCGAGCATATTCCATGTCCTTCAAAGCGCCGACAGAGCCGGTCAATTTGCCCATCACAGTAGCTATCGATTACTCGATCAAAGACGATCCAACGCCAGTCACAAAGACCACAACATTCAATTTCAAGTTCATCACACCCTTCGCGGCGAGTTATGACCTACATCCACGACTTGATGCTGAGAAGTGGCCATCGTTCTTCAGCCTCCCGGCCACATCTAATCCATTCGCATCGTCCATTGGAATTCGACAGAAGTGGTCATTACCAGTGCGACTGGCGTCACATGCCTCGTCTCCGGTGCGTATCAAGACTTTGGCACTCGATCTACTGCAAGGCAGTGAAAACATCTTATGCGACATTCCTTCGACGCTGTCATCAGAGCAAATCCTGGAACCATCCACGAACGCAGCCTTCCACCTCCCGCTCTTCACTCGACGCCATTCTCTCGACGATCGCCGACCGTCATCTTTAGCCCTCGCCCTAACCATAACCTGGCAACGATCCAATACCTCCCCAAGCATGACGACCACCCTACCCATCCCTCTCCTCAACATTCCACCCGCCGAGCCCCGCGTTCTGTGCACCTCGGGCCCAGCCCATACTTCAGATAGCCCCGACGAGACATCGGCACCAGAAGAACTCGAAAATGCAAGAACAGTGACCTACACGATCGAGAATCCCTCCATGCACTTCCTCACCTTCACCGTGGCGATGGAAGCGAACGACCAATTCGCCTTTTCAGGACACAAGTTGAAGAACATCAGTCTTACACCGCTAAGCAGGGTAGCGGTGGAGTACAGGATCATGCTTCTCAACACTGAAGGGACAGAGACGTGGGACAAGGACGGCACGGAAGGGATTAAGAAGGGGCAGAAAGGGAAGTGGGTATATCCTGTGTTGAGGGTGACGGATAGTTACTTCAACAAGACGTTGAGAGTGGTGGATGCTGGTGAGGGCGTGAAGGGGGATGATAGGACGGCTGCAGAAGGGGGAGGGAGAGGAGTCGGGGTGTGGGTGCCTGCGGAATAGTACCCTCATAACTCTCACGACCCATCATCTATGCTACACAGAGCGATGACACAATACACAAGCAATTTGAGAATCATGTACATCCCATTTGCAGATCTGCATTCCTATATAGAACGATATCCTATGTCCTCCGAACCTCATACTCCTTCTGACAAAGAATAACCCTCCTACTCTCCCCACTCGCCACACTCGCCCCCTCCCCCGGGACATCATCCTTGCTCTCAGGCCTATACGCCTGGCCCCTCTCCCCCATCTCCACCTCCTCCCCCTCACTACTCCCCCTATACGCCCTCCCCGGCCTCCTCAGCCCCTCGGCACCGATCCACACCTCCGTCTCCCCCGGCTGTCCCAGCTTGCCTATATCAGCGCTCTTATCCGGCTCGTCCGCAAAACTCCTCAGTCCGCTCCCGAAGCTGCGGCCTCCGCTGCCCGAGCCCCCACTGCCGGTCGCATGGGATCGCGCCCGACTGGACAGCGCGCTACGGAGCCGATTGAGCCCGAGAGCGTTGGAGATGCCCGAGCGACGCCGCGATGTCTCCGGTGACCCTGCGCCGTCTTTGGTCACGGGGACAGCGGTGCCGTCTAGGATGCCGCCGAGGCCGCCGTTGTTGAAGTTGGACCCGAAGTTGCGCAGGACGGGGATGCAGAGGCTGAGCGCGGAGGTGGCGACGAGGACTTGTTGGTAGATGAGGAAGGGAGGGGCGTCGAGTGAGGGGCGGCCGGTGAGGGTGAATTGGATGTAGGAGTGGGTGTAGAGGGCGAAGAGGACGAGAGGGCTGGGAGGGTTAGTGACCGATGGAGGGAGGGGGAAGGGGGAGTGTACATGAGGCGGCAGGAGCCGAGGACGATGCAGATGTCGAATTTGCGGCGGAGGTTGGTCTCGAGGGTGCGCACGGATTGGATGGCGAGGAAGAGGGGGAGGAGCTCGGAGAAGCCTGTCAGGGCGGTGATGGCGATCCAGCGGGTAGACTGAGGGGGTTAGTACGTGTAGGAACAGAGAGGGAGAAGGGGAAAAGGTTTTACGTCGTTCGAGCAGTACCCTCCATCCTGCCCGATAAGGGTCAAGTCGGGTTTGCAGCCCACGCTGACTACCAGAGGCCCGGCGATGACGAAGAACAGATGCAGCAGACCGGCTGCCACATAAGTCTTGAAGTAGCCTTCTTGTTTGGTGAAGTTCCAGGCTGATTTGCCATGGTTTCTGCGCACATGGAAGATCTGGCGAAGGAAATGAAGGAAGAAGGTACGCGATAGTCCCTCGAGCACGAGCAGAAGGATGCGCGAGGTGAACACGAACTATACACGAATTAGATGTGATCGCTGCCTGGGATTGATGGTACGTACCCGGCCAGCATTGAAATAGCTGGTCCGAGAGATGACGGAAAGATCTTTACCTGCGCCGTATGCCAATGCGGCGTAGAGACAGGCCCAGTGTGCGCTTGCTATCAACTTGACCGGATCAGCGGGCGGCATTGATTAATGCCATAGCTTACTTACAAACACTCCTATATTCCAATATGTCTCGGGTTTGAAGTTCTTTGAGCGCGCGTAGAATCTGATACCCAGAAACAAGACGGCTGCGATGGGGCAAAACACGCTTGCGATCCAGAGAGGTGGTTGATGGTTTACATCAGAGTACTGTGTGAGCGGGCCGCGCCCTCCTTGCTGAGACATTGCGGAGGTGGTGAAGGTGTCATAAGTCGTGGGTTTGTCCTTCTCTTCGAACAGCCATAGTACGCGTCAAATGGCAAGCTGAAGAAAAGAGGATGTCTTCACTCAGACGTTCGAGTCGAGCTGCACAGAACTACTGGGGAGCAGAGTCGGTGGAACAGATACCGGGACATGTGGTTCATCTAGAAAAAGCCCCCGCGGAGCCAGTCCCTGGTCCAGCCATGAAAAGATGGGACAAGCGAGAATGGACGATGCAGAGTGATCAACCAACGCCACGGCAAGAACCGAGCATGCATAGATTAAAATCTGCACTGCTTTTTGCTGCCCACTGGAACTTGGCAAATCGCGATATACCAATGACAGCGCAGCGGAAGTAACGGGAGAGATGAGCCCAGGGGTTTGCCGCAGTGTCAGTTGGAAAAACGTTCAGACCAGTGGGTGGTGCGCGTGCGAGAGGGTTTGCCAGTGGCTGTGAATCTGGCAAGGTCAGGTCCACGCCTATGCGAGTCAAAAGCGTGGGTCGTGGGTCCGCCTGGAAAGCGACAAGGATGATCACCTCATCCAATTTATCTTCCAACCTCGAATTCATATCGAAAGGTGTCACATCAAAAGTCAATTCTTGCCTCGACCCTCGCGAAAGAGTGTGCCGTGTCCTGGAGGAAAGCCGTGGTTCAGTTTGTGCGACTCCATCGTGTCTCGCTGCTGGATGCAATGGCAGTACGTAACATGAAAGTCGGCAGCTGAGGAGATGGCGTCTTTTGTCATGCAGTCTTCCCATCCTCTTCGAGTCGGTTGCACGGTGGCTTTACAACCGTTTGCGCCAGGAGAAACCCACAGACATGGTTCCGTTGGCAGGATGCAAAGTACCGCTTGGGCCTGAACTGGTGCTTCCCTGATTTCATTGGCACTCAGGAGCTGCTCCGTGTAGCGTATAGCGTGCATCGTGCATGCTGCATGCATCAATCGTTGTCCTTTGGCCTCTGAATGTACGGTATGCGTACTCCGAGTGTTGATGAATTTTTGAGTAACTAGAGAGACTACTGCATCATCTATCCCACCCTTTCTGCTCGACCTTGATAGCTTTACGCAACGGGCCAGGCCGATTGCCAAAGATTGAGGTCGCTAGCGTGCCAGTCGTGGATCGATTGTGTGAGAGAGAGCTGCAAATTGCCAATCTTGGTCTCTTTAGGCCAAGCAGCTTGCCTTGTCGATCAATCTTCCAGACCATCGTTAATCTGGCACATGGCTTTTGCACCAACAGAATCGTTGAACGAGTAGCTGTCCCAGAGCAGCCTATAGCGATAGTGACCATCGTCACGAAGGATGAATGGCCTTGTTCTCGACGTGTGGTACAAACCAGTTGAGCCAGTTTTGCAATTGTGGAAACTCTGAGCGGGAACAAGGGAAGAGGCGGGGAACTCGACGGGCCGCAATCGACTTCAGAAGTCAAAGCACAACTCGACTTGAATCAGCTTGCATGAAAGAGACTTCCGCTGATACGTTCGTCTCTCTTTACACGTTTGGTCTGTTCCTTTCGCTTCCAAGTCCCCCATCGATCATCGCTATAGCTCCTTGTCATTTCCCTGCTGCAATCAATCCGGCATTTGTTTCCGTCCCAAATGCCAGAAGCTGCCATGTGGCTACTTCCAGACAAGACTTCCATGCAGCTATAATGACTCGCATGCAATCTCAGAAGGTCTTGTCAGGCCAAACAGACGACGACTGCCCAGGGCTTGGACAGTAAGAATATCAGGCCCTACATGTCAAGCACGCATCGACAATACCGAGAACAACCAGACAAGGATTGCATCGAGTCCTATACTGGAGCGTATAGTAGTCCAGAGGGCGATCGAGACAATACTGCACTATAGTCTAGCACCGAGATAACCCCTCCGTCGTCTCCACGTGCCGACGTCGCGTCGTGCGAAACTGTCGGTCCTTGTCAGGGTCTTTGCGCCAGCCGCCACTTGATCCTAAGCGTCCAATCGTTTCTGGACCGCTCCTCCAATGGTTTTGGTGCAGATCCTCGCTCATTATTATTGATCCCGCCGAGGGAAGATTGCACCGCTCTTGCGCCCAGCTTGAGTAATAGAGAAACGCATTTTCCAATTCAACTCTTCCTTCCTACACATCCTCCTTTGCCTTTGTCCCGCCCAGCATGTTTTCGGTTCGTCAGTATAATTATGAGGGGAAGCAGCCTTCGAGAGTCGAGGGTGGAGAGTTTGGCTACCAAGATGGCAAAGGTGCGACCGATTATGATTTGCGGGATATGGACCGTATTGGCAAGAAGCAGGAGTTGAGGGTAAGATTGACGCCGCAACCGCTTGCTGCTGTCCAGGCATTGACTTGAGTGCAGCGACGATTCAAGGCGACACATATTGTAGGCTTCGGCTCACTACTTGGTGCAGCGTGGCCATACATGCTCATGTACGAGATGCAATTCCACATGTTCAAGACCGCAAACTGATTCATTGCAGCACTGGAGTCTTCTCCCTTTCCAATGGTGGACCAGCTGGCTCAGTCATCGCTTTCATCGTTACCGCCTTTATTCTAATCATGTCCAACTTCTCTCTTGCTGAGGCCGCATCGATTGCGCCGACGTCTGGCGGTCAGTACCACTGGGTCTCGGAATTTGCTCCGCCGTCCATGCAGCGATACCTTTCATACGTTGTTGGCTGGCTCTGCACACTGGGCTGGCAGGTTGGTCTTGCGTCGGTCTGCTATGCATCTGCTCTCCAGATTCAGGCCCTCATCGCCGTACATGACGAGACGTATGCGCTCCCTGGTTGGCAAGCGGCTCTCATTGCCATCGCTTTCAACGCCGGCGCCATCTTCTTCAACACGGTCCTTGTGAAGCATCTTCCAGTCTTCGAAGCTAGCATGCTGGTCGTCTTCGCACTCGGCTTCGTCGCTTACGTCGTCGTCTTCTGGACACTGTCTCCCCTCAATTCCGCTTCCTTTGTCTTCACTCAGATTCAGGATAACAACGGTTGGGGGAATGCTGGACTTGCTGTGCTCATCGGTATTCTGTCGCCCATCTCCTCTCTCACTTCAGCAGACTCGTCTTGCCATTTGGCCGAGGAGCTCAAGGATGCCTCTCGTGTCCTGCCCAGAGCTATGATCGCAACCCAGGCGGTCAACTTTGGCGCTGCTTTCATTATGCTCATTTCTCTCCTGTTCGCAATTTACGACGTTGAGGATGCTCTGGCTTCCCCTACTGGTGTACCATACATTGCCGTACTTCTCAACTCGACCGGCTCAAAGGCCGCAACGACCGGCATGGTCTTCATCATCATTCTTATGCTGTTCTGCTGTGCGGTCAACTTGGTAACGACCTCTTCACGTCAGGCTTTCGCCTTTGCTCGCGACAATGGTCTTCCATTCTCCAAGTATCTCTCTCATGTAAGACACTTTTTCTTGCGATTAAACTACACAGCTAACAATGTTCCAGGTGCAACCAGGAATGGACATTCCTCTCAATGCCGTCCTGCTCACCTTCGGCTTCACCCTTCTCATCTCATTGATTCTCTTCGGCTCAGCCGTAGCTTTCAACATCATCTGCTCCTTGGGTGCAGCAGCCATCCTGACATCCTACGTCATTGTTCACGCCTGCATGCTCTACAGGGATTTCACCTCTCCTCTCCCACCAGCTCGCTTCTCCCTCGGCAAGTGGAGGTACCTTGTCCGTCCCATCGCCCTTGCTGGCACCCTTCTGGTAGACGTCATGGTCTTCTTCCCAGCTGCCCCGAACCCGACTGTGGACACCATGAACTGGGTTGCTCTGATCTTTGGTTTCGTCGTCATCTTTGCGACAGTTTTCTACCACTTGCGAGGCAAGAAGGTCTACAATGGGCCGGTTAGGGATGTCAAGAGCGAGATTGTCATGGATGAGATGAGCCCACGAAGGAGCAGCTACTAGATTGTTCGATATGCTTTGAATTGTATACAGTATATAGCTTCTTTCAAAGCATTTCACCTGAGCATAGCTGATGACCATTGTTAACCCTGCCTGCCGATTTCCACGAGCGCTCTCGCGTACAGCTGTTCTTGCAGGATTTGCATGGAAAAAAGGACTGTGACAATATTGGAGACGCAGCTCTGGCTGACTTGCATCGTGTGGGCCGTGCGAAAATTCTTTAGTTCTCGAAACGTATCCTCATTCTTTTCACCTTGCACCTCGACCTTCAACAACACTCCACGTCTCACTGTCGCGGCAGACACACTGACGTAGATCGCACTATTACCTGGCTACAAGTCGCATCGCTTCTTGAACACGACAGTGACGAACCACCGACGACATAACATCACGGAGAAAGAACACTTCCGTGGCAAGGCGTGTCCCGGTATAAACCGCAAGGTAAGTAGACACCATGTCGCGGACGACATAGGGTAGGTCATTCGTACTCATTCTCCCTTCACATCTTTCTGAATGGCCTTGAGACGATCAAGTCGGATCACCACAAAGGCGTACAGCGCGAGAAGCGATGCGGTGACCTCACCCCGTCGACGACAGGCCACACAACGCAAGTCACAACAGCATCGCAACAATGACACTGATGCTCTTCCTCCCAAGTACCTGACTACCACCAGCACAACAGACAAACTAGCAACCAAGGATTGGCAATCCTGGAGCCGCTTCGCCACCACCTCCCTTTCCCTGACTTCCGCCGCCCCGCCTCCCAAGAATGCCGCGCGGCACACACCATCCTGCACCCCCTGCACCACGAAGCCATGAAAGCCGCCTTCAACGAACCCGACACCCCCGAGACAATCCCGCACGTCCTCGACGCCATGTTCTTCGTGGCTGTCCTGAGCCAAGCCACCGGCTGGTTCAACGCCAAATGCGCCATGGCGAGCATGCGGAAAGTCTACAACTCCGTGTTCGCCGATTCCGCTATCGAGAAAGGTGGTGTGCTCAAGTTGCAAGACACGATCAAGTGTGGCGGTCTGTACGTCCGGAATTCCGAGATCTTGATGTTGCTGCTGCATGAAGTCAAGGAACGTCACGGGAAATGGCACCGGGATTTCCTGTTTGAGATGAGCGACGAGGACGCAATGAAGGAGCTGATCAGGTATAAGTACATTGGGCCCAAGTCGGCGTTTGTGGTCATAAGGTGGTGTTTGCAACGGAATCCATTCACGGTCGATACGCATGTCTATCGGATCGCGGGGCTGTGGGGGTGGAGGCCGGAGAAGGCGACGAGGGAGTTGACGCAGGCCGCATTTGGATGCAAAGGTGCCGGGCGAGGTGAAGAGGGAGTTACATCTCTTGTTGATTCATCGTGGGAGGGAATGTCCTGGTTGTAGGGGAGGGGCGAAGGGGGGAAGGAGGTGTGAGGCGAGGGAGAAGATGGCGGAGTTGATGGAGGAGGAAGAGGGCTGAATAATGCTTCGTGGTCCTCCATCGACGAATGGGGCCTGCTGACCTGCGGCGGAATGTTACGCTATGTTCTAATCCAGATCTCCTCTTGGATCGGCAAAGGGCTTTTGCCCTCGACGAGGCTCCAAGCACCAAAGTGGGTCTTGATCTTCACCGAGTTATCCTCAGACCACTCGACTTCGAGAACCCTGTAGCAAATATTGGCAAGTCTGCGCGGTATGACCTGGTTGGTGGGGATACATCAGTTGTGGCTTTGCTGGCTACCTGCGGGACATGGATGGGCTCGCTTCGGTCACAGATTCCGAAGGCGAGAGAATGATTGAAGTGATGAGCCGGTCGAGGATCATGCATAGAAGAGCAGATGCACACATATCTGAATATCGTATAGATATGCCAGAATTAATCTTTGAACGGCAAGACTCCCTCACAGGAGTTGCGATGTCAGGGTGTTAATCACGTGCTCTGTAAGAGACACAAATAAGGTTTCGGCGATATCATGCACCTATAGTCTCAGAAAACTTTCCTATACATTTTTGTACTCAATACCTCGTCTGTCGCATGATGCCAATGGCCATTGACAGTCGACAGGGTCGTTGGATCGAGTTCCAGCTCGTCTGTTGATGTGATTGGTCCTGTGTGCAGCATACGAGCGCTTAGAGTGCCAGCTCAGCTCGAGCTGAGCTGGCTCCGCCCCTCCACCTCACGTATGGATTCTCGGCTCGCCCTCACCTTGGAGCCTGGCTTCCATCAATCGTCCTTTCACAGTGTCTTGATGAACAGAAGGGCCTGAGGAGCCCCATGGTGCGGCAACTCCACTATCGCAAGCTCTTCTGCCAACCGCGCCCCTTGCGAGACGACTTACGACCAGAGCTAGCCTCAACCACGACCGCTGATGTCTACACATCTTCATAGGTGTAATAGTCAGGACAATGACCAACTTCAATGTGCTGTGGGAGCAGGCTATCAAGCAGTATGAGGACCAAGCAGGACATCCCTTGCAAGTGGACGACCAGCTACGAAATATCACTACCCTTGACGACCTCGACAAGCAGAGTGGCAGCAAGGAAGACGCTTTCAAAACTTTCCGCACCCATGGGCAGAAAGTCCTAAAGCCGCTCAAGAAATGCTTGTTGCCTCTTGAGCTCCTTCTAGGGACTGGTCAGAGCGTTGTCGGGCTTACGCCATTCGCTGCTGGCGGTGCCGTGCTCGGAGCTGCATCTACACTGTTGAAAGCCTGCCAGAACGTGTCGAAAGCATATGACAATGTCGCCGATTTATTCACGCAGATCGGAGCCATCACGGGAAGATTAGCAGTATACAACCTGAAGCAAGTCGACCAACGTCTGCCTAAAGTCCTGGTCGACACTCTGGCAAGCATTCTTCAAACCTTTGGAGTCGCTGAAAAGGTCATGCGAAGGAATCGTCTTAAGACATTTCTTAAGACTCTCCTGGCGGAGGACGACGATATCAGGACCTGCTTGAGCGAGCTGGCGCAGCACGTCACCACAGAGCAAAACCTGGTATCGTCCCTCACTTACATGACTACACTCGACTTACAAGCAGACAATGTCGAGACCAGTCGCCGACAAGACGTTTCAGCTCTGCACGAAATACTCCGGTATCCTTCGTACGAGCGTAATTATGCTATACAAGCGAGCAATGAGATCGCAACGGCTGAAGGTATAGCTACATGGCTCCAGTCACATCATGTATATAGAAACTGGCGAAAGCGAGACTTTGGCCTGCTACTTGTGCTCGGTGGACCGGGCATGGGAAAGTCGATTCTTGCATCTCAGACTATCATGTCTCTACAGAGAGAAGCTGGTGTGCATGACCCGGTCGGGTACTTCTACTTCAAAAGCGGCGAATCCGCACAACAGACCTGTACGCAAATGGTCAAAACTTTTTTCGTCATTTGGTAGAGGGAAATCCTGCTCTTGAGCCTGTTCTGCTGGAGAGAGGAGCGAGACTGCGGGAGATTCTTGAGGTCCCGGAAACATCAGCGAAGCTCTTGTGCGACATGATAACGGATCACAGCCAATCCGTATCAGGACCAGCTATGCTACGTAGAGCAACACTGATCATAGATGGCTTTGACGAAGCCCTGACTGAGCAAAGGGCTGCTGCAGTGGCTTTCTTTCATGCGGCTATTTTGAGCACAACGCCACACGAGCTACAGATCGTAATCTTTGCTCGACCAGAGATCAGGGCGGACCATAGGCTGACAGCAGCCGCCCATCAGACTGTCCTCGTGTCGTCAGACGAGACCGGTCCAGACGTCAAGGCATTTGTCCAGGAGCAGCTGCCCAGAGTCTCACTTCTTCGAGTTCTGCACAAGCTCAAGGCTGGGGAGTTCAAATCCTTGGCGCGCACTATCAGAACATCGATAATAGCCAAGTCCGAGGGCATGTTTCTGTGGGCCAAATTGATGGTCGATCGAATTTGTAATGAGGCTACTACAAGCTCTATCGTGGCAGCCTTAGAGGTTGCGCCGAAGGGCCTAGAGGCAGCTATACACAGCGCATTCCGGCGTCTGGAAGCGGAGGAAGAGCTATTTGGTGGCTACATGAAGGACCTATTAGGTCTTTCTTTCATGTGCCAAAGTCGATTTGAGCATGTTTGACATATTTCATCTGCTCGATTCACTCGGGCGTGGAAAGCTGTATTCCTTAGAGCAGGATCTCAAAGGTCGTTACTCTTCGATATTGAAGGTCACATATGGATCGGCCTGGTTCGAGTTAGACGAACCCGATGCATTCCACGAGTCAGTTGGAAAGACACAGAGTATCACAGAAAATATTGAAGTGTCATTGACAGCGGCCGACTTCGATTTTCTCGATGAGGTGGAGGAAGTCGGCTTTGGTCCGCACCAGCATGATGCAATGCAGAACACATCAATCACGTCGATATCCGCAGGCCCTTTGATAAGCGGAATTGCGCCGTCGGAACAGCGCAGTACGGCCATAAGTAGAAGCTGGATGGCTACGAAGGTTACCTTCACTCACGCCAGGATCAGAGAAGTGCTCGACAGTCAAGGTCGCCACTCTGCCACGTGGACAGATTGCGCCATCGTCAACAAGAACCTGTACGAACAGGACCTGCAAATGTTTCTGATGTGTCTTGATAATTTCGAAGCGGAACTAGACAACATCAATTTCGACGTCAGGGAATACGCCTCTCGTTGTTGGTGGTGGCATCTGTTGGCAGGCATAAAAGACGCCGAAGACACAGACTTGATTGCTACGTGTGCAGTACGCTTAAGCAATTTTTTGAACAACGGTAAACTTTATTGGGCCATCTCCAGGTCGTTTCCCGATGCCTTGGGAGACATGCGACAAGCAATAAGGGATAACTTGGTACCATTGTCGCAACTTCTGCAGGATAACATCCATATGCTCAACGATCGTAGTCGGAGCTGGGTACTATCATTCAACGGAGTCTTGACTGAGGACACTCTCTGGCAGCCTTTCATGTTGCATTGCGAGCAAGAATGGCTGACCGCACGGATCAAGAGTAAGGCTTCCCTCGATAGCAGCCCCGACTTTGATGAATATATCGCCATCATCCTCTATTTCAATGGCACGTCCCATGATACATGGATCGATCGGAAGATGAAGGAAATAATTTCTGGAAGCCATCAGCTGCCTCGAACCGACCTTCTGGGCCTACTTGTGATAGCTCGCCGATCTTCGTTACCGAGAGATGCAAGATGGTTCTGGAACCTGGCGGTAACAATTGAGTACTGTTCATCATCGAGCAAAGAACTGCTGCCATTATACTGGGCACTTTACAAAAGAGCTCTGGAGCTAAAGCCTTTGTCGCAGGATTTGGAGGACTTCTGCCAGACTTGCCGAGCTCGCATGCTAGGGCATATGAGCGAGGAAGAAGCCTATCATGAATCGGCTCGTATGCTGCATGAATACGCCCCCGACTTGTAGAGCGATTCGTTCGAGTCGCCAGGGGCTTCCCTCGATGTCGAGGCTGTGCTGTGGTAGTACAGACCCCTCTCTCAATTCTACTTGCTTCGTTCTTCTCATGTTGCTAGCTCCAATCATTGGCAAACGTTGTCTCTCCCGCAAGTTTGCAGTGGAGCCGACCATCTTCAGCTTCCTCCCCTCAAGCTGACACCTTTGCCCTCACTCTCGGGTCCAACCACAACCCCCATCACATCCCACCTGTCGTGTCCGTACCCAGCACCCCGGTCCTACCTGCAGTCAGCCGCATCCAGACCGATCGAGCGGTATGTTTCATCCTTGCACCACCGGGTTGAGCACGACGTGGGAGCCATGCAAGGAGCACGCTGTGCCGCCGATCCAACCACGTCTGCTCCGCTGTGCGACCAGACGTACCGGCCGCTATCTGTCATCAACAACCGACAGTGACTCTTGCACCACCTGCGTATGGGGATGCGAGACCGCATCGAGATCTACCATGTCGTGACTCTACACATGCCTCCGAATTCCTGACCGCCACAGTGACTTCCATAGACAATGGACTCGGTATCTTGTGAGGCGTACATGGTGATACCCGAGCAGACTGCTGCTTCCCCGACTCCACTCCATCCCTTGTGCCCCTCAGATCATCGGTGTAGCTTACCTCGCCCCTTTAGCCGACTCCGCTCAACCCTTGCCGCCGTCCCCACTACCCCGCCGTTCGATTCGCCTTGCCTGACCAGTGAGCCATTGCGAAAGCTTTGTTTGTCGCCAGGTCGTTTTCGGCGGAAAGGTCAGGAGTTCATGTTCTCCAATCTGCATCACTGTGTTCTCTCGGCGAGGGCGAATCTTGCCCCTCTCGATCGACGGGTTGCGTTGTGCCCGGTACGTTCCTGTACGACGTTCGGCGCATTGGGGCGCATCAAGGTACATCCGGAGCGTGATGGCATTTGCAGCCGAACATGCATTTGTAAGTTCATCAAACCCCAAGCAAGGTCCGCGGACGTAGCACTACAACGAACAAAGGAGGAACAAGACACAAGACAGGTAGTGCAAAGTGGCGGAAGGGCTTGAGCACATGTAAGGAGACACACCGCAAAAGTGAACAAGTGCATGAAAATTTCTGCATTCCGCTCGATCAAAGAGATTAGACAGCAAGGTCCCCTGATCCCTTCTCCTTCACGCAGGGTCACGAGACCCGACCTACCCAAAGGACGTCTCTCCGTGACCATGCTTAATCCCGGTGCTAAGGTACCGTGTGTCCCTCCCTCTCCTCGATGGCGAAATGCTTGCAAAGCAAAGTGAAGCGAACAATTGAAGAGGACGAACGTAACGCGAATGGAATTTTCCCTGGGTATCGAGTGGCCAAGTGTGTGTTCCCCAGATCCAACAGCCCCAGCGCCTCCCTTTCCCCGGGTGTGCCATGTCCAGGCCACCACGATGAGTTCCATGCCCGACCTGAAATGAAATTCCCCCGAATGTGTGTGCTGTGATGAGTTGCTCCTAGGTATGATGCGGAAGTGATGTCGCCGGTCTCGTGTATCTCTTTTGAGGGAAAAGATTCAAGAAGTTCAAAGGGGGTATCAAGCGATTGTGATATGCCGAAATGTCAAAAAGTACGCGCGGTAAATGTTGACGGGACATGAGAGACAACGAGTCAATTTCAAGAGGAGAACAGAAGAGGTGATTGAGAGAGGTTCGTGTGCTGAGAGGTCATGGTCGTGCGAGTGTCCGTTCCATGATCGTTATCGGGGTCGTGAAGGAAATAATGACAATGACAAGCGCAATCAACAAGAAGTGTAGTGTTGGGTATCTTCCACGCGCCCGTGTCCGATGAACGGTAATAAAGGAAATGATTTTCCAGTCTTTGGTTTTCTGTCGTTGCCGACGTGATCTTTGGAGGCCGTTAGTCCTCTGGTGGGAGGAGATTGTGAATGTGGTGGGGTATAGGGTAGTCTTGCGACAGGAACCATGTTTCTACTGGAACCCGCGTTGCCAGTCCTGTCCACTCATGCCGCCCTGGGATTGATTCCAGTTCTGCATGCCCGCATGCATACCTGGTTGCTGTTGCTGTTGAGTTTGCTGGCCGTGGAACTGCTGCTGTGCTGGGTTCTGTTGGTACATGTTGCGATTCATCTGACCATATGCCGCAGGGTTGCCCATTTGCGGATAGCCCATGTTGCTTGCCTGGCGAGGCAATTGAGAAGGAGGATGCATCGGAGAGTGCTGAGGCTGAGGTGTGTGATGTTGTTGGCCAAATGATTGCATGTGGTGAGGAGAGGCCTGCGGCTGTGGCTGTGGTGGCGGCCACATACCGCCTGCTGTATAATTGTATGAAGGAGTTTGCTGCCTGCCGGACATGGGAGTCATGCCTAGGCCAGGCGATCCCTGCTGAAGCGCAGACGGAGGGAGGGACTGATGCATAGACCTTACTGGTGACTGTGCCATCATGTTTGGTTGCTGTGCTTGATGAGGATAGCCCTGCTGTCCCATCATGTGAGTCTGCTGATGACCCATGGTCTGATGCGCACCACTGACGGCACCCATGTTCTGCTGAGGTGACTGCATCTGCTGGCGGGGTAGCTGAGTCGCCAGATCACCGCCCGAGCTCTGAGCTGGGGAAGGTGGACCTTCATGGGGACGCTTCCAGTAATCATCGAGATAGTTTGTTCTGATAGTGCGCTGAGGTGTAAGTTGCTTGTTGAACTCTGCGGCTGACGCTGCCTGTGTAGCAATTTCCGAGGTATTGCTCTCTCGAGTTACATCGTCATAGGCTGGTCCCGTAATTTCTTGGCGAGGTCTTGCGACATGTGAGTATGTCTGGTGCATCTGATCCGGCGACAAGGGGTTGATCATCGGTAGGGTGTCAAATGTGACCGGGTGGATGCCCGGCGGAACCTGCGGATGATTTTCCGGAGCAAAGGCATTGCTGTAGACGACTTGACCGTGTGGTAGCGCAGCGAGCGAATTAGCTTGCGCCTCAGCGGCAGCTGCTTCGCGCTGTTTGGCTGCACCCGGGCGCTTCTCACCAGCAGCATCTTCCTCTGTGAAACCTTGCTTCCTAGCCTTTGTCTCCCAGTAGTCGTCTCGGACGCGTCGACCGTTGGTGATGACACGACTACCAAACTGGCGGAACATGGACCTAGCCGTGACAATGGCGATCTGCCTTGAGCGGTACGAGTATGGTAGCACCTCCTGGGCAATCAGGTTGTCCTTCTCTTCCTGGTTCGCGATGATCTTGAACAGTGATCGATTCTTGTTGAAGAGTAGGTAGGAGTCGCGGTAGCCCAAAACGCGCGCACATTCTGTCGCAAGCATGAACAGCTTCTGACCACGATTCGGGACGGTGAATGTGCGCAGTCTGTATTCGCGATCGGTCAAGTATCCATTCGCGTCGACTTTCTGTTCGCCGGCATCATCCCGTTCTCTAGGTATGTACTCATCTCCTTCTGGGTTGAGTTGGTCTGTAGTGTGATCTCGTACCGTGGGTAGAGCTTTTAGTACTGGTGCTTTGCCACCGGTGGTTGGTGTAGTGCGCTGGGGTGACGCCTGGGTGGGAGATATTTGAGAGTGAAGCTGGGTCTTGATCTGCGGAGTATGTAACGGATTGGGAGTAGCGGGTGTGAGAGGTTGCATGGCCATGGTGGGACTGTCTACACCCTTTGTCTTGGGTGGTCTGCCTCTCTTGCGCGGTTTGGAGTCGTCTATGGAGAGCAAGATTAGTACGTGGTCAGGGACATTGGAGAGCATGCAATGGCGCGACGCTAGATTCGCTTCAGTCTGCATGATTGGGATTCATTGCATACCTTCATCGCCTTCTTCGCCAGGTAATAAACTATTGCCGTAAAAGTCTGGCGATCGACTTCGTTTTCTGCCCCGGGGGCTTGCTTGGGTAAGATAGTTTTGCGGTACGGCGCTGGGGGCTAGAAGAACCGAGTCCACGGGTCAGCATAACTTGTTTTGATAGACGACGCGAACAGGCGGTGGAAGTTGAAACAAAAAATTCATGATGGACGGGATGGAAAGCAAGGAGTGGTGGTCGGAGGTGGTGGTGCGGAACAAGAGGTTGGAAAGAGGGGATTCAGGTTGTGTGGTCAGTGCAGGATGGTCTGCGCAGTAGGGTAGGCAGAACTGGAGAAGAAAACGTACCTGTGCTGTTGAGGGCAGCTGGGTTTATTGTGCCCGAGCCGTCCATTGCAAAAGTAAAGGATGTATTGTATTGCGCGAGGTTGAAATGCGACACGGACAGCATCACATCTGAAGTCGAGAAGCTTGGTGTCGCATATCCTTGAAGCTGAAGAAAAGGCGTGAGAGTCGAGGTTTCGGGAGGACGTGTAACGGCGGATTGGGCGCCGAGGGACAGCTAAGGTTGTTTCCCTTTCCCGATCGCAAAAGACGCGAAGGAATGACGTTGTACGGCGGAGAGAGGAGGCAGGTAGGCGAGGCGAGAAGTGCGCGAAAGGCAGTGAGACAGTGACTTGACTGCGATGCGTGCTGCGTGAAAAGCAAATAGGAGCTTGCTGCTGCGATGGAGCTACCTCTGACCCAGCAGCTGCAAAGGTCGCAGTAGTAGTGGGCGTGTGTCGCAGTAGACTCCGGATAAGCCAAGTCTCGGGCGCAAGCTCGTCCAAGGAAAAACGCCCGACCGACGCCTCTTGTGAGACTGAAGACCGGAATGCGCGAGATGAGTCGAGACCGGGTCGATTCGAAGCAAGGTGCAGCTTCTGTTAAGCAGCAGTTGATGGATATGGCAGAGAAAGAGATGCGAATGGATGATTGTGTCTTTTGGCAGATGATTCAAGGTTTCCGACAGAATTGGGAAGCTGCGGAACCCGGGGCTGTGGCGCTCCCGACGGTAGAGAGGTCCAGGGTATTTTCAGAGCCAGAGACGAGAGCAGAGAGGAAAAAAGCCTCTAAGAATGGATCGCCGCGGTCAAAAGGCGAACCAAAGGCGAACCGTAGAATGGTGCTTCAGGTGGTTCGGTGAAACTGTGGATACGCTTTCCTGTCGCGTCTGGCGATCTTGAACGTCCTCGAGGCAAAAGAGCTGATGCAAGCAGGCAAAGAGACGGACAGGCATTAATCCGTCGACTTCCGCTTGTATATTTTCTCAGACGACTTGCAGAGAGCGACGAATAGAGGACGAGCACGACCGAAAATGCAGCCAAAAGCGCGGGCAGCAATCAATCCGATTGGTGATACTGCGAGGAAGTGATCGGCCGTAGACCAACACAAGAAGGCAACACGGTCGGATCCCTGCTAGTGGACGATTTGGCCAGATATCAATGATGCGATCCCAGATCCCCCTCGCGCTCCTCCCGTGTCCGTGTCTCGTCCAGTCGGCTATGCCTTGCAGTAGCTTCTTGTTAGACGTGTTTAGACCTGAGGGAGCTGCAGATAAAACATGCCACAACGGCGAATGATTGATCGCAGACCAGAGCCATCACGCTAGCCATGCTCACCATGTTGATCCCTCCTCCTCCTTTGCCACGGTTTGCCCTGTCATGTGAATCAGCGACGTATACTACACACGGACCATAGCATAGCAGACGCTAGTCCCAAGCCCTGAGAAACCCCGGAGAGGTCGTTTGGCAAGCCTCTGACAAGCCATCGGCTCGCGGCACACAATAGAGGAGGCCACTATCGAGGGCACAGGTCAACAGAAACCTTACTGCCAAAGAGTCAAGGCCAGCTTGTCCTTCCGATTTGCGTCAAGGGATAAGCGAATAGGCAACACGGATCATTCAAGCACTTTTGGTCCATTTGTCTCGTCGAATGGCGTCCCAAGCATAGCGAAAGGGCGCAGCAGGGTCTGTTCTTGGTACGGCGATCATTTTCATGCAAGCTCTCTTGCCGCCTCTTGTGTCTCGAGTGATTGAACTCTGCGCCGCGGAAACATCCGAATGGGTATAACGGGTGGGCACATGCACAACCAGTGTGCATTGTGTCCCGTAGTCTCTCACTCTGACTCTGCTGCGACTCGTATCTACCGTGCCCGACCTAGGTCTGTATGCCTGCATGACCACACGATCAGAAAGAGGGCATGTTGACGACAAAGGGCACCGAGTCCAGGATGCTGCAGGCCTAGATTTGGAAGCATACTCCTATTCTGGTCGCGAGCCATACCAGATACGAAGCATGACCGACCAGGTGGCTTGTTTAGCTCGTTCCCCTTCTCCGCCCTGTCTTTGTCCTTGGAACGACATGCAGATGACCTGCAGATAGCACACTCGACTGCTCGATCGAGAGACCATCGAGCGTCGAGAAATCGCGGCACGGCGTCGCGCATTACGCGTTTCCTTGATCAAGCGCTCATCCTTCGATTAACACCGTCTCCAGTCCAGTAGTCACAAGAGCCCCTCCGGCTTGTCGCATCTCCTTGCCTTTCGATGGTCTGAACACTACAATATCCTTCGGAACGTCGCATGTAGACACTAGTCATATTATCCGAGGCCGATTGGCTGCTGCACGGAAAAAAAAAAGCCTCGGCGCAGAACGGCCGATAGACTGGAGGTGCAATGAAAATAGCAGCGAAAGCTTGTGACAGCTCCTCGCTGCGACAGGAATCATTCACCTCTTGGATCGCGGGGTGCCGGTGTTATCGCGACGACCTTCTCTCTTTTGCCTGAGAAGAGACAGAGGTGGTAGAGATACTGGAGTCAAAGATGACTGAACACTCCGTCCTTGCTGCACCGAGCCGTAACAGTGGAGACCAGAATTATACCCGCAAGGCAAGTTCCACCTTCTGGTCATTTCACTATCGCTCATCAGTGCCCATACCGGACAAGGGCAGAGGTAAAAATGCAGATCGACGTGCAAGTGCTTTGTCAAGAGTTTGACGTGAGGCTGCAAATTCGCTTGACCGGACCAGTCACAGCCATAGCAAACGCCACACTTTTCTCCTGGTCTGCTTCTGGTCTTTGCTCGTCAAGGCGCCGCCGCTCAAACTCCCAGATCTCGCCCGTTCTCGTCATGCAAGTCATGGATCAACGTGTCACAAGCGCTCTACGAATCCTGTTTCCTGACATGGGCAGTCGTGGAATCATCACGTCCTCTTCTCCCGTGGACGTGCCGGACCTTGAGCATAAGCTGACCCAGTCCATGGCCGAGGCGCCGTTGAAGCCTCCGTCCCTCTTGGTATCGACCCGGTATCTCAATAATCCTGGTTCAGAGCACGGCCCTGGTGCTATGCAAGATTGAGTTGCGGTTCACGCCGATTGTGGCTTATCGCGAATGAGCGAGTGAGGTGCTCCTGCAGTCCATCAAATCCTCGGTCCAGCTTGCTTTGTCTACATGTACCTTTCATCTTTGCTTTTCTTGCTCGGAGACGAGACGAGAGTCATGTCCTTGCAAATCCTCAAACAGTCAATGCCAAAAAGGCGGCTGACGACCGCAATGATGAAACACCCTCAGACCTCTAACCACGGCAGAAACATATCAGCCTTCCTGGTCGAGCAATGATAGACACATCCTACTATAATGTAGATTGACATTAATCAATAAATTCTCCGATCCATGCAGAGGAACTGTCGGCACCTGTGATGAAGGACCTCCTTTTCACGGACTGAACACTCACCCTCAGCTCATGCTTGACCTGTTGAAGAACTTCTGCCCGAATCATTCGAGTGTAATGATCATCATGATCCTCCCAAGACCTGCACCAACTACCGCCTCATTTCCTGCGCCGCAATATACAGACCGTCCATCATCTACCGGGCCAGATGACCCGAAGA
Source organism: Elsinoe fawcettii (assembly GCA_007556565.1). Classification (NCBI taxonomy): domain Eukaryota; kingdom Fungi; phylum Ascomycota; class Dothideomycetes; order Myriangiales; family Elsinoaceae; genus Elsinoe; species Elsinoe fawcettii. The sequence continues at coordinate 1,224,007 of SWCR01000010.1, read as the reverse complement.
TCTCCCCCGCCTAATCATTTCCTCTGGTTCAGGGTGTTGCACTAGCACGCACCAACGGTACCGACAAGCTCACCACCACTTCAGAGATCTCAATTGCGAAAATCCCGAACCCGTCCTTCTTCCCCAGACTCTTTGGGTTCTTGATCTTCCTGTCCCTCGCAGATCCCTAGTAACCATCAAAATATACAGGCAACAAGCTGTGGCGAAAATCCTTGCACCGGCACGTGGAACCATTTCTCCCTGGAAGAACGACGCTCCAGATCTTCCCTTCCAAGGATCAAAGACAGCTGACCAGATCCATCATGACAGTGATGACACCGACACCTCGCTCTCGAACACCCACCACTACCAAATTCCATGACCCGTACAATCCGACCCCATCGCAAGCCTTGCGAGATCCCATCGTATCACCAACACTAGTCCCTCGACGCCTGATTCAGCCTCTTTACAGACAAATCTCACGGACATGCCGGAGAACACCTGCAAACACACCCGCGATCGCGTCTTGCCTCCCTTCCCTCCCTTCCTCCCCTTCCATCCTGACGTTCTCCCCTAATCCTCCGCTCGTGATAAGTCATCATGTACCACGCTCATCACCCCTGTCACATGTCGGCACTGCACATCTACTCCCGCAGATCGTCTCGTGCCCGTTGCCAAACCTTGCCATGTTCCTCAAACGTTCCGTCCGCAATCGTTCTTTCAAGATCGTAAGTGTACATCTACAGTAATGTATCAGGCAGGTGCGCATCCACGGCACGCCTGAACGTGTAGATTTCCCGGGATCGACCCAGCTGGGCTCGGGCAAGCCTGCACTGGCTGGCACTGAGCTGCGCTGTGTGCCGAATATGCAATGCGCCGCAGAAACATGGACCAAAGCGCGGGAGAGTCGGCTGATGGATTCAAGGGTCCCGCGTTGTGGCGTCCTGGACTGGCCTGTGAGGTCTGGGCGAGAGGTCACTGGGATTCACCCACTGTTTTTGTGACTGAGATGCGTGGTGCGGAGACGGAGGCAGGACCGCTGTGTAGGATGAAGTAGGCGGGCGAGTTGGATTTGTGTCAGTAGTATGGTCACGTGACGGGTATCGAAGACAGTGCATTTGCACATATGAGGGACATCTCGGGGGCAATATTGGCCATACTTCATTCCATCTAGTCGCCATTGCTTAACACATGGGTTGTGGTATTTACAGTGTCGCTGATATTTTGATCATGATTTGTCTGCACGATATTTCTAGCTCATCATGAAGCATACAGCAACACTCCTCTATACATGGGTCCTCATGTCGTGACCGAGTCACCTCACTCACCATCTTCCCGTCTATCCTGCAACACTTTGATCCACTGCCTAATTGGCGTTTCATCACCTCCAACCAAAGCGTCGCCCATGTGCCTTGCCTGCGGCATGTATGGCCAGATCACCATCACCTCATGCTTCTGCCCACAGATCCTGAAGGGTAATGTTCCTCCTCGCAATGATTCCAGGCACGTCGAACACAGCTTAACCCCCCAGCACACGACACAAGCATATAGCTCCGCATGGCCTGACTTTTTCTTGCGATACGTCTCGCCACATAGACCTTGACAGTATGCACCGACTTCAAGCCTGGTGGAATCCATCCTCTTTCCAGCTTTGGGCTGTCGGCTGAGTAGAGCAAGACCGTATGCGGTCTTGGCGTCTGCAGTATCGCCGGCAAGAGCAAGTGCTCTTGCAAGTCCTTCGTAGACCTCGCTCTGTCCCCGCAGTTTGATGTCATTCAACAGACTGAGGGCGTGCAAGATTCCCGGCCTGAAGAGATCGTGCCACTCGGACTCGGGCAGTCGCAGAATCGATCTCTTCGCCTGACCCAATGCTAGAGCAGGATACGTCTCGACAGGTCCAACTTGTCGATCACTGTTGCGACGCACAAGGTCTTCCAGTCTCTCCACCGGTTCCTCGATCGGCTTCCTTGAAGTATGGGCTCGGTAGACACCTCTCAGATAGGTCTCTGCCAAATGCCTCATAGCCGTCTGACACATCTGCATCAGCTCCTCATCACAATCCTCCTTCTCAAGACTGTTCAACACTGCATTGTACAGTGGTGCACAGAGATCATTCTCATCCTCCTGATCCCATTTCTGCAAGAACCCTGCCACCGCCATTCCAGTCCTCGAATCCGCAGCATCCCTCTCTTCCAATTGCAGAAACCTACCCGCAATATCTCTCTTCAACATCCCCACCACCACATCCCTATACCCCTCCCTCGCCACCACCTCCAATTGCACCATGAGCCGACTCGTCCCCGGCGCCCTATATCTAAACCTAAAAAAGTGATACAAATCCTTAAACCCTCCACCCCTCGCCAAACCATTATGCCCTTCCAAAACCCCGACAAACTCCCTATACTCCTTCCCGGCAAATAACGCATGCAACAGCAACGAAAGCGCCGACACCCTCGGACTAACCGCATACGCCTCCCTCGCCCTCTCCACCGCCCCTTTAATCCCAGCGGACCTTGCCCAACTCGCCACCTGTAATCTCAAACTATACAACGCCCTATGGCCCCCCGGCAGCCTCTCGATCGCCATCTGCATCCACTCTCCCGCTTGTGCATAATCAACCCCACTATCGCCATAACACCTCGCAAGCCCCTCGCAAGCCTGCCAATCCCCTTCATCCAACTCCCTCGCGCGCTCGAAATACCCCCTCGCCCTGTCTCTGCGTGACGCATCAGAGCTCCGAGAAGCGTTGATCAGCATCCACCCCACCCCGACATGCCATCTCGCGTCCCTCGTGCCGTCCCACTGCCCCGCCGCGTCCTCGATGTCCTGCGCATCGAACCTTGCGTTGCTGCTGAAGCGGGAGATGGGGCGGATCGACGCCTGGTCAGGGGTATCGAGCTTGTTCACCGCGATGAGGAGCGCCAATTCGACTTGGCCCCGGGAAAAGTGCCAGTCTTCGTCCCATTTCGGGGATGCGAGCCAGTGGTGGCGCGCGGAGGCGCAGAGGGCGTCGAAGAGGGGTTTGGTGGAGAGATGGAGGCGGGAGAGCCAGGGTTTGTGAGAATGGGGGAGGTGGTGGGAGTAGGTGAGGAGGAGGGAGCGGATGTGCTCGCGGTAGGAGGGGGTAAGGAACCAGGTGGACCAGAAGGAGGGGGTGATGTGGGTCAGGGTGCGTCGGGCTTGGGAAGGGGAGAGGAGGAAGGTGAGGAGGGATTGGATGCCCTGTGCTTGGAGGGAAGGGGGAAGGAGGGAGAAGTTGACTTCGGAGAGGAGGAGGGGCCAGTGGGCTTCTGCGTAGGTCTCGAGATCGGGGAGGTGATGGGGAGTGGCGAGGTCTTGTTGGAGGGACTGAAGAAAGGCGAGGACGAGGCGGAGTTTGAAGCTGTCGAGATCGTTTGTGATGGCAATGCAGTCGATTGGCTTGTCTGGGCTGCCTTGTGTGAGAAGGAAATCTCGGATCGTTGCGTGGCCGAATGTTACAGTCTGCTTGCGCCAGTGGTCTGGAATGACCATACTTTCGGATATAGTGCTGTTTACGCCGTTTGAACTCCCTTCTCTGGTGTTCTTATCACTGTCTTTAGCAGCAATCAGACCACGTGCTGCAGCTGGGTTCCGTGCCTTAGACCCATTGAGCTTGACCAGTGGTGCTTTGCCTCGTTGGCGTAGAAAATCGAATCTACCTGGAGTGCTCTTGTCGGACCCGTGTGGAGCAGGATCATTCATGAACAAATCCGGTAATGAGCCACTGATCTGAAGGAGCGAAGAATACCGCAATCTGAGATCCTTCTCAAGAGCTTGGTAGAATCTTCCACGCAAGGCGAACAACAGCATTGCAATTTCTGCAGTGCTCAGTGGCCGCTCGATGCATAAAATAAGCGAGAAGAAATCAGCCGAATAGGATAGATCATGAGTCTCGTTTGCTGCAAGTCGACGAAAGGTCTCCATAAGCATGTCGTCCAACCCTGCTGGCGATCTTGCGAGGCAATATTCTACATCCTCCACAGAAGACAGAAAAGAGATTCGATCGAGCATGAGTTTGGACCAGAGAAACATGCCTTCTGACTTGGCTACTATCGTCTCGAATATCCTAGTAGCTAGATCATCCTCGTCACTTACCTGATCACTATTGAGAACACTCACGTACTCGAGGCGCTCGATGGTGAAGGCTTCAATTTCCGATAAATTCTGTTCTGACGTGATGCGAATGGTCCGCGAGTGTCGATCGCTGAATAAGCTGAAAGACTCATGACGAGTCCGGACAGCGACATCTGGTCGACAGAAGACTGCGACACGGAGAAGAGGTACACCTGGCTTTGTCTGGACATCATAAATGAGCTGCAGACAGTCGAAGACTTTGCTCCGTTCTGAAGCAGCAATCTCATCAAGACCATCTATGACCAGTAGAGCGAGATTAGGTAGTCCCGGAGAAGAGTCGTCTGAAGAATCCTGTAAAAGCTCATGCCATACCTTGATTGGGTCGAGCGAGTGACCATCCGGCTCTTCTGCTCTACTCATGAGGCGTTTCTTGAGTCGATGGTCCTGTGAAGCAAGCTGACTGAGCATGTTCTGCACCATCTGCTGGTAAGTCTGCTGTGTCGCAACATTGGACCTAAAGTACATGTATGCTATTGGAGCAGGGGCCAGCTCACCTGGGGCGTTTTCCAAAGCAAGAAGACTGATCGTATGGGAAGCAAGCACTGATTTGCCCATACCAGGCTGACCAAACACCCAGAGGATCGGGGACGACCCGAGCCTCCACTTCGTAAAAGTAATGTCGTTGAGGAGCCATTCCCCAGTGTCTTTTGCCGCAGCCTCGAGATGGCTCAAGTGTGTCTGCCTATTGCTATTGCTCGGATCGTGGTCAAGTAGTCTTGTAAGGACTGCTTCGGATCTGCTGCTCTGATGCTCGTGGGTGCTCCTCGAAACGTCGACGTGCATTGCTTCCAAGCGGCTATGGACATCTTCAAGCCTTTCATGACTGAGAGTGGCTAGGAGACTCTGTTCGGCATCGACCGCTTGTTTCAACTGGTCGATAGTCTTGTCAATATCATCCTCGCCCACAAAAACCATACGGGCGAAAGCTCGCGTCCGGCTCCTTGTGATCAGCTTCTCTGCTGTGCCGAGCACTACAAGTATGGCGGTGAAGATCTTGATGATTGCACTCTGTAGCGTTACATCTAGTCGGTTGATCGTGTAAACTGATAGCCTCTCTGTGACTTGGCCCACTTGGAGGAACAACTTCTCCAATTCGTCATAGACTACAGATAGGTCGTGGCATGCTTTCAGTAGGCTCGAGACCGCCCCGACGATGACACCTGCGGCAGGAAACGCAGTGATGTTGGATACAGACTGACTCGAATTGGAGAGGACTCGGAAGAAGTGGAGAGATGCTTTGAATGGTGCTACTAGCTTCCTGTGCCGTTCTCGCCTGCGGTCGAACTCCTTAGACTTGTCTGCGGCAAGGTTTTCCAGCGTCTCCAGGGATGCGATATCATGTGCATGATCACGGAAGGTCAGGCTATGACCCGTAATCTTGTGGTATTGCTCAATTGCCTGATTCCAGAGGTCATGAAAGTCCGGAGTCCCAGCTGCTGTTCCAGCTTCGTTTGCTGCCATGACTGCTGCTGATATGTGCCGACATTGGTGCAGCGCCCTGCAGTGCAACTGAGCAGACAACGATGACTTTCTTGATCAGAAACGGGATCGCGCCACAATATATCAATCACTAGGATTCACTAGGTTTTCGCAGGTCATCGCCCACATTTCAAAGGAAGTGGAAAAGGTTGGTAAAAGAAGAGTCAACTTGTGATGGTGAATTAGCGCCACAGTGACTGCGCCTCTTCGATTCATCTAAGAATTTTCGGCGACAGTACAAATGAGGAAGAAAATTCTCGGTGTAATCGAAGTATATGCCAATCACTACCTGAACGCCGTCGCTAATCATCACGCTTCCAGCATGCCCATGCAAATCCACAAGCTCGAACTCCTCCGCTGAAGGCGCATTCTCCAACAACGAATTTGTCACAAGCAAGCTATCAGTATCCTCTCCCTCGTCCGTACGGTCGGTAGCCTCCACCAAAACCTGTGCCACCAGCATAGCCTGGCTGCCCGTCTCTGAAGTATTTGGCTTCTTGGTCTCTTGCCTTCCAATATCCGTACTCCCCTTTCCAGATGTCGATCAATCGTCCTGTATCTTCTATGACTCCATCTGGACCGCGACTCACGAACCAGGTGACGACCGCAATTATTGCGCCCCAAAAGACCAGCCGGAAGAATAGTCTGACCCACCACATGACTGCCTGGTATAGTAGATTGAGGACCTTGAGGGAGATGAAGAGTAGGATGAGGAGCAAGGCCAGCGACGCAAGATCAGGCTTCTCTGTGATTCGTGTGATGAAAGGCAATATATGCGCCTGCAGGAAGAGGTTGAAGCGTGTGACATATTTACTGACGGTCGATATCGTCGAAGAGTGGGTATTGTATAGGGAGTAGAGGGAAGTGAGGTGTTCTAGGCGTTGTCAGATCTGATGCACACTCGTCAATTTCGAGACTGACCTTGAACCTCCTCCATCGTGAGTCAATGTGAAGGTAGTAGTCTGCTGAAGGAGTGTTGATCGCCAAATGTGTAAGATCTGCCCGGATAAGCAGCTGTCGCAGCTCAAGAACGAATGCCCATGATCAGAGGCGTGTGTTAATATTGCATCTGGGATTTCGGACTCCCAGTGAGACGCTACGAGTCTGTCTAGTCCAGTCCTAAAATTCGGTATTGGAGAACGCGGTCAGAATGAAGCATGTGACAACATGTAAGGTGTCGTCTGTGAAAGCTGCCCCGCGTGCCTGAGGCGACAGCGGAATTGTCCGCGTTCAAAGCCGACGAAGCTCAACACTTCCAGCTCAGAACTCTCCACGTTATCTTCTTTGACATTACACCATGTCCACATCTGGCCGTCTTATGATCAAAGAGACTGGCTCAGCATGGGTCGCTGTCAGTATCGGAGAGTATCGCGCACCGGAGGCTTGCGACATATGGAGTTCGAGACCTGCTAGCCAGGGTGCCTCGCTAATGATGTTCCAAACACGAAGCTGAAGTCATAGGACGATTTGCTAATATGCAAGCTTCCAACGACGAGCGGATTGTACAGACACGGCCCGGTTCGACATCTCGGTCAAAATAGAATTCACCCCCGGCTCGCCATGGGAGCTGCAACACGACCTCTGCAGTGCGTGCATCTATCGGCGAATGACGCGATTGTCCGCCATCAGGGTACCGTACCTTTTGTTTGAGACCCCGCGGACCTGGAGGGGCAGGCGCTCACATGCTCGCAATGCCTAACAGGTCTATATCCGGATCTAACGTCAGTCCATCTTGAAATTGTCCATTGGTACCATCAGGGTTCTCCAACACGGTAGGCAGTATTCTTTACAGCAACATTCATAGCAGCAACTCTCCCTGCATCTCCCACATTCCCAAAGCCTCGTTCTTCACTTGCACTACTACTAGAGCATTCAAGTGCATCTCAGCATGTCTCCCAGTCCTCAACTTCTTCTCTCGGCGAGCCTAGATGGACTGCCAAACGAGATCTTGCTGGATATCCTATCCGAAGTCGACTACGATCCTACTCTAGAAGCCAATCTCCGACTGGTGAGCAAGCGATTCAAGCAAGTCACCGACAATTATCAGCACTGTATTGCCAGCAACATTCTCAACACCCAATTCTCATGGGCACCGAGACAGTTTCCCGGCCTCTTTGAAAAGGCCAAGCAGACCGGCAAAGCCCCTGGCTGGAGAGAGCTAGCTGCCATCTTTAACCGAACAGCCGTTTTGAGCAACATCAAGAGCAGGTGTAAGGTTATTCGGGAGGGGAATAGCGAGCACTCGGCATGGACAACCTGTAGAGCACTGACGTTCCACCACACTGGTCTCCTCGTACTATACAGACTGGCAGATACGAGTGAGTGCGGCAGAAGCTCGTCATGAAGATGGCCAGCTGATACGTGTATAGGTTCCGCGGTAGAGAAGGCCAAGCTCCTCCGAAGTCTTCCCAAGGGATCTCTTGCCGTTCTGCTCTTCACACTAATGGTCTCGGTACATCTCCTCCGGGCTATTGGACCACAAATGGTGTTATACTGGACCGACCCTCCATTTACAGAAGAGACGCGCTCAGACATTGAGCTTGCTTGCGAAGAGCTTCTGCTGCGAGATGGTCCATCGTTCCTCCTCGGTCTGCTCATGCATGATCGCGCTGCTATCGAGTATGTGTCATTCATGCATGTCCGGGATGATCTCGCTAAAATCCAACAGGTCGCTGAAGACGGAAGTTTCGCAGATGGACGAGCGCCAGATCCATGACCAAGACGGCACTCCCCCTCCACCTACATTGATAGCCACGCTTCGTCAGGCCTTCTCCAGCGCAGTCAATTGCGAGATCAGGTACAACCTCGTTCATATGTGGTATGTCCTCGATGAGGAATGCGCCGAATTGGCCGATACGAAAGAGGAGGTCATCAAGTCTGCCATCGAGCGCATTGTCAACGGAGAGCCGCTCGAGCATAGATGCGGTAGATGCAGGCTGATGCAGATGTATGGACTGTGAGGCATGACGGGAAGGAGATGACACATGGATCGATTTTACCGAGCATGGATATGGTCACAGTCATGGGTTGCTTAGCGAGGCGTCTGGTGGGTGTAGTGCATGAAGTTGGATGGATTGGTGGGAATTGCGATTGAGGAGGGTGACCCCTGGAGAAGAAGACATGTTTGAGTCGTTACAGTCATTGCTCAAATCGTTCATTCTCACCTTCCACCTACTGTGGTCAGCTCATCTCTCTCCATCTGACACCCCATTCTCCTTTTGCGAAGCTCGGCTCAACTATGTCGCCTCTCATCATAGCTTCACACAACTTCCGCCTCTCGCCGTCAATTGTCGCAAACCCGGAACTCCTCTCGTCGCCAGCTGCACCACTGGTACCTTTGGTGTGGGCACCTTTGCCTTTCTTTCCCTTCTTCCCTTTCCTGGTATCTTCTTCAGAAGTCCAATCATCCATGTCTTTGCCAGCTGAGTCTGTGCTTGCCATCTTCTTATGCGTCTTCACCTCAGCATCATCACTCCCGTTCTCACCCACCGGCTCTCTCAAGCCAAAGATGACTGCTCTACGACAAGCGTTCCTGACCCTCTCCCTCTGCTCCGCCTTCTTCTGACCCTCTATCCTCTTCTCATCAAGCTGTTCCTGAGTCACTCCACTCGGCGCCGCATCCAGCGGAACCCCGTCATCCGCATCATCATCACTACTCTCATCCTCACTCTCACTCGCCGCCTCCTTCTCCCTTGCCACCCTTAGCCTCCCCAACGTAGCCAACAACTTCTCCTCGTCATACCCATCCTCCTCCACTTTCGTCTCGGTCACATCCGCCTTAGCATCCTTCGCCCGTCTCCGCCTCCCCTGCGCTCGCGAGACATTACTCTCCCTCCCAAACACCACCGTCTCGACCAGACTACACGGCACCAGAACCCTGTGGTCGCCCTTGCGACTACTCCGCTTCCTCGTGTCCTCCACTTCCTTCACCTTCCCCTCCTCGGGTGCAGCATGGTGGTAGGTCTCCCTTACATTCGCTGGTAGACTCGCCACGACCTCAGGGATGGCTTTATCATGCAACAGGTGGAACAGTGCGTCCTCGATCACGCGGTCCAGCGATGTAGGTGAGGCGGAAGGCTTGTGCGCCTTGCATTTGTCGGAGCAGTATTTGCTTTGCGTGCCGGCGGATTTGGCGTTCTTTATCTTGCGCGAGCCGACGAGGCGCCCGCATGTGTAGCAGTATGAGGGCATGCTAGAGGTGGTGTGTGTAATGTAGAAGGGGGGTGGGGTTTCGGCTTTTTTGGTTGGGCGGACACCTGGGGATGTTAGTGATGTGGGATTAATGTTTCAAGGTATTTGGGATTGTTAAAGTCGAGGAGGATATCATAAGATGCTGAATGCCTGGTATCCATGATGGAGGGTGGACGTGGGAAGGGTCACGTGTTTGCGGTGCGAGGGCAGCTCAGATTGATCGGAAGGTCATGAGATAAGGGACTCACCTTTCACTACAATGGCAGCCATCACCAGGATACTGACATGCTACTCGAATTTCTATAGACAAAAACGAGTAAATTGAAACGCAGTTGTGGTGCGGTCTGAGGCGGTTGTTTGACACGACGTCATCGCTCGTCGGTGTTCCCCTGGCCTTGTGGCTCTGGTCTCAACTTCATCTCCTGCTTCTCCTCGACATCTGCCATGCAAATCCTTATGGCGTATCTTGTCCGGCTTTCTGACTGCTATTCGTGGACCTGGAAGTGAAGAATGACAAGGGACAATTCATTCGCACTAAATTTTGGTTGCGTATCTAATCAAACAGACTCATAAAATCATACGGATCCTTCCTCCTCACCGTGTACCGTGGTCGTTCACGATGGGCATACTTCAATTATTTCTTCGCCTCCCGGACTTCCTCATGCTCGCCGAGTTTCGCACACATCTTCTCAACGTCCAAGTAGTCAATCCTAACCCGTTCTCTAAGGAGCCACTCCAGCCTCCAACCAGCTCTTTTCGTCACATTGATTGTAGCAAGATCCAGAGTGCTCCTTTCCTGGGCATCAGTCTTAGACCATCGCACGCCTTTCTTGTATAGCCAGACTAGACCCGCAACATCCGAGGCCCTCACCTGCTCTTTGTTGTAGCCCCCATAAAAGGTCTCCTCATCCTTCTCTCCGGTCCGATCCAGCAACACCAAGCTTCCAACATTATGGCCATGCTTGTTTCTCGCATCGATATCAAGGCCTTTCGCCAGCATCACTTCGAAAACCCTCCTTCTCCTCGCCTCTCCTTCAATCATGGATAGATGCCCAGTCAACCCACCACAAGCTAGATAGTGCAGCACACTATTGCCTTCCTGATCCACAGCCTTTGCATCTGCGCCCAGTTCAAGCAGGTCTGTGATAATCCGCTCTGCTTCGTCCTCACGTTGCTCGTACGCGGCTTTGCTCTCTTCGTTGTAGGAGAAATTGCCTCTGGCTAGTGCTTGGGCTCGGACAAATCTCAGCACAGCAAGATGGAGCGGCGTGCGACCGAAGTCATCCTTCTGTCCCACCAGGACGGGATACTTGTTCGCGAGGTGTAGTACTGTGTTTCTGACGCGAGGCAAGTTGCCGTTCTCGTCTGTTCCCCAGGCAAGAAGGAGATTGTGCAGGGCGTTGCGTCCTTGCTCGTCTCTTGCCAGAGGGTCTGCGCCTCTGCTTAGGAGATGTTGTACTGCAGTACCCGTCTCCACAGCTGCAGATTTATCACCGTCTGTGCCAGAGGATCCTGAGATGCGGTAAGTAAGTCCAAGACGAGATGAATGCATCGGCAGATCTGCACCAGCTGAGCTGCGACAGGCTGCCAGCAAGGAAGTGACACCACTTGCATTACGACGACTGATGTCGAGATCACGCAGTGAGGGTGAAGTGAGGATCACGCCGACACTCGACGGACAAGACTCGAGTAGGGCGTGTAACGTGAATGTCATGGGTCGGCTGGCTTCGGAGGTCGAAGAAGCATCCGGCGTCGAGCAGCGCGACGAAAAGGAGAGCACGTCATCCTCGCTTGAGCGAGCTTCAGGTGCTATGGCAGGCGCTGTGCTGTCATTAGGAGTAGCGCCGGTGAGAATCCACTCAAGTTGTTTTCCTTCCGGACTTGGCTCAAGAGCATCTTGTGAAATGGCGGCAAACGGATCAGCGCCACAAGCCAGCAAGAGGTGGATTATTTGCTCGCAGCTTTCGACATAGTCGTGCTTTTTGTGCTCATACCCGGTGCCGGCCCACTTTATGGCCGATTCAGATGCAATCTGGAGAGCCGTCCCAGCTAGAGTGGTCCCCCACCTGGGTAGCAGCCAGCCTTTGCCAGGAGCCTGACTAGTGCGCTGAGCTGGTTTGGCATCGCAGTCCGATAAAACCAGGTTCGGCTCTAGCCCACGCGCAAGAAGCGTTCGCACATTTTCGACCTGGCCAGCTTCGATGGCAGCTGCGAGAATCTCGGGACCAATCTTGGCGCCGTATGAGAGGAGCAGATCGAACTTGTCCTTACTCTGAGCAGCAATGCGCAGCACGCCCTTATAGTCGCCATCACTGGTATCGGGATCAGCTCCAGCGTCCAGCAGCAACTTCATCGCCTCCAGACTATACAGACCGTTCGACTCGACCGCTATCCACAGCGCAGTCTGCTCCTGCTCATTGCGAATATGGACATCAGCATCCGAGGCAAGAAGGTAAGGCATTGCCTGAGTGACATGCCACCAGTGCTCTCCTCTCGCAAGATAATGCAGCGCAGTGTTACCTCCAAGGAATCGATAGCCGTTTAGAGTATCGCGTTGTCCCTCAGACCTGATGTCGACGTCGACTTTCAGATCCTCGACACAAACACGGATGGTGTCCATGTTCGGAAGACTCCTCAGGCAGGCATTCCAGAGTAAGTTGATTCTTGATGGATAATCGAACCCCAGTGAGTGATCTTCGTAGTCTGGTAGGGTCTCAACCATGAGAGAGTGCCAGGTTTGTCTTTCGAGAGTGTACTCCGAGACTATGGTGCTAGCTTGCTCCAACAGATCCGAGAAACCGTATCGCGCCAGGAAGTTGAGGTCGGCTTCATTCTGCTGGCGTCCGCTCGTACTGTTTTCGAATACCCTCGGACACTTCTTGACGAGGTCGGTAAACAGTGTATACTGGCGATTCGAGAGTAGCTGAAAAGCCAATTGGAAGACCCTTGCAGATTCGTTACTGTTCGCTTCCGCGATCGCCGTTGAATAGGCATCCGAAGACGCTGTGGCGAGGACATCAGCCAATGCTGGCTTACTATAGTCCGGCGAGCGAGGATTGGGTCCCCATCTGATGTATGTCTCTGGGAAGTAGATTCCACGCACATGCAGGAAGCATCGTAGGACGTAGAGATGGTTCCATTTCCGAGCGTGGTCGATGGCCGAGTCGATGTCGTCTTGTGCAGCATACTGACCCTTTTCAGTCTCACACATCCTCTTGATCAAGATATGGAGAATCTCGTCCAGACGTGCCGATTGCTGCTCGTGCCATGGAGGCGGACGGTTTTGCCAACTCTTTGATTTGTCGTAGCCCATTGCCATTTTGACGAATGGTCGTTCCTCTGACTCTAGCGTGGTACCGAATGCAGTGAATCGAGTGTCGGATTCATGTCCATAGCCGTTCATCATCGGGTCGTACTTTGTTTCCAGAGTCCGGTACCCAGACCAAAGAGCCTGCTCAGTCTCGAAACCCTGGCATGCTTGAAGAGGATTGGGCACGTCTACCGGATCAGCGGGAGGACATCTCAGACATTGCTTGGCCTCCATGATCACCTCTGTGCCGGCGTCTAGCAACATCTGGACGGACTCTACTCTTCCTGAGAGACAAGCGTAATGCAGCGGTGTCCAGTGTCTGTTGTCCTGCGCATGCACTAAGACCGGCAGCAGTCGTCGCCTTTTCTTCCGGACGTGCTCAATGACTGAGCCAATAATATTGCTCTGTCCCCCTCTTGCAGCCAGATGCAGAACGTTTAGCCCATCCTCAGTCGTCAGAGTTGGATCAGCACCGGCGTTTAGCAGTTCTCCGACCGCACACTCCGACACAAGCGCAGCCAGATGCAGCGGTGTAACTCCATCATTATCCCTCGCATCAATCCCGATGACCTTTCCAAGCATGCATCTCAAGCAGCCCCGCAAGCCAACGCCACTATCATCAACATACCCTCTTCCGCAAAGTAGATGCAACGGTGTCCTCCCTGAATTATTCATCCCCTCCAAATTCACGCCCAGCTCCTCCGCGTCCTTCACCCGCCTCACCATTCCCTCCATTCGCCCAGTCATGAACAACTCATGCAAAATCCCGTTTCCCTCATAATCCACCATCTTCGGATCCGCCCCCTGCTCCACCAACCACCCCATCCAATCCCCACTACTCACTCCCTCCTGCCTAAATAAGAAATGCCACACCCCTCTCCCCTGATAATCCCTACTATCCACCCTCCCTCCAAGCCTAATCACACTCCCCAAGTGGCCCCTCACATCTCTCCTCCCTACACTCCTCGCCGCAGCAAGCATCAAATCCTCCCCCCTATGCGTCCTAACATCCACCCCCGCCCCCGCTTGCAGAAGTTTCCTCGCCTTCTCCCCTTCCCTTCAGCATCAAAGCCCCAATAAAGAGCCGGCATCCCCCCCTTGTCCAGAGCATTCGGATCCGCCCCCGCTGCTAACAGGAAATCCAACGTCTCCCCGCAAGCGAAATGCAGCGCCGTATCACCCGCGTGGTTGCGGGCATTCAAGTCCGCGCCGGCGTGGGCCAGAGCGGTGAAGATCGTGGCTGGACAGGAGGCGTAGGTCGCGATGTGCACGGCGGTGTTGCCTTCTGCGTCGCGGGCGGTGAGGGAGGGGCGGGTGGACAGGAGGGTGAGGATGGGGCTGAGGGAGGAGGGGGTGGGGTTGGGGGGGAGGGAGGAGAGGAGGTGCAGGAGGCGCGTGCCTGAGGGAGCGGCGGTGTGGGGAGCCATTTGAGGTGCCTTTTGGTCGCTTTATGGGGTGGGAAAACAATAAAGAAGATACGGAAGAAGAGGACACGATAAGGAGGGACAGAGTTGGGGAGGGTAAGAGGATATACTCAGTTTATCATGAAGAATCACTAAGATGGGGGACACCTGGCATTGACTTTGGCATCGTGTATGGCTCGTGAAGGCATTGCACGGCTAGCGCTCCGATAGACTGCACGTGAGTCACGCCCAGCATTTTCGAGCATCGTTGAAGACTGCGCCGCGGATGTTTGTCTTGTGAAGTGGGAGCTGAAGCGGAAGTTGGAAGATGACTCCGTTGACGCACAGCCACTCACCACCTCCCACCCGATTAAGCAAGCTTCACACGCTATGTGCGATCCGTAGCACAGACATATTTGAACGTAACAAAGCAATAGATGTATAGGTCATAATCATGATATACAGTTTGAGCAGGCTCTAATCTCCAAATTCCTCCTTTATCTCCTGGTCCGTCATGGTACCCACGAAAGCTCTCTTCAGGAAAGCGTGCCAGACCTTGTTCATCTTCCCCTTCTTGACTTTATTCTTGCGCTGCTTATCTTTCTTCCCTTTGCCCTTACCCTTTCTCTTCTTATCCTTGCCCCTGCCCTTACTCTTCTTCAATACATGCACGTCCTCCTCTTCCTGCACCACTTGCACGCCGTTACTCATCCTCTGCGCTAACTCGACGTAATTCCGCACGGTCAGATCCTTGACCTTGTACAGCGAATCATTCATCGTATTGTACAGCACTTCGAACTTGAAAGTCTTCGGGTCCGGCTTGCCGTCCTCTCGAGGCTTCTTGCCATTGTGATGGCTGTGCTTGCCATCTTTCCAGCCGCCTGCTTTGACTGCCTTTCCAGGGAGAGCATCAGTCGATTTGAAGTCGTTGTTGATGTGCGTCAGATTCGCGAAATATTGTGTGTAGCCGAGCAGACTCAGGCTCTGGGCGCTGTAGGCTGGACCAGGTGGAGCACCTCGTGGAGGCGGTTCAGGGACGGTGAAGCGTCGCTTCTTGTTGCTCTTCTTCTTTTTCTTCTTCATGGCTTCTAGATCTTGATCACCAAGTCCGAGTGCCTCCCAGTCCATCTTCGGTCGCGCTACGTCCATGGTAGGTGGCCGGTAGTCGACACCTGTGATGTTGTACTCGTAGATGCGATAGGTTGGGTAATAGTTTGGAATGACCGAAGGAGAAACGAACGATACAGCGAATCGCTCAGCGTAATCACCACCAATGGCTCGGAGATAGTTCTTCTCCTTACCATGACGATCTTTTGGTCGCTTTTTCTTATCTTTCTTCCCTTTCTTGCCCTTCTTTCCTTTCTTGTCCTTCTTGATCAAAGCATCAATTTCCCAGTCTGGTCGAGCCTCGTCTGAAGTATCACTGACAGTCATGGACGCATTATCGTTGACTTCCTGGCTAGCCAGACTTGCTCTCTCCAGCGAAGCGAGCGTCGTTTTACTCTTCAAGGACTTTGGCTTCTTCGGTAGCTGTGCCCACCACGCTCGCAGCTCAGAGATGTAGCTACCCGCGCTTTTGACTTCGATTTCACCGTCCTTTTCCTTCTGCTTAATTAGATCCCATTGCTTGATCTTATTCTCGAGTCCAAACTCTTCAATGCCAACACCATCATCCAGACTGTCGTTGATGTCGTCAAAATCTTGAACAATGAAATGATCGATGTTCATGTGTCCAAAATGTGTGCTCAGTACAACATCTCTGTACTGTCGCATCCAGAGCGCGTACTTCTGCCAGCAAGTCTCGTCCCAGTTCATCTTGCCCTCTGTTCTGGCTGGAGGAACATGCCCGATTATCATTGCTTTCATGCCTCTCTGTCGTAGGAATTGTAGTTGTACCCGCAACCACTCCATTTGCCTGTAGCCAGGCTCAGATCTGAGACTGCACCCATCCACGGCAGCGTTCTTATCGTAGAAATACAGGGTGTTGAGACTGAAGACAGTGAGGTAGTTGGGAATGACGTCCACCGCAAACCAGCCTGACTGATCGAATTCGTGTCGCTCCTCCTCTGGTATGAAGGACTTCCAAAGGTCAAGATAAGTCCGGGTCCACTCGTTCGGCCCAAGATCGAAAATGTTGTGCGGTAGAATGTCGTTGTTTCCCAAGTTTGGCACAATTGGCACAACATAATCGTCGTACGGATCGTCATTGTCCCGCTCTCGTCCAAAGACCTCCTCAAATTTGCTCACAATCAGGGCGTTCAAGTCTTTGATCTGCTTGTTGTTACGCGGCAACTCTTCATCGTTGTCATGCCTCGCTGAGTCTCCTGTCCAGATGATGAAGTCAATCTCATCCTTGACGTTGGCGGCTAACCAGTCGAAAGTGGCATTGACCAGGGTGACTGGGGAATCGCAATCGGTGGTTTCGGCGCCGTAGTAGCCTGCGGAGCCGGACGATCGGTGACAAGCGGAATCTTCGCCTGTAGAGGAGTAGGTCTTGTAGAAGCGGTCGGGGTGGAAGTCTGCGATCTTGTTAGACGAATTCTGAGAGTTATTGTACGGAATGCTTGCCAGTGATGTGCATAAAGCGACCGTGTAGATGCCCAGGTGATCGTGTTCGCGCATCGATCACGAGGGGTTTCTGTGCATTTTGCTGAGCCTGCTCGACGGCAGGGAAAGGTGTAGCTAGGGTCGTTGAAGCTGTGAGAGCAAGCCAGGCTGCAATTGCTGACCACCGCCAGCCAGCTTTTGATGTATGCATGGTTATTGTAAGTTTTTCATGTCATTCGTAATTTCGTGAAGAATATGCTAGATATGTACGTAGGGTGAGATAGGTCGGAAAAGACTCTTGCAAGGTTCTGGTTGCAGTGAAGATGTTCTGCCTGGCCTTGTATGCGGCTGCAGCCCCCCGGACGATCAGCGTCACCGATCAATTTCGGCGCAGGAACAGAAGCTGGAATTTTGGTGGAGACCAAGACTAAATTCGGTTCGCGGGTCACGCAATCTGGAGAGGGCTGAAGAGCTTTCCTGCCGTCGTCGTTCGAGCTTGGAGCGTGTCTACGACAGCAGAATGGACAATTCGGAGATCAAGAGCAACTGTCGCGTGCTCGCATGGAAGAGTCGACTCCATTTGCACTTTCGTCAGACAAGCAGTCATGAGCTTGTCCACGTCCCGTCACTTGATCACAAGCTTCGCCATGACCAATAACGCACTTTCTGAAGCGCACGTGTGGCTTGGTACGCATCAAGCCTCCCACGCAAAAATGTGCTTCAGCTCCGAGGAATTACCGGGGCCCATCAGGGTACAGACACATTTTTGTGCATTTTACAGCAGGCACGATTGATTATTGGACATGCTCATATGCTCGAGCTACGGTTTAAGAGTTACAGATCCTTCGTCCTCTGCTCGCTCTCCCGGATCCACTTATCGACAGCCTTCTGATCGCGAATCTTGAGACCAATCTTGAACGGCTTGGGATCCATGGTCAACCCAGTCGGAATCGCATTGGCCTCCAAACAATCCAGAATCGGCTCATCTGCTTTCTTCTTCGGTGGGACAATCTCAAACGCAGTGATGACGCGCAAGAAAGCAGTATAAAGCTCCCTGTTGGCGAGATGACTGCCGACACACATCCTACTTCCAGCTCCATAGCCATAATGAGGTGTTCCAGAGACTGAACTCGAAGTATCGCCCAAGTACCGGTCTGGGTTGAAGTCGAAAGGCTGCTTAAAGTGGTCCTCATCATAATCAGCTCCATACGCGTTCATGTAGAATGTAGTGCCGGCTGGGATGATGGCATCGCCATAAGGAATGTCCTTGATGCTCACTCGTGGTAAGCAGATGGGGATGACGGTCCAGAAGCGGAGGACTTCTTTTACAAGCGCGGTGATATACGGCACTTTCTCTTCGTGTAAACAGCGCTCCCAAGCGTCTCCGTTTGGATAGACCTCGTTGATCTCTCTCAGGGCCCTTCTCTGGATATCCTGGCCATGAGACGAGGCGAGGTAAGCAAGGCACATGACCAAATTTCCCGGAACGGTATCGAGGCCTGCCGACACCATTGTGAGGCAGATGGACATGATCTCGGCTGGGATTTTGTGAGCTAAGAAATCTTCGCAGACCATGTCACGACTTACCATCGTTCAGCTTGGCTTCTGGATCCTTGAGAATGTTACCAGTAATGCAAGGTTTGTCCGTCCCATCAGCTATTCTGTCCTTCAGCATCTGCAATAGCTTGCTCATGTATGCTCCTCGTCTCTTCTTATACTCTAATGGCTTTGTGTTCTGGCTAGGCCATAGTCGCATGAGTGGGATGTAGTCTTGCCAGTTGTGCGATGTGCTTCTGAAGTTACTGATCTCGCGCTCGACATGCGTGATCTCTCGTAGCATGTCATCATCCACATTGCCATCAATCTTGATACCGTAGTTGAGCGTAAGTGACGTGCTCAGGGCGTATCGCTGAAAGTATGGATTGGGGTCAATGTCCACTTGGCCGTTTTGAGAATCTTTGATCATGTCCTTGACTGATCTCATAGACTCATAGTCGATGAAGGGCATGTATGACTGCACAGCAGGCTTGTTCAAGGCCGTTGCTGCAGCCTTGCGCCGGGCCTTGCAAGACTCGTCCCATGGCGATGTGCCGATAGTGAAGCCTTCAGATGATGATACCACAGTGTGGAAGGTGTGTAATGTTGGCCTCGAGATCAATGCTGATTGATGCGTGATCCAGATATGTCGTACTGAGTCGAATGTGTTCGCAAATACAATTCTCTTCAGTGATGGTTAGTGTACATTGTCGAGGCATGTTCAGTCTACCATACCTTGTTTCCGAGTCTTGTCTGGAAGACTGGTCCAAACTTCTTAGCCCATTCTCGCGTGACCTTTGCATGCGAGTCTCCGAGCTGGAGCAGATTACCAAATACTGGGACACCAGGAATCTCTGGCAGTCCTTTGATCTTTGGCGTATCTGTGTTGTTAAGATACCGCCAGACGAAGTAGAGGACTGAGATGACACCAAAGAAGACCACGGGAGACGCCATGTTGAGAAGCCAGACTGTCGTGTGTAGACACTGTTTAGATACAAAAAGGAAAAGACGACGAATCAGGCCAATGTTATACCGTGCTTATGAGCATTGATTCAGCACGGGAATAATGGCACGCGGATTGATCCCGTCGACTTCCTTGCTCGCGCGTCTTGATAGTGGACGAGATGTGTTTGCAGAATGGCAAGATGGAGAACAAACTTCATCCGACCAGGTCCAAGCTAACAGTGAGCAGCCGTTCCGCCTCGTCGTCACTCACCAGGGCATGCCAAACAGCTCGGAGGAGTGAAGACATACCCCGCTTAACGACGGAAGCGGGGAAAGCTCTGACGCAGATCAGACCCTAAATATGCAGTGTGGATCTGGCACGGAATTCATTCCGCGGCTTTGAAGTGTTTGCGTTTTTGGATGACGATCTGTTTACCTTCACGATCAGGCCTAAGGATATCGCATAAAGTCATGTTCATTTTGTTCCGACTAGAATTTGAGCTGTGTGGCAGGCTGAATGGTACCTTCGCAGTCACCGAAACCGACCAGGCCTCCATTTTCAGTACCACAATAGCCCCGGATATTGATCGAATCACCATCTTCCAAAAACTTGCGCTCTTCACCATCAACGTTAATGGGCTTCTTGCCATTGTCGGTCTGCTCGAGCAGGGATCCTCTCGCCGATGTCTCAATACCGGAGATGGTACCTGATCCCAACAGGTCTCCAGTGTTCATCGGACATCCTCCTATTGAGTGATGGGCTAGCATCTGAGGGAAGGAGAAGAGGAGATTGTTGCCGTTGACTTTGCTAATAGTGCTCGTTTTGCCAGACGAGGTCTTGAGGTCAACTTCAAGGTTGATGTTGTAGAAGTTCTTCGCGCTACCTTCGTTCAAGTATGGTAGCACCTCTGTGTCGTTGTCGAGGCCTTTCGACCTGAAAGGCTCCAAAGCATCAGTCAGAACAACCCAGGGACTGATGGTCGAGCCAAAGTTCTTCGCGTTGAATGGACCGAGAGGGACGTATTCCCAAGCCTGGATGTCACGCGCCGACCAGTCGTTCAGTAACACAATACCAAAGATGTAATCCTCAGCTTGTGACAGAGGGATATTCTGACCCATCTCGTTGCTCTTGCAGATGAAAGCACCAAGTTCGAGCTCAATATCGAGCTTCTTGCACTGACTGAACACGGGAGTCTTCTTCTCGGCTGCTGGATTCTCCAGAATCTGTCCATTGGGTCTCCTGATGGGCGTTCCTGACACCACCACACTAGAAGCTCGGCCATGGTAGCCTACTGGCAGATGCTTGTAATTCGGCTGAAGGGCATTAGCAGCTCCGCGGAACAAGACCCCGACATTGAAGGCATGGTTCAAGCCAGCGTAGAAGTCTGTGTAGTCACCGATTTGCATGGGTAGGTGTGTCTTGATATCCTTGAGCGGGATCAGGGCCTGCTGTTGAAGGTCCTTGTTATCCTTGAGCACTTGCGGAAACGGCGTCGACTCGAGAAGTACAGACTGAATATACTTGCGTACTGCAGAATGGACGGGCTTGCCGAGAGCAGCAAAGGCGTTGAGTGTCGGACTCGAAAAGACGGCTTGATGTGGTTGTATGGTCGAGAGGCCAGAGAAGCCATTGTTTGCGGCAAAGATTTCCAAGTCCAGAGCGTAGTCGCCAATGGCTATGGCAGTGTGTGGCTTTGAGGCTTTTGCATGACTGATGATACCAAAAGGTATATTTGCAATTGAAAAGTGTGACTTTGGCGGTATCGACAACCAGCTCTTGAGCGCCATGTTGTCAAGAACAGTGAGGGGTAGGGGGAGCTTTGTTGATGTGCTTTGAGCAGATGAGGGACGGTAGGACAATATAGGTCAAAATGCAACTGATGCCCAAAGATTTCTCACAAGTAGAGATCCCGAACTCATCTACCTTTTCTTCGAAATTGATCTTGATCAAGAACGCGGCCATCTTCGGCCATGCTGGAGCTGGTCATCTTCAGGCGGAATTGAGTCCGTGGCTATCCGCGGCTTTGCCCCGCCGTCCCCTCCATGGCCGCCCTCGACTTCACGGCCTTGAATTCCGACCGGGCCCGCGATTTTATTTAGACAAAAGCTCATGCACGGAACGATCCTTTAGCATTGATCAAGACTGTCTCGAAATCACGACCTTGCACAGGACCTGTAAACATGCCCGTGACACAGTTCTCCGTACCAGAGAAGTACAAGTACCAGAATGGCTTTGGAAGCTACCATGAGTGTGTATATCATCTCGGCCTAAGCAGCGGAACGGCTGACACGAAGCAGGTCCGAAGCTATCGAGGGTGCTTTGCCAATAGGCGCAAATTCGCCACAGAAGCCACCATACGGTTTATATGCAGAGAAGCTATCTGGCACAGCGTTCACAGCACCACGACATGAGAACTTACAATCATGGCTCTATCGCATATTGCCAGCTTCAGCACATTCCCCGTTTGTTCAGCGCGAAACAAATACATACAACACAAATCCTGAAGCTGGCAAGCTTCATCAGATTCCAAACCAGCTACGATGGGATCCCTTCGACCTCGACGAGACAGTAGACTGGGTTCACTCCCTGAAGCTCGTCGCGGGCGCTGGTGACCCTACCATGAAGACCGGACTGGGCATGTTTATCTTCGCAGCCGGCAAGGACATGGACGCACATGAAGCATTCTACTCTGCAGACGGTGACTTCTTGATCGTCCTCCAGCACGGCACCCTGGACATCCAGACCGAGCTTGGCCGACTCCTCGTCCGGCCCAACGAGATCTGTGTCATCCCTCGCGGCATCCGCTATCGTGTCACCCTCCCCTCAGGTCCCGTCCGCGGCTACATCCTCGAGCTCTACCAAGGCCACTTCCAGCTCCCCGAACTCGGTCCCATCGGATCCAACTGCCTAGCCAACGCCCGCGACTTCCAAGCCCCCGTCGCCTCCTTCGACGAAGACACCAACACCCCCTGGACCCTGACGGCCAAATTCGCCGGGCACCTCCACTCAGCCAAACAGAACCACACTCCCTTCGACGTCGTCGCCTGGCACGGCCTCTACTACCCCTTCAAATACGACCTCGGCCGTTTCTCCACCGTCGGCAGCGTCTCCTTCGACCACCCAGACCCCAGCATCTACACCGTCCTCACCGCGCAATCCGACCACCCTGGCACCGCCGTCGCCGACTTCGTCATCTTCCCGCCACGCTGGCTCGTGCAGGAAGACACCTTCCGCCCCCCATGGTACCACCGCAACACGATGAGCGAATTCATGGGCTTGATCTGCGGCCAGTACGACGCCAAAACAGGCGGTGGGTTCCAGCCCGCGGGCGCATCCCTTCACAACGTCATGTCCGCTCACGGTCCCGACGCGGTCACGCACGAGAAGGCCAGCAACGCGGAGCTGAAACCGATGAAGGTCGCCGAGGGGAGCATGGCGTTCATGTTCGAGAGCTGTCTGATGGTGGGCGTGACGGAGTGGGGGCTGAAGAAGTGTAAGAAGGTGCAGGAGGATTATAACGCGGAGAGCTGGGAGCCGTTGAAGCCGCATTTTAAGATTCCAGAGGGGAAGAGGATAAGTAATGGTGTGGATGCGAATGGGGTCAAGGGCACGATTGGGGATAAGGGGCAGGTGCCGCAGTGGACTTCATAGGATGGAGGAGGGAATGGTGGGGGATGTAGGTAAATTGTAGCGTCTGGTGTACGTGCTGTGTCCTTTTTTCTGTCGATTTGACTATTTCCTGTCCATGGTGTCTGATGTGTCCCTTCCCTTCATGCAATTCCGGTACATATGCTGTTGATACTACAATGGGCTCGTTCTAGAGCTTCGACTTCCCGCCCTTTGTACCCAAGTCCTGGTCTGTAGGGCTATTGTCACTCTTCTCCGCCTTCAATGAGATTGGGTCGCCCAGCGCGCTGGGGTTGGTCTTGAGCTTCTCTTGCGCGATTTCCTTGAGAGACTTCTCGTCACCGGGTCTAAGATGGTATATCAGCTCGTGGTCGAAATGGTGCGAGGCAGGGCAGCTTACCTCTTATTCGGCCTGTCTTGGTCTGTCGGCTCGTTCTCGCTCTTCTCTGCCTTTAGGGAGACAGGGTCGCCGAGAGCGGTCGGGTTGGACTTGACGTCTTTCTAAACCTCGTCAGTATATCTGTCGCGCGAAGCAGATCGATGGTGGACTTACTGGTGCCATTTTGGGTTTTGGATATGCGGCTACAGTCTACGAGTCGTGGTCGTGTGCTGGTTCAGGCACCGTTTGCGGGGAAGCTCAATGTTCGAAGGCTCTTGATTGTAATGGGAATCAAGAGAGAACTTAAAATCGACTGGGAAGAGACCAAGAGGAAGACGAAGCAGAGGTCCACCAAACGCCGACTACATTTGCTTGCTCTTACTTCCTCGGCTCATTGACACATGCAGGAGTAGTTGAGCGACGGTGACGGCATCGTGTCGATCATCGATCTGAAA